>CM076574.1:1296181874-1296496550 GCA_034641835.2 Pinus albicaulis | reverse complement strand
GACTAACTTAGTGAGAGGGATAGATATTTTTATCTTCAAAATTTCACTCTCTATGGTGAAAGAAGTTTGAGTTTTGGAAATATTTAATTTAGCCTTTTTAGTCATTGTTTTATTAGCAAAATCAGCTTGCTAATTTTTATTATTTACAGCAGTAAAAATATTTTTTCAGGAGCATTGGAAGAGGTTCTAATGTTTCTAGGGTCACTACTATGTTTGACATGAATTTGAGTGTTTTTTCCCTTGTTTTGATCAGAACTTTCAGCCACTATGTTATGAGTTTCTGTTAAATTTTTGTTCATATTTACAGGGTTGTTTTTGGCAGAAATTTCAGAGGTTTTCCTTTTGGGAGTTTCTTGATTCTTTTTAATTCTAAGGTCATACTATCTGTGCACTTCCATTATAGCATTCTCAAAGCCTTGTTTGTAATCTTCAAATTCTGGGCTTTCTTCATCAGGGTGCATATATGCCTGGTTCTTCTTCATTTAGGGAAATAGTATCCTCATTGTTTACTCCCAATAAGTTTATGTGACTTCCCTCTGCTTATTCAATCAACCCTCATCATCATCAGCATAATTCTGTTGGAAAGGAGGTTTGACTTGCTGATCAGGACCTCTTTGTCTAATTTGAGGGGGATTCCTTCTAAATTTTTGCTTCTGATTTTGGTTTTTGTTTTGAGGAGCTATTTGGTTTTCTTTAGGATAAGATCTCTCATTCATGTTTATTCTTTCCATCATCATTTCCATGGTTCTAAGCAAATTATCAATATTGGAATCTGAAGTGGAGAGTCCTGCTTCATCTTTATAGGTAACCTTTTTCTCTGCTTTTAGTCTTGCCCTTCTAGCATTCAGGTTAGCTTCTACACTTACTACCCCTTTCTGCATATCTTCTAATGTGAGGGATTCTCTCTCCCTTAATTGATAACACATGTCTGCATCAAACCCTTCAGGAAGCTTTATTAAGGCTAAGCCTTGAGGAGGTTCCATTTGTGGAGGGAGTGCATTATAAACACTATTCAATCTAGTGCAATAATCTTGGACACTCTCTCCAACATTTCTTTTAAGATCATTGTATTCTGATAAGATTTGAAGGGGATTTCTTTTAACTTCCCATTTATTTAGGAAGAGTTGATGGAAAGCAGGAATATCATTGATACTATTAAGGATACCATTCACGTGCATCCAGCCATCCAAGAGAAAGGTGAACACTCGATCTAGTTGGTGCCTCGCTCGCTTGAGATGGAATCAGGTTCTGGTGGTTCTTTTGTGTTGATGTGTTGTTAGTGGATCGTCGCACCTCTCTGTACCCTTTAGGTTCTGAACCTTTGTAGAAAAAAAATTATAGCGAAAATGCCACGATGACCTGTTTAGGAGCTTGAAAAAAGACCTAACTTCCATAGATGATATCTCCGAAAATATTGCGAACCAAGTTCTGAAATTTTTAGACAATCTTCCTCAGGATTTCAGCTTCGCACCCTAAAAATTTCAGCTTCTAAAACTTCGTAGAAAAAAATTTATAGCGAAAATTCCACGATGACCTGTTTGGAGCAGCGAAACCCTAGATTCCCAAGCTCTGATACCAAATGTTGTGTAACCAGCTCCAAAAATAGAAGAAAAGAGATATCAACGCCTTAGAAATAAGCCACTTTGAGGGGGAAACCTCCAATACATTACATAAATGAAAAATTCTTGGATGATACAATTTACAAAACCTCCTTTCTATATATAGGAGTCCATGGGGCTATAATGTAATCCTAGTGGGCCACAATGTAATCCTAGCCGACCTAACAATAATAATTTAAGGGCACAATAATAACAAAATGGGGGTTACAAGGGTACAATAATAACAATAAGGGGTTTACACTAACATAATATGGGTTAACCACTTTATTTATTAACTATGGCCCATTTATTTATCATTCTTATATTAATACATCATATTAATCCCTTGGGTACCTCCCTCTGTACCCTATATTATCCCCCATAGGTACATTACATTACACCCCCCTTAAACATGTTTCATCCCCGAAACATGAGAAGAACATAAATAATAAGATCTACTCAAAAGAGTATTTCATTGATACCATTCATGTGCATCCAACCATCCAAGAGAAAGGTGAACACTCGATCTAGTTGGTGCCTCGCTCGCTTGAGATGGAATCAGGTTCCGGTGGTTCTTTTGTGTTGATGTGTTGTTAGTGGATCGTCGCACCTCTCTATGCGTCATCCAAGGGTTGTTGTCCTTGTTGCTAATTCGTTGCCACCTTGTTGGTTGTTGTCTTGCTGGGTGATGCGGGTGGTGATATGTTGAAGCTTTAACTGATGTAATATCTTTCCTTAATTCCTCCATTATTGGTAATGGAGTGGTGTCTGATTCTTTTGTTGGTACTTGCTTTGATGTCTGTGTTTGGTTGTCTACCAACAAAGGCTCATCATCTGATGTGTCTGTGTTGTTAGATATTTTTTCTTTTTCCTCCTCGATCTCTGCATGGTTCCTAATGCAAATATCGTGCAATGTGATTTTCTTCTTTTTATACCAAAGCTTCATGAACTTCTTTTGCACATTAAAATTGACAGTACCAACAGATTCCATCCAAGGGTGTCCCAAAACAACGTCCACAACATCCATATCTAAAGCATAAAAATCAGAATGCAACACATACTTATCCATAGAAATCTTCAAATCTTTATAAATTTGAACATCTTCATTATCAACCTCTGTGTTTTCAATATGCTTTGCTGGAACTTGCAATTTGTTTTCCAAATTCACATTGATACAATTATGCTTGCAATTAGGAATGATAGACACTATGATGTTCTCTTTCTAAATACTTCCATGAACCCGTAATATGGAAATATTAGTAGAAAATAAGTCTTTATGGCTCTTGCTTTCCTTCTTTCTAGCTTTAGACCACTTGTCCAAAAGGACTTTTTCAAGTTTTTTCTCGAGAAGTTTCCTCACTGAGCTGTCAAGTGAGGTCCACCATTGATTTGCCTCATCTTTCATATCAATCCCTATGGTACCTACCCAAAAACTTCAGTATTTATCCTTGTGATATTGTAAAAAATATTCAATAGTAGGGCCATCATCTTTTCCTGTAAACTTCATTTTGCGAGAATCCATAAAATAAAGTAAGGGTTTTCAAGAAAATCACTTACTTTGGAAAAAATTTAAAATGGACATTACTCGGTCAATATAACTCAGAATCCTTATTATAACCTGTTTTGAAAATGGAAAATCCATTCTGCATCTAACCATGTAATTGAAATCTCGATCTAGGCACTCTAGAAACACAAATTTGCGCTGCAACTGTCCCGCCGTCACAAAATTTCTAAAAAAATGACTGATTTTAAATCAGTGATAACTCCCTCATCTGGACTCCGATTTGACCGATTTGTTTTTTGAAATTGGGTGATTTTTCAAGGGGAGCTCAGATCTATATTTGGTTGTCTAAAAGTTTGCACCAGAATCTACTAAAACGTCAGGAGAGCCGCCGTACAGAAATTGCTGTCAAAAACATTTCTGTAACATAGCTGAATTTAAATCAGCGATATCACCCTCATCCGGACTCCGATTCGACTGGTTTTTTTTTTAAATTGGGTATTTTTTGATAAGGAATCCAGATCTGATATTTATTTCTGAAAATTTTTCACCAAATTTTCCAGATCTGCTCTTCAAACTCGCCGCCCAAAAATTCCCTGCAAAAAATGAAAAAACAAATCTCCAAACTCTGCCCAAGAAAGGGCTCTGATACCACTTGTAGTAGATCTGATAAGAAAATGTATAGAAATGGAAAATATGCCCAAGAAATAATACCATTGAAGATAAAACTTTAGATCTTCATTAATATCAAAACCCTTAAGGTAGGGCCACACCATACATTCAATACAATGGGCTTATCACTTTATTCCCTCTCTACATGTGGTCCCTTACATAATGTGGGTTAACCACTTTATTTATTAACTATGGCCCATTTATTTATCATTCTTATATTAATACATCATATTATTCCCTTGGGTACCTCCCTCTATACCCTATATTATCCCCCATAGGTACACTACATTCCTTCTAAATTTTTGCTTCTGATTTTGGTTTTTGTTTTGAGGAGCTATTTGGTTTTCTTTAGGATAAGATCTCTCATTCATGTTTATTCTTTCCATCATCATTTCCATGGTTCTAACCAAATTATCAATATTGGAATCTGAAGTGGAGAGTCCTGCTTCATCTTTATAGGTAACCTTTTTCTCTGCTTTTAGTCTTGCCCTTCTAGCATTCAGGTTAGCTTCTACACTTACTACCCCTTTCTGCATATCTTCTAATGTGAGGGATTCTCTCTCCCTTAATTGATAACACATGTCTGCATCAAACCCTTCAGGAAACTTTATTAAGGCTAAGCCTTGAGGAGGTTTCATTTGTGGAGGGAGTGCATTATAAACACTATTGAATCTAGTGCAATAATCTTGGACACTCTCTCCAACATTTCTTTTAAGATCATTGTATTCTGATAAGATTTGAAGGGGATTTCTTTTAACTTCCCATTTATTTAGGAAGAGTTGATGGAAAGCAGGAAGATCATTGATACTATTAAGGGTTAAGCCTTTGAACCATTTTCTTACTTCTCCCCCTCAGCTTTGAGCAAAAATTCTAAGTTTTATAGTTTCATCATCTATTTCTTGTCTGTCAAAGTAATCATTCATTCTATCCACATGTTGTTGTGTTGTAGTAGAACTACTAGCATCATATAATGGAATCTTGGAATGATAGTCCTGTGGTAGAACAGGTAAAGGCAAAGGAAGGACTAAGGGAGCATACCATGTTGCCATGATATGAGGTTGTGGAAACAATGGGGGATTTACAAGTGGAGGAAGGTGAGGAAGTGAAGTGGTTTGAAATATGGATGTATGGATGGATGTAAAAAAAGTACTTGGACTAGCTAAGTACTATTGAGCAAATTTAGGATGTGAGAAGCCAAATTATGAATGAAATGAAGATTAGGAGGTGTGGAAGGGGTGGCTTCTCTACTGCTGCTTCATTGTGAGTCTACGAACTCAAGATTTATTTGATCTATACCGCTTTGTGACTTAGTTCTAGATAAGCTTCTTGTATGAGGTAAGTCAACTTGGGTATTTTGCAGAGCTGTAACATTTTCAAGGACAATTTTTTCTCTATGGATTGTTTTGACAACAGTTGGATTTTTAGGTGTAGGAGACTTCCTCATAATACTTTCAGGATTATCAACTGTTTCAAGAGGATTCAGGTTAGGATGTGATCTAGTATGGGTTATTATAGAAGCTAGAGCTTTAGACCCAACAAATCGGAAATTTTTTTCAAAGATACAACAGTCTTAAGACACAAACCAAACTGCATTAAAGAGATACTTCATCCACTAAGTATTATTTGACTGGGTATTTTTTGAATGTTTTGATTACAGGGTAAGTTTCCCAGTGGAGTCTATGGAGATCAGTGGAGTCACCGAGTGGAAGATATTTACTTTTTTATGGTTGATTTTGTCCACCATAAAAAATTAGAAACCTTTCTTGGGCAGCATTTGATTTATTCAGTTTAAATGAATTTTTCTGAGTTTAAAGTTTGTCTACAATGTTCAAAACTCAAAATCCCCAGTATGGTCGCCACTATGTTGGCTCCCTATGATTTGCAAGAAAGGAAAGACCAAACACTACAGGGGGCCACATCAAAACCACTTTGGAATCCTAGGACCTAGCCTTCCTGGATTCAGAGAGGGATCTCTCTATATAAGTGTCTTCAAAAGATATTATCTTTATGCTTTGTTTAAGATATTAGGCTAGTTATGAAGCTCTGAGAACTTGTTTGTTTGGTTGGTTGGTATGGATATCATTAACTGAAGAGGTCAGTTGAAGGGTGAAGGTGAGAGTAAATTGAAAGAAGATTTTGGCTAAAAAGATAGGTCATGAAACTATATTAACCCATTGGGCTATGGAGTCACAAAAGGATTTAATTGTACAACAATTCTTCAAAGGTTTCCATAGGGAAAGTCATCTATATCAAAGGATCTTTTAGATTGAATTGTGATATGAAACATTTAGATATTGTGAAAAAAGCAAAGTTAATAATCAATGAAGAATCTATTAACTCAACTAAACAAGAAAATCCTTTCAAAGTAACTGTTTGAAGCAAGCCAAAGGACAGGGAAAACCATAGACTTCTTTTGACAAACTTTTATTAAAGCACATTTTTCAGACAACAAATCTAGTAATCCTAAGACTACTTTCAAAAAGGAGAAAACATATAAGAAAACAAGGAAAATAGCCTAAGATCAGATAGAAACTTTGAATTCTAGCCTGCTTTTGGCATACTCTCAAGGGATCTTTCAAAACAGCTGTTAAAGACTGACCAGATGATAGGGTTAATCATAGACTTCTATTTTAGACTCTACTGAGCATGCATTTGAAGAAATCATTTAAGAACAACATCTCAAGTTGTACTCAGAAGGATATGGGCTTACGACCACTCCCTGGTTATATTGTACTGAATCATTCTCAAAACAACAAGCTGGATAAACCTAGAGAGAAATTAAGAATCCTCTAAACATACCTTACCAGAAGAAAACATAAAGATAAAGCTTTCAGGCAGAAATAGGGTACTTTGACAGTAAATCCTAATCTAAATTTTATGTTCTTTATCAAAGAAAATGGACAGTTTGTGAAACAAAAGAGAAACAAATATAGTGAGGAATAACATCACCATTAATATAGACCAGGATCCCATGAATCAGCTTGTATTATTGATGTTAAAACTAGTTACATACTTCAAGTCTAGCAGGTCTTTACAGCTCAAAACTTTCTCTTCTCAGCCTAGTATTCTTCAACTACTCAACATCACTTAAACAGCTTCAGCAACTATCTTACACTTCAATAATAATCCAACCAACAACAACAATGAGCTCCTCATATGACATTTATAGATAAATGAGGAGGTGGAGTGAAAGAAAGGGTTTCTAATGGTTCATAAATGATAAAGTAAATGTTTTTGACCTTTGAGACCATGCAAGGCCCAAGGCAAAATGTATTTAAGTATAACTCTACGCTATAGTAACTCTTTGAACTACTTAGTGGCTTTTGTTGACTTTTAGGCTTTTTTAGGTGGGTTGGCAATTACTTCTAAGTTGTCTTTAAAATATCTCTGACTTGGAGTAACTTTATGTGTCTTTCGACGTAAATTAGGCCTGTAGGTGGCATTTTTGGTCTTTGAAGAAGTAATTGATTCACTGATTTATGCTTTCCAAGCACTCCTTCTTTCTAATCTGTCTAATTTATGCTTTAAATTCCATTTAGGCCTCTGATTTGGCTTTAGGCCTTCTTTAATCATCTTTGGTATTTTTTTCCTTTTGCTGACTATTTTTACTTTAATTCTTTTATCTTTATACTATGTTATATCTTTAATCTTCACGGGTTAAGTCCTTGATCTTCTTAACTTTGACTTTAACCTTTAACTTTCACTGATCTTCATTGTTTTTGTGTACAGGTGGCTCTTTCTCCGTGATGGAGGGTTTCGTTGGCTAACCAATGTCCATGAAACATTGATTAAAACCCCGAGATTACACCCTGAAATTTCCCTTTCTACTTTATCTTGCCTCGAGGATCGTCATCCTAAGGTTTCATGCCATGTAGATGGCTATGGGAGGGCTTGTTCAATTAGCCACCATTACACTTGCAACTAAACACAAAACAATTATAAAACCTGCATTTCGAGGGATAAACTGCTTCAAAGGCTTGGGGAGGAGTTATGGAGAATTTGCAAAGGAGGGGGAATATGCAAAGGAGGGGTTCCATGGTGGAATCACGAAAAAACAGGAATATTTTTCGAATAAAGGCGTTAAAAATGAAAAGTGTTTTTGCGAAACCAGAGGTGGTTTTCGCGCGGGATTAGGGTGGTAAGCGGTATTTTCCTGAATGAATGCGATTCCACTCATTGAACGACACATGTCCAGGGCAAAACCGCTTATTTCACATTGAATATGCACGATCAATTCTTTTGGACAAACGAGCGCAAAAATAGTTGGGGGTCGTTAGATCTGGGTGATCTAGATCTACAGTGGATAATGGGTGTGGTTTTGCAAAGTTAATCGATCGAAGGAGTGGTGGGACCAGCCGTGATGTACGTTTCTTTGTCGGGTAGCAGGATGTTTATTAGCAGCGTGGAAAGGTGGGGTTAGAGGATGGCTATCAGATCAGGAAGATCTATGGTCAGGGTTGTTTTGAAGAGAAAGCAAGGGGGCGGGGTAAAAGGATAAGAGAAGGGTCTAAGAACAAAGGTGCGAGGATAAGGTCATGTGGAGAAATAATGGGACCAGGGGCTACGATAATAGGGGTTGTAGCTTTAGCCCACGGTTTGCGGGTGTTGGTCACATGAAGAACAGGGCTGAGGACTTAAGCCTACAGGGGCTTAAGGCCTAATGTTTAAAAAGGGCGGAACATAGGGTAAAATGGGTTTTTAGACCTTTTGAATGTTTCTGATAGGTTATGAAAGTATTATTTAACCGAATAAATGGATTTTACAAGGTTTTTTTAAAGGGTTTTTAAGGGAAATGAAGGGTAGATGAGGGAGAAAAGGGGATTTTTAGAGGAATGAGATGATGAGTTAGGATAAGTGAAAATGAGTGAAAAATGGGTGAAATGGGACTTATGAAATGATGGAAAATAGCTTTGAAAACAATTCCTTTTTGTCTTAGCAGGGTAACTTAGAAGGGATTTGATGAAGATTTCAGTGGAGGGATACTTTGGAGAAAATGAACACAGTGAGGTTTCAAGAACTCAAAAATTTTCATCAAAATTTGTTTCTTGAAAACTGAAAAACTAATTTAGCCATCATGAGGTAGAACAAAATTTATAGATGACTAACACCTTAGACCTTTCTAGCTCAACCTCCAGGTCTATGATTTGTGCATTCTGGTCCTGTAGGAGAGAATTCACTATCCTTGTTTCATTTTCCTCATCACTGTCTATGTGAATGAGTTCAAATTCCCTTTCTTCTTCATGATTGTCTTCCTCTTCTTTCATTGTTTTCTTGCCTTTGTCCTTCATTGGTTTTGTATTTTTTTCCTTCATTGGTTGTTTACCTTTGCTCTTCACTGGTTTTTTACCTTTTCTCTTCAATGGTTTTTTACCTTTATCCTTCAATGGTTTTGAGGAGGAGTGCATGGCCCCTTGCCTTTTGGAGGTAGCAAACACATGCCTCCTTCCTCTCTAATAAGTGATGGTGAAAGGTGTCATAATCTCTGCTTGCAAACTTTGATCATTTACAATCTTAGGACTGTCTTCTCCTTGAAAAATTCTCTCTTTGTGTAAATCCTCCCTACCTTGCTCTGCATTGTCCCTTTGATCAACATTTTCAACATCCTTCATGCTTTCATCACTAATAGGACCTTCAAAACGGCCATGTTCTATCTTTGCAATGTCAGAGGCACCTATGTTTGGCATATCTTCACTTTCATGAATATCTTCCTCCTCACCCTTTTCATTACTGTTTTCACTGCCAACTTCACTTTTTGCATCACTACCTTCATTCCTTGGACTTTTGTCACCATTTTCTTTCTTATTGAAAACAATTTTAAAATCTGTTTGTTGGTTTCCCTTGTCATTTTGTCATTGTCATTCTTGCTTTCTTCATTGCTTTCATATATTTCCTCTCCACTGTCAGCGTTTGTACCCTCAGTGTCATTTTTTTCACTTTCAGACCCACTGTTTTGAATTTTTAGCTCATCATGGGAATCAATGGTTTGACCTCTGTTTTCTTGATCACTTTCTTCCTTTTGAAAAGTTGCCTATGTTTTTATGTCTTTAGAGCCTTCTTCTTCATTATGAGACCCATTGCTTTGGCTCCCTTGACCATCATCTGTATGACTACATCCACCTCTGTTTTCTTCTTCCTCTACATCCTCATCCCTGCTACTGCTTTGACTGTTTTTCTCTTGGTCATTGCTGCTTTCTTCTTGGCCATCTCCCTCTTCTTCATTTTATTCTTCATCTTCATTTTCTCCCTTATCTTCATCATATTTTCCCTTACTGTTTTCCTCATGATCATCACTCTCTCCCTCATCTTCATCACCCTCTCTCTCATCTTCATCGCCCTCTCCCTCACTATTTTCTTCATGATCATCACTCTCTCCCTCATCTTCATCATCATCTCTCTCATCTTCATCACCCTCTCCCTCACTATTTTTTTCATGATCATCACTACTTTCTTCAAGGCCCCCACTGTTTTCTTCAAGGCCATCACTGCTTTCTTCATGATCAGATTTTTTAGGGGAAGGAAAATGAGGGTTTTTTTGAGGGAATAATTGATCCAAATGGAAAATGGCATCAACCCATGGTATTCATCTACCCATGTTATCCATCCACCCATGGAATTTATCCATGGTATTGTAAATGGCATCGACCCATGGTATTCATCCACCCATGATATTTATTCGCCCATGGTATTGTAAGTGACCCATGGTATGTATCCACCCATGGTATTCATCCACACATGGGATTTACCCATGGTATTGTAAGTGGTATCTACCCATGGTATTGGCCTTTGGTATCTACACATGGTATTGTAACTCAAAAAAGGCTATAAATAATAAGCCTCAGTTTGTAAAAGCACAGATTGTCCGCCACAATGTAGCTTCTACAGTTATTCTCTGTTTTAATAAAACAAGTTTCTTTGTGGTTTTATTTTCTTTGTGTTCTCTCTTTTTTTCTGGCATTGTAATTTTGCAGATCTTGTCAGATCTATTTCAACTTTTTAGATCTTGGGGGCCTCCCCCCAAGATCCGGATCAGTGGTATCAGATTCAGGTTACGCCTCCATGGGAATGAGGGTTTGAAACATATTTCAGTTTCAATGTTTGGCAGCAATCTTCAGCAAAATCCATGAATGTTTTTGGGCGGCGAGTTTTCAGATCAGATCTGAAAATTCTGGTAAAAAATTTGCAAAAACAAAGACCAGATCTGGATTCCTTGTGAAAAAATACTCAAATTCAAAAAAAAAATCGGCCAAATTGGAGTTCGGATGAGGGAGATATCGCTGATTCAAAATCAGCAATGTTGAAGCAATTTTTCTGACGACAATTCATGGACGGCGGCTCTCCTGTCATTTTTCACAGTTTTAAATACAAAATTTCAGATAAATGGAGATATATCTGAGCTCCTCTTGAAAAATCACCCAAGTTCAAAAAAAAATTCGGTCGAATCGGAGTCCAGATGTGGCAATTATCGTTGATTTAAAATCAACTATTTTTTCAGAAATTTTGTGACGACGTGATAGTTCCAGCACAAATCTGAGAGTCTACAATCTCCAGAGAGTGGTTTCAAACACATGAGATGATGCAGAATGATCATTCCATTTCCAAAAATAGGTTATGATAAATATTCTGAGTTATATTGACTGAGTTATGCTCATTTTCAATCTGGAGCAACATTTCCGGATGCGGATGGTACTCAGAATTGATGGGCCGCTTGGCCTCGTCCTCCTCCCGAAGTGTGAGGCGTGTGGTGGCCACATGGCTCACCACAATGCCATTAAGACGGCATTCAATGTTATCAACCGCCATTACCACCCTCCCACGCGACGACGATACAACAATACTTTTCTGTCTGGCACCTGCATTATGGAAGTCGAACCCTTCTTCGCTGCGCCTGCAGACTCTCCAGGCGACTGGTTAGCTCCTCTGGACGGTGTGTGCTCTGCTCAATGCGTTGTGCCAAGTGCTCACACGAGCACTGGCCGGCGTTGCTCTCTATACTGTTGCATCGAATTTCAGCCGGAGGTGCATTTTTCTCACAGCGATTTCTGCCCTGGAAGGTTTAATAATCCTCAGTTCACGCATAGCTCTCTGGAGGTTCTTTCTCAAACGGGTACGCACTGGTTTCAGCCTTCTTCCCAGCTCAGGTTCTGCTCCAGCTTCTCATTCGGCGCAGGGCATCTGCAACTCGGCACCAGTCATGCCTCGTCTTCATCAGCGTATGACTGCTAGGCGTGGAAGTACCCGTGGAAGGTCTGCTGCTGACCGCTCTCTCCCCAGCAGGCATGGCATGGATTCTTCTTTTGATCCTCATGGTCAGCTGCCCTCTTCCCCTCAGCACGTTGCTCCTCCTGACCCCGCCACCTCTGGCCCTCCGCCCTTTCGCCATCTCTTCACCCATCACACCACGCAGAGAGCTGAATTGAATTTTGAAAGTGTTTTCAACCGTCCCTCAATCACGGCCTATATCACCGTCACTCTAAGTGAGGAAGCCACTCTCAGCTCTCATCTCTGGCCCGGCTCCCCTTCTGCTCTCCTTGGCCCTTATCCCACTTCCCTCGCGCCCCGGTCTGCCCCCGCAGCCATGCCCCACACTGAACCGAGCGACCCCTCTGACCTTCCTTCTCCCTCCCTGGGCCTTCTTTCCTTACAGGTGCACGCGGATGGTGCCTTAAGCACTGAGAATCCTCCTCCAGATGCTGCTGTGGACGACCCTGAGGCTTACTTCGGGTGCCCAATCGAGGAGGAGCATCCCTCTCCGGTTCACTCCAATTGAATTTGCCATGAGCAGGACTAGTAAGAAATCTGAATTTGTTTTCGTCCATAGTGTGGTTGGTCTGGTCCATTGTACAGCAGATAATGATATTTTTTTGCTTTTGATAGTCACTATTTTCTATAGACTTATAACAAACAGTATAACTATTCCACCGGTTTCCCATACCAAGGGCGGTGTGACAGACACTATAGAGCTGGCTTCCCTATATGGGCAACTTAGTTTTGAGATCATGCATGGTTTGCAAGCCCAGTCTCAGGCTACCAAAGCTGAGCTGAGGAAGTTTTGTATTATAATAGTTGCTTAATAGAAATTAGTCAGATTTAGAAAAAATAAAAAAATAAAAAAAATCTGGAGCAACATTCGGAGCGGGTTCCCTTTGGAGATGTGCCCTCTCACCCCGCTTTAGTAGGCACCTGCTTCAAATTCATCAGTTTCATCATAGCAGCATTCGGCTTGGGTTATTTGGAGATGTGCCTCCCACCCCAAGCTATGTAGGCACTTTCTACTTCACCAACAATCAGCATCATGGTTATGGGTCAACCGCACAAAATCTTTTTCATCGAAGTCCATTTGCTAGGCCACACACTATTAGTCACACAGTTGGTCACAAGCATTACAGGGTATCTCTATCCTCGGATCTTCGTTTGTCATGGTTTTGGTTCATCCAAAAACCCACACTTCATCGAAGTCCATTTGCTAGGCCGCACACTGTCAATATCACAGTTGGTCACAAGCATTACAGGGTATCTCTATCCTCGGATCTTCGTTCATCACGGTTATGGGTTAACTATACAAAACCCTTCTCTTCAGTGGCTCTTCATATTCAACAAAGGCTTCTCAGGAGGGAACTTCACGCAATGGGGACCATTGCTTCTTAAGGAGGGAGGAATGATCCAAATGGAAAATGGCATCAACTCATGGTATTTATCTACCCATATTATCCATTCACCCATGGAATTTACCCATGGTAATGTAAATGGCATCAACCCATGGTATTCATCCACCCATGATATTTATTCGCCCATGGTATTGTAAGTGACCCATGGTATGTATCCACCCATGGTATTCATCCACACATGGGATTTACCCATGGTATTGTAAGTGGTATCTACTCATGGTATTGGCCTATGGTATCTACACATGGTATTGTGACTCAAAAAAGGCTATAAATAACAAGCCTCAGTTTGTAAAACGACAAATTGTCTGCCACAATGTAGCTTCTACAGTTATTCTCTGTTTTAATAAAACAAGTTTCTTTGTGGTTTTATTTTCATTGTGTTCTCTCTTCTTTTCTGGCATTCTAATTTTGCAGATCTTGTCAGATCCATTTCAAATTTTTAGATCCTGGGGGCCTCCCCCCCAAGATCTGGACTTGTTTTATTAAAACGGAGAATAATTGTAGAAGCTATATTGTGGCGGACAATCTGTCCTTTTACAAACTGAGGCTTGTTATTTATAGCCTTTTTTGAGTCACAATACCATGTGTAGATACCATAGGCCAATACCATGAGTAGATACCACTTACAATACCATGGGTAAATCCCATGTGTGGATGACTACCATGGGTGGATACATACCATGGGTCACTTACAATACCATGGGCGAATAAATATCATGGGTGGATGAATACCATGGGTCGATGCCATTTACAATACCATGGATAAATTCCATGGGTGGATGGATAACATGGGTAGATGAATACCATGGGTTGATGCCATTTACAATACCATGCATAAATTCCATGGGTGGATAGATAACATGGGTAGATGAATACCATGGGTTGATGCCATTTTCCATTTGGATCAATAATTTATGTGAATAAGATGAACCAAGGTTAGTGGAGGGTGATGGAGGTGAGTGAGGAGGATTTTGAGATGATGATGGCATACTTTGCAGAGGGATGGGCTGTGGAGTTGTGAAATCATCATGGACAATAAAAACCTCCCAGGGAATGCCTTGTTGTTCTAGCTGGTATGAGACAATTACTTTGATGAGGGAATGGTGAAAGAGGCTTGACATTTATTGGGATGGAGGTCTTTTTTCCATGATGGAGGACATTTTGCCAATGCTTTTGCGAAGGTAGTAGGGAAAGTGAAGTATCTTGGTTCTGGTGAAATGCATGAGGAGTCTAATATGATAGGAATAGACTCTGGAGAACCTACCTTCACAGGTGAATTATTTCATGATAATCTTCATCAGGAGGGCATATCTGTACAATAAATGAGAAAAAGGGAAAATGGTTTTACAGTCAGCTTGACAACTAGGTTTTAAGAATGGATGATAATGGCTTAAGTCAAGATGCTTCTAATTAAACCACCTTTCTCCTATGCCAGGTATTCCATTGGCCTCAAAGATGGCCCTGGTGGTTAACTCAAATCTTACCCGTACTAGATGTTCTAGCTGGTATGAGACAATGACTTTGATGAGGAAATGGTGAAAGAGGCTTGACATTTATTGGGATGGAGGCCTTTTTTCCATGATGGACATTTTCTCAATGCTTTTGCGAAGGTAGTAGGGCATGTGAAGTATCTTGATTCTGGTGAAATGCATGAGGAGTCTAATATGATAGGAATAGACTCTGGAGAATCTACCTTCACAGGTGAAGTATTTCATGATAATCTTCATGAGGAGGGCACATCTGTAAAATAGATGAGAAAAAGGGAAAATGGTTTTGCAGTCAGCTTGACAACTAGGTTTTAAGAATGGATGATAATGTCTTAAGTCAAGATGCTTCTATTTAAACCACCTTTCTCCTATGCCGGGTATTCTAGTGGCCTCAGAGATGGCCCTGGTGGTTAACTCAAATCTTACCCCTACTAGATGTACTTTATGCCTGTGAATTTTTAAGTCAAATAACTTGGTCAACTGAGGGTGACTTTTGATCTCTTGCACTTTGTTATAGAAGTCATAGCACCCTAACTCTTGGAAACAGGAAAGAATAGAAGGGAAGGTTGTCAGTTCTGCAGTGCTTGTAGGTTCAAACCTATTTGGCATCCCTCCCTTCTTCTACTATTTTCTTGGTCTTGTCTCTTCATTTAGGTCATCACCTTATTCTTTAGACATGGAATTTTTTCTACACCCCTTCCTCAAAATCTTTTAAACATAAAGGATTTTTGCTTGTGAAATAATGAGGAAAATAGGTTTAAGGAGATACTAAGTTTTTTGACAAGGTTAGCAAATTAGCAGAGTGTGGGTTAAGTATCCTTTTCAAGTTTATCTATGCTTTCTTTGACACCAATATTTTTAACCTTCTTGGCGCCCTTATCTCTTGTAAAGTCATGAAGAGGTGAAATAGTGAAAATACCTCTTTGAAATGTCTTCCACATCAAAAAACAGTCTTCATTAAACTTTCTAGGAAAATTGGATGCCTCTGAATGCTTTTACGAGTGGTGCTGCATTTTTGTGGCAGGAGCGCAGTGTTCTGGGCAAGCCTGAACGCAGTCTCGTTCAGTGTTGCACGCCCATGGTAGGAGCGCAGTGTCCTAGGAAGGCAGGCCTGCATGCAGAGTCGGGCAGAAGATGGGTGTAGTGGTAAATGCGTGGCACTCATTGGCCCAGGAGTCGTGAACGCAATTTCATGCAGGGCCTGCATGTAGATTCGGGCGTCGGGCAGTGGAGGTAATGTCCGGAGTGCAACGTCCACGGGTAGTGTTGCACACTCATTTTGGGTCTTCTAGTTCTGCATGTTGGGAAGAATTGATAGAGTGTAGCACCCACCTATAGGCGCGCAGAACTCAGAAGGAATTTACACTGGCGGCGGCTACATGCACGCAGCTTCCATCTACAGGAGTGCAACACCTTGATTTTTTCACCCAAGGACTCCAGCAGAAAACTGAAAATTTTCACTTTATCTTGCAAAAGGTCAAATGAGGGGGGGAAGGAGGTTTTGTAGTTTTTATACCTTTTTTTTGAAAGAATCAAACTTGAAAAACCTCCCTTTCTAAAGCTTCTTTGCAATTTTTCTTTCTTTTTCCTCCTTTCCCTTTACCAATGCCTCTGACTGTCTTTTTACTGTCCCTTTTTTGGCCATTGTCTTTCTTAGCACTTGGTCATTTTATTAGACTCCTGATGATCCCTACTTGTTATGAACACTTATTAATTGATTTAAAATTATTTTTCCCTCTATATCCTTTGAAACAAACCTATGACTTTTTATTTGTGAGAAAATAGAGTCGTGAGTTGATGCTCTATTTCTATTAGTGAAATGGCACACAATGCCTCAAAATCCCTTTCTTTGACCTTTTTAGACCTTAGAATTTTTCTTTTGATCCAGTGGGGTTGATGCCCTTTTTTCCCAATATTATAATACAATTAGGATTTCCTTTTTTTAAACACCCTCTGTTGTTGATGAAGGAGGTTCTCTTTGCCACTTATCATGCCTATTTTTTCATTATCCTAATTTTGATTTTTTAGGGATATTTATGATCCAGGTGGATATTGGTGGCCACCCGCCTATTCCACTTGGGCCCCCACCATTGTCTCTTTCATTTTTTCAGTTTCGGCATAACTTACTATTTTTAGCAGTTTTTCGGGTCCTGAACTTCCGGAGCCGTTTTGAGGCCCTAAACGACGTTTTTTGGGTATCCTTTCGCCAGCAAATTTGATGATCAAATTCATCTCGAAAGTTGTATTCCTCGGATAGAGCTTTCTAATGATGTATCATGTGCATCAAACAGAGATAGTATGCCAAAGTTACGTCCCTGGGAAGTTGAAACACCAATTTACCCAAACGGGGCCCATAGTTTTGGCGCTTCATCTCCTAGGGTTAGGTTTTTGGGATGTTTAGGGTTATCCATTGTTTCTCAATAATAAATAGGCCCTCGCGCCTCATTGTAAAGCAGTTCAGAGGCCTGTAGCCGCCACATCTCTTCTCAGAGATAGCTACCAGTGCCCTAGCTAGTTTTATTTCCATTCTGTCTGTAAGCAAATTTCAGTTCTTTGATATTAATGAAATGAAGTGTTATTTCCGCTGTATCTCTATATTTATGGTTATGTGTTTATTCTGTTGCGTTCCTGCATAAATCCGGATCAGTGGTATCAGAGCGGTCTGCTTTTTCTCGATCCTTCTTTGCATGTCCCCAACGAGGTCGTGGTATAAGGAGCTAGGGCTTGATCTGGTGGAACCTTTGCAAGATCAGCCTCGCAAACCTCGACGGACGCCCATGGGGGACGAAAAGAAAGATGAGGGAGCAGGAGATCCTATCAAAATATTGCTCGAGGAGGCCCTAGAAAAACAAAGGAATGCAATGATGGATAACTTTGCTCAAATCCTTCAACGGCTACCCATCGGTGGCACATCTGCATCCAGCAGCCACTCTGGAGGTGCGACTCCTTTTAAGGTACAAGTAAATTTTGAAATTCCCATATTTGAGGGTCAAATAGACGCAGATGCCGTAGATAGATGGTTGAATCTATTAGAAGGATATTTCTCTGTTCATGACTTTTCAGACCGGGAGAAGATTATTTTTGCACTCCTCAAAGCTACCCCCCATGTTAAGGACTGGTGGGAAACCTACCGTGAGAACAAGGACCAGACAGAACCCTCTCTGTTCTCGGCCGTACCAACTTGGAATTCTTTCCGAGACGCCGTCAAGGAACAGTACTATCCCGTGGGGAGCCATGAGGACAAGTACATACAATGGACCACGCTGCGACAACAAAGGGATCAAGATGTGCACGAGCTGACGAATCTGTTCCATACCCTGCGCACAAAGTTGGGTATCAAAGATTCAGAGAAAAATTTGGTGCTAAAGTATCGCAGCTGTCTGCACAGATACATTCAGGAGGAAATGGAGTTCCTCGACATCTCCTCGCTTGGTACGGCATATCGGTATGCTGCTAAGATTGAGCAGAAATTCAAACAGAAGAAGCGAGACTTTGGAGCTGCGAATCAAAAGCAAGGGAAAGGTGCTTCCAAACCGCAGAACAAAGGACAGAGCCAAGGCATGGCAACTAAAGACAACCCGTCAAAGCCACAAGAAAAGAACAACACCGCAAAGCCAAGGAAGGACACGGGAAAGTGGTATGAGTTCCATAAGAGCTCCACTCACAACACAAGCGTGTGTCGGGCCAAGCAATCGCTAGTGGCCGAGATGAGGGCTTTTGAGTCAGATGCGTGCTCCGACTCTAAATCAGAACCTGAAAAGGGGAATGAAAAAGGGAAACAGATTATTGATGCGGAGCCCAACACCACTGTTGCCACTACAAAGATCCAAAAAGAGGAATTGGAAGATCCAGAGGAGGAGGAACGTCTCTTCCACTCCCAGATGTGGGTAAAGGGCTCCCCTGTATAGTTCATTGTCGACAATGGGAGCCAAAAGAACCTCATTTCAGCAGATGCTGTGAAGAGGTTGGGCTTGCCTACCACAGCTCACCCACATCCATACACCATCGGGTGGCTTCACCAAGGACGAGATCTCCGTGTCAGCCAGCAGTGCCGCCTTCCCTATAACATCAAGCCCTTCTCGGATGAGGTATTATGTGACGTTGCTCCTATTGATGTTTCGGATGTATTATTAGGACAACCATACTTGTGGAAGCGTCATGTTGTGTATGAGTCTCGACCTCGTGCTGTTATTGTTACTTTGGGAAATAAGTTGTACAGGATACCAGAGGTACGACCTCCTGCGGCTATCTCTTTGGTCACTGCAAAACAATGCAGCAAGCTCATTTCCCAAACCAGGAAATTCGTTTTCCTGATGATCTGCCCCCAGGGCAAGAAGAAGACTGTGGCCACGACCTCCAGACAGGGCTCCTCTACACGACAACAACAAATGGATAAGGTTGTGGAGGAGTACGGGGACATCTTCACCTCACCCACAGGGGTTCCTCTGCACTGTCAGGTCAAGCACCCGATTGATCTAACCCCAGGTGCGCCGCCACCCAATGGACCAATCTATCGGTGCTCTGTTCTAGAGAATGATGAAATCAAGAGGCAGATTCAGGAGCTGTTGCAGAAAGGTCACATCAGACCAAGTTCATCGCCCTGTGGGAGCCCAATCATGTTGGTACAGAAGAAGGATGGGACGTGGAGACTCTGTATTGACTATCGGGTGCTGAACAAGATCACTGTCTGGAACAGGTACCCAATCCCACGGATTGATGACCTTCTGGACCAACTCAAAGGTGAAAAATATTTCAACAAGATCGACCTGAAGTCTGGGTATCACCAGGTACTAATTGAACCCTCTAATGTGTGGAAGACTGCCTTCAAAGCCAAGGAAGGCCTTTTTGAATGGCTAGTCATGCCTTTCGGGTTGAAAAATGCTCCTGCAACGTTCATGAGGATGATGGACGACATCTTGCGGCCATTCACCAACTCATTTGTAGTGGTGTACTTGGATGAAATTTTGATCTTCAGCAAGACTTGGGAAGAGCACCTTCACCACATCCGACAAGTCCTCCAAACACTGCGACAACACAAGTTGTGTGCCAATTTGGAGAAGTGCACGTTTGGCATGACCCAAGTTCAATATCTGGGATACATTATTGATGAAAGGGGGGTGCATGTGGATCCAGCCAAGATCCAAGTCATTCGGGATTGGCCAGCCCCAACCACTATAACAGAGCTTCGCAGCTTTCTGGGTCTTGCTAATTTCTATCAGAGGTTCGTGTTGGGATTCTCTCATATCACTTGGCCCTTGAGCCAAGTCACCAAGGGAGGAGCGAGAGAAAATTTTTTTTGGTCGGAACCTCAACAGAAGGCGTTCACAGAACTGAAAAACCGCCTTTGTTCTGCCCCAGTGCTCACTTTTCCAGACTTGCAACAGCCATTTGAGATCGAGACAGATGCCTCTGACTATGCTATTGGGGCAGTTCTTACTCAACAGGGACATCCAGTGGCATTTCACAGTGAGACATTGTCTGACACAGTTCGCAAGTACCCCACATATGACAAAGAAATGTACTCCATTGTGCAAGCTCGTCGACAATGGAAGCATTACATTTTGGGGAAGGAAACAATCATCCACACAGACCACAGGCCCCTGCAGTTCATACAGACACAAGGGAAGTTGCAGAATGATCGCCATCAAAAGTGGTCCACATATCTGCAACAGTTTCATTTGAACATCAAGTACAAGAAGGGTAGCACCAATAATGTTGCAGACTGCCTCAGCCGACCACCGATCGTGGCGCTCACCACCGTGCTCAACTCTTGTGGGCACGAGACTTCTGATTGGCCGCTTCTCTATGAGAGTGATCCAGAATTCGGCCACACTTACAAGGCACTCTTGGGGGGTAAGCAAGTTCCAAATTTTCACCTCCAAGATGCACTTTTATGTCACCTGGGACACCTTTGTGTTCCTTCAAGTGAGCGTGCCAAGATGATATGGGAAGCACACTACAATCGAGTCGCTGGGCATTTCAGGGTCGAGAAAACAGTAGCAATACTACAGAAGTATTTCTATTGGCCGAAACTTCGAAAGGATGTCGAGAAGCACATCAGGTCCTGCACTACTTGTGCCATTGCCAAACCAAACATCAAG
Source organism: Pinus albicaulis (assembly GCA_034641835.2). Taxonomy (NCBI): domain Eukaryota; kingdom Viridiplantae; phylum Streptophyta; class Pinopsida; order Pinales; family Pinaceae; genus Pinus; species Pinus albicaulis. Next base: position 1,296,475,526 of record CM076574.1, on the reverse strand, counting down.
AAGCAAGGCCTATATACTCCACTGCCTACCCCTAGTCGACCTTGGGAATCCATCTCCATGGATTACATGTCGGGCCTGCCTTCTACTAAGAATGGAAATGACTGTGTTTTCGTGGTCGTTGACAGATTCTCGAAGATGGCCATTATGGCGGCCTGTAAGAAGAATATCACAACAGAAGCCACTGCTAAACTCTTCTTTGAACGAGTGTGGGTGCACTTTGGGATCCCACAGTCTATCATATCAGATCGAGATAGCAGGTTCCTTAGCACATTTTGGTCCAGCCTCTGGTCAATGTTGGACACAAAGCTCACCAAGTCCACAGCTTTCCATCCCCAAACAGATGGCTAGAAAAAGGTCGTCAACAGAATGATTGTACACATTCTGCGCATGTACAACTCAAAGCATCCACGCACATGGGACGAGAGCCTCCCCTATGTACAACACAGTTATAATCGGGCTCTCCACAGTTCAATTCGCCATAGCCCCTTTCAGGTGGGCTTGGGATTCCGGCCACTATGTCCCATTGACATAGCCATGTCGTTTGCAGCTGCTCAGGCCGATTCAGCTCATGTCCAGTCTGAATTTGACAAAGAAAGTAGCTTCATCGAACGCATTCAACACATCCACCAACAGGTTCATGATATATTGAACAGAGCCAATGCGAAGTACAAGCAGTGCCATGATCAACATCGGGTACCACACAACTTCCAGGTGGGCGACAAAGTATGGCTACATTTGCAGAAGGAGCGCCTCACTGGACCCCACCGCGAGCTTCACCCGCTCCGATACGAGCCGTACACCATCTCCAAGGCTGTAGGTAACAATGCCTTCGAGCTTAGTATTCCACCATTCCTTGTTCTGCACCCAGTCTTCAATGTGGATCGCCTTCGTCCTTACTTTCCACCTCTACTGGACACCTCGGACATTGCAGAAAAACTCACACCAACAGAGTTAAACCCAGACTGCATGGAACAGGCCACCACAGATTGTATCATGGACATGCAAATCAAGAACACTCGCCAACAAAAGATCCAACTGTATCGGGTTGTCAAAGCTGGCCAACTCCTGCACCAAGGAAAGTGGTTCACCAGGGACCAAGTTCAGTAGAAATTTTCTCATCTCATGGAGGAACTTAACGCAATGGGAACCATTTCTTCCTAAGGGGGGAGGAATGATCCAGGTGGATATTGGTGGCCACCCGCCTATTCCACTTGGGCCCCCACCATTGTCTCTTTCAGTTTTTCAGTTTCGGCATAACTTACTCTTTTTAGCAGTTTTTCGGGTCCTGAACTTCTGGAGCCGTTTTGAGGCCCTAAACGACGTTTTTTGGGTATCCTTTCCAACGAATTTGATCATAAAATTCATCTCGAAAGTTGTAGTCCTCTGATAGAACTTTCTAATGATGTATCATGTGCGTCAAACGGAGATAGTATGCCAAAGTTACGTCCCTGGGAAGTTGAAACACCAATTTACCGAAACGGGGCCCATAGTTTTGGCGCTTCATCTCCTAGGGTTAGGTTTTTGGGATGTTTAGGGTTCTCCATTATTTCTCAATAATAAATAGGCCCTCGAGCCTCATTGTAACTCAGTTCAGAGGCCTGTAGCCGCCACATCTCTTCTCAGAGATAGCTACCAGCGCCCTAGCTAGTTTTATTTCCATTCTGTCTGTAAGCAAATTTCAGTTCTTTGATATTAATGAAATGAAGTCTTATTTCCGCTGCATCTCTATATTTATGGTTATATGTTTATTCTCAAGGCGTTCCCGCATAAATCTGGATCAATTTAGTAAGACAAACAAGGTTGTCTTTAGAGTCTTCAAAAGAAAATATGCATTTGAATTCATTTCTTATGCCCAATAAAATCTGCAATGCTTATTTGGAGGGTTGGAGGAAATTCTTTAACTTTTTTAACCCAAATAATTTTCCACTGTTTGGTCAAATCAATCATGTATTTGTATTATCAACAAAAACACACCTATTGTTTTCTTCATGAGGCTATGAGTGTTTTTCTTGATGCTAGTCTTATTCTTTTCCTCACCTCATGGATTATTTGATAGTTTTCTTGGTCTTTTTGCAGGCATGTGGCAAAGGGCAGCTATCCCTATACCAAATTCATGCTTGAGGCCAAAAAATCCCTTCAATGATCTCTTTGATTGTTTGAGTAATGTTTCTTATGTGCCACTGACCTTTTGGAATCTGCACAAACCTTTTGATGAGAAGTGCTTCATATAATCTTATCATGAGATCATGTTTTTCATATAGCCTTCAGCTTTTTTTACCTATTTATCAACTGTAGATGCCTTCATTAGCTCTTCAGGTCTCCTTCCATGCCTTTGTTCTACTGTTTGACCAATTACCAAGCATTTCTGCAGAAATTCTTGGGCATGGTAGATTTCTCCTTTTTGGACTTACTGTTGAATCAAGAGTGTAACTTTGGAGGTCCCTTAATATTCCTTGGATAATGAGAATCCTCAACCTTGTTCCTCTTGACTTCTCCTTTGAATAACTGTGGAAATGGTGAATTTAGAACCATGATAGTGCATAGCCTAGGTGAACCTATTTGATTCATTTGTAATGACCTTGGAATAGGTTTTTGACTGAAAGGTTTGAATCAGGGTTTTGGATGAGGAGACAGGGTTTTGAAACTCTACTATGCACCACCATCCTAGACAGCTATAAAACCTTTTTTTACTTCGAAGGGCTTTCTATAAAGGATTGACACCATCATTGCTTGAGGTACTTGGTGAGAAGGGGAGAAAGATTTGTTTACTTGGCAAGACAAGGTGTAAAGATAGAGGGTTTAGGCAAACTGAGACAGAGGTTTATAGGCAAGGGTGGAAAATACAGACAGAGTGAAGGAAATTAGTCCAGGATGGGGTTTTATCTGGATAATAGATTGGCCAGGCTTAACCAGGAAAGTAGGATAGTGAAAAAAATTTGTTTGAGGACATTTCTAGAACACACATGATTCTTGAATTTTGATTTCTAGAAATCCGAGACAAAGCATTTAGTCTTCTAAAACAGGTGAAAATTTCTAATGAATAACAGCGGGGAGGACTTTAATATTCCTAATTTGGCTTTTAGCTAATTAGAATATTAAATTTTTTCTTCCTTAATTAATAGATGAATAAGAGGGTAGCGACACCCATAAATCCATTTAGTAGGAATAAAACCACTTCTTAATGTGAATGTGGATAAATGCATCTAGATGGGGTCAAGATGAATAAACCACTTCTTGGTTTCAATGTGGGTCAATGCATGTGGACAAGGTCAATTTGACCAAATCAACAATGAAGTTATGGAGGTAGTGGAGACAATGGAGGACAACATTGTCATAATGGAGGTTAGTGGCCATGAGAGTAGCATCATTATTGTGTGGGGCCAAGGGGTTGAGGGCTCACAAGCATATAAGGAAGGGAATGGCAGCCATAAATATCATTTTGAATATTGTTTATGTATTGTATTTTATGACTTTCTACACGCTTTAGCTATTTAGCGGAGTCTGCTATGTTGTTTAACACAAGGGTGTTTCCGAGTGGAAATCCCACCATCATCCTCAGGGGACTTCCAGTTCCCACTCAGAATAGGTTATTTGAGCTACATTCCATCATCTGGCATTAGTTCAATCTTTAGCCACCTTCAGCAATGCAGTCTCATTTAGGAATTACGCAATCCAGGAGGGCAGTTTCAGCAGAGGGTTAATAACCCAAGCTTTTGAGCTTATCATCTAGTGAAGGGAGAATCCATTCTTCCATAAATTCAATGGGGAGGAGTAGCATATATTTTCTCATCTTATCAACCACCTCCCAGGAGTTACCCAGCTGCAGAGCATAATTCAGCCCTAGGGCTGCATTTTTCATTATGGTCATTTCCAAAAACCCTTTCCGGGTTATCTTGGAATTGTGCTAGAAAGCCCAGATCTCTGATATCGACATTTTCTAAGCACCTTATTATAAAATATACACATTCCTAGTTTCCAACAACAGTTATTTCCAGTAGGATTACATAGTCATATCCTCCTAGCATTTTATGCAGCAGGAGTGTTTCATGTCTTGATGTTTTGGGTCATTTCAGGCTTTTTTTGCCTAGATTGAGTGTCTCTTCCTCAAGTTCTTGTACTTCATTTCTGCTATTGATTATAATAATATGGCTCAGTGATCTGGTCATGTATTTTATGGTTTTATGTTTACTGCATTTTCTAGTTTTATGTTCAATATTCTTTTTTTCCCTATTTTGGAATATTATAGTGTTCCTGCCTTGTCCTGCAACCTTATATCTATTTATCAGATAACTCATTCAAGTGAAGGGAAAACTGTAGAATTCTCACCTCATGATGTTGTAATCAAGGACCTCAAAGATCCTAAACATATTTTAGCTACTGGCATTGCTGATGATTCCACAAGGTTGTATAATTTTGACAACTTTGGGTCATCATCTCTTCCCTCTGTTTTTTTTGCTCATAATGATGATGTGAGCAAACTTTGGCATGAGCGATTTGGTCACTTAAACTATCGCTCCCTTCAAACTCTATGTAAGGAAAATATGGTGACGGGTCTTCCTATGGTATCTTTCCGAGATGGTGTTTGCTCCGGATGTGTACTCGGAAAACATCATCGGGATATTTTTGACAAACGTGCCTCTTGGCATGCTTCAGCCCCTTTGCAGCTTGTGCACAGTGATTTATGTGGTCCACTTCCTGTTGTTTCTTTCTCTGGTTGCAAGTACTTCTTAACTTTCATTGATGATTTTTCCAGACGCACTTGGTTATATTTCTTAAAACTCAAGAGTGAAGTTTTTAACATGTTCTTGGCCTTTAAGGCCTTTGTTGAGAAACAATTTGGACATCAAATTCTTAAGTTAAGATCAGACAATGGCGGAGAATATGTTAACAACAAATTTATCAACTTCTGCACTGAGCATGGCATTCAATTGCAACATACTGTTCCATATACTCCACAACAAAATGGTGTAGCTAAAAGGAAGAATCGCACCTTAAAAGAAATGGCTAATTGTATGCTTCAATCTAAAGGACTTGGTCTCAATTTTTGGGCAGAAGCCATTAACTATGAAAATTACATAGTAAATTAAATTTACCACTCCTACCAAGGTTCTAAGGAATATCACCTGCATAGCTCCGGAGCGCAATCAAATCGATGTTAGTTAGTTTCATGTTTTTGAAGTGAATAGCCCCATATTCCAGAGTGAGAAACATAAAGCCCTAGAACCTAAGAGTGAAAAATGAATTTTTGTTTCATATTTTGAATATTTCAAAGGATGTAGATTTCTTCAACCCAAATCCAAAAATTTAATCATTAGAAGAGATGTAAAATTTGATGAAAATACATCGACCTGCAAGCCTAGTTCAGCAGGTGTGCCACCTTTGGCCTGCGAGCCTGATTCGACATATGTGTCACGTCTCTCTATCTCTTCTACTTATGACAACATTCCTTCTACTTCGGATGATGACAACAAGGATGAAAATCCTCCTCCACCACCTCAGGATCTTCCTTCAGCTACATAGCTTCCAAAATGGGTCCGTTGTACTCGGGATGCAACAGTCTCTCTTGCAAGTGACCCTGCAGATCAACGTTGTACATGTTCTCAGTTTGACATAGCCTCTTCTTTATTGGATCAAGTTCCAAAAAATTATGATCCAGATACCTTTGAATAAGCTTCAGGTCATCCAGATTGGGATGCATCTATGAATGAAGAATATCATTCCTTATTGGAAAACGATACTTGGGATCTTATTCCTCTTCCAAAGGGAAGAAAAATTGTCAGATGCAAATGGGTTTACAAAACAAAGTTTGGACCAGATGGAAAAGTGGATAGACATAAAGCTCATCTTGTCGCTAAAGGATTTTCACAAGTTGAAGGCATTGACTATACTAAAACCTTCTCCCCTGTTGCCAAAATGAATTCTATCCGCCTTGTTCTTTCCCTTGCTGCCTCATTTAAATGGGAAGTCCATCAAATGGATGTTAAATCTGCCTTCTTACATGGAGATTTACATGAAGAAATATACATGTAACAACCCCCTGGATTTATCCAAAATGACTCTAGCCTTTTTTGTCACCTTAGGAAGTCTCTGTATGGTCTCAAACAAGCTCCTCGGGCTTGGTATGCCAAAATGGATAGATTTCTATTAGATAATGGATTTTCTAGGTGTCATTTTGACAACACTTTCTACACCAAGAAAGTGGGTAAGTCCTTCACCATCCTTGTTCTTTATGTTGATGATCTTATCCTTACTAGTAGTGATCCAAACCATATAAACCATGTGAAGTCTAGCCTCAAAAAGAAGTTTGAAATGACAGACTTAGGACACTTGCATTATTTCCTTGGTCTTCAAGTCTTGCAATCCAAGGAAGGCATTACCCTCTCTCAATCCAAGTATGTCTGTGATCTTCTACACCACTTTCACATAGAAGAATTTAAGCCAACCCCTTCTCCCTTTTAGTCTGGAGTCAAGCTTTCAGCTAACTGTACTACCCCTAAAGTTGATGCTACCTTATATCGTCAACTTGTTGGTAAACTTATGTATCTAACCCACACCCGTCCTGACCTTTCCTTTTCCGTTGGTCTTGTCGCTCGGTTTATACACCAACCTCATGAAAGTCATTGGAAAGCAGCTAAAAGAATACTTCGATATATTCGAGGTACAGTTCAGTTCGGGATTCATTACAGTGAAGGAGCATCTCCATTGTTGATTGGTTTCACTAATTCTGATTGGGCTGGTGACCCTGATGATCGAAAGTCTACTGCAGGATATGTATTCACTCTTGGTTCAAGACCTATTACTTGGTCTTGTAAGAAACAAAGTGCCATCTCTCTTTCTTCAGCAGAAGCAGAGTATCGTGGTGCAGTTGAAGCCAACAAGGAAGCCATGTGGCTTCGTCAGATCCTGTCTGAATTTGGTCTTCATCAACAACATCCAACTACACTTTGGTGTGATAATCAGAGTGCCATTCAGCTATGTAAATATCCAGTTCAGCATCAGCGTATGAAACACATTGAACTCCACATACACTTCATCAGAAAGCTCATTCATGATCGTGTTCTTGAAGTGCAGTATTGTCCAACCAATGATCAAGTAGCCGATATCTTTACGAAGGCTCTCACAGAAGCAAAGTTTATCAAACTTCGATCCATGCTTGGAGTTCAAGAAAGTTGTCATTAAGGGGGGATAGGCTCTAATGCCTCTTTCCTTATCCTATTGTGTCACTTTTGTAAATCCTTCAATCCTATCCCAATTTGTTCTTAAGGGGGGATGTTAGGATATTTCGACACATAGAAAATAGTTAAGTATAACTTGGTCTAGTGTAAAGTTAGGTAAAGTGTGTTTCTTTACTATGTACATTTGTAACTTATAATTCGACGGTCACGATTTGTAGTGATTCGACGGTTCACTTTCTTCTCGGTATTAACGATACTTGATCCATGGCTTAACACTCGATTGGTCCATGATCTCTATTTAAAGAGCATGGAGGGTTATTTGTCCGGTAACCGTTTATGAAAGAAACATATGTAACTTTTCTTTTTATATTAATAAATTGCCTAAAGTGGCTGTGTTGGCTGAGGTCGTGGACTGTTTCTCTCTTTGAGGGTTTTAACCATGTGTTGATGGGGAGAAATAACCGTTGGAAAGAAGGGATCTCCCCAGTATAAAGTCCCAACTAGACTCTAAATCATTTGTGATAGGGATCTCGTCCGGGGTGTGGGTCCGACTACCGCTGAATATTTCTCTTCTCGGACACAAATGAGCTATGCAGACCTGTGAGCACACGATTATTTGAATAATACAAGACAAATGGTTGATGATTCTCAATGTACATAAAACACAAAAAATAGCAAAAAGTGAGTTAAAACATGTAGCCAAAGGAAATGCTGTTAGCAGAAAATCATTATGGTCATGCCTATAAAATTTGTTCAAACCAAAAAAGAAATAGTCCTTTGTGGTAAAAACACCCTTGAATCCCTTGAGCGTTTGCGAAATATGAGATAATGTTAGTGACAAAGCTGCTAGTAATATTCTTGATTAAATATCACTATACCATTTACACATTAAGTAAGCTGAAACGTAAAAATGGTAGAAGCAGCAAACGCATATCTTAAAAAAAGGTATTCAATGCATGAGACAAAATATTCATAATGTTAACACATGAGTCCTCATCAGATCCAATAGTGGAATCAAAACATTTGTTGTATTCATTCCTAGAAATATGTATCCAATGCTATACAATTCTCTTTGCTCCTTTGGAGTCCAAAAGAAAGATCGTTTACAATTTCACAGAGGGGGTATTTATAGAACAAAATCGAACCTTGGGTGCCCCCCGAATTTTGCATTCGATCGTTCTCATACTTTGTAACCTCGAGGTCTGAAACCATTTGTGACCCTATTATAGCCGCTACAACACCACCCAAAATTTTGGGTGTATTCAAAATTTCAAGTCCCCCTCTGCTCGCTTAGCCATTAGTGTTTTTAACCCCTCCTATAGTCACTGACACCCCCGTGACCTATTCCCAGTACCTCGTAAACCTTCTCACCATCATGATGAGATACTTTTTCCATAGCCATGCCATGTGCAGGGGGGGTCATCATGCATGAACTTGAATGGAAGCTTTTATGGGTATTGAGTATATCCATTAGAAGCCCTTTCACCATGGATCATTTAGGCATGTTATTTCAGTACTTTTCCAAGCTCATATAAATTAGTTGGGGGGCATCATTCTCTAAAATATAACTATGAACTAATTGATATTATAATATTTCATACAGGTCAATCCCATGGATGATATACCCAACAATGTCATCACCACACTAAGGAAAAGAAACTAAAACTAAAACAATGAGGGCGCAGTTGCGAAACATGGCACTTTCATACCCTGCCCATATGGGGATGAGAACTAAGTCTACAATTGAAGACCTTAGCAAGGCAGAGGACCAGGATACACCAACAAGTGAGAAGGAGGAGCAAGTGAACATTATTTTCAAATGGAGGATGGTGTGGTTTATGTTTATTAAAATAAAGGATCAAGGGAAGAACTATTCATGATTGTTGATGCAACAAAATTCTTCACTGATGCACATCGGATAGTTAGACTCATTTCATTGGGAAATATAATAATCCTAGAAGAGTGTTCTGATCTTGGCATATTAGAGTCTTGGTGTTGTCCATGGCGATTTAAGTATCTCTTTGCTCTATGTCTTCAGAAGTACTTTTGATGAAGACATTCAACACTCTGAAAAAATGAAGAGATACTTGGAGCATTGTTCTTTGTCTTCTGGACATTAACTTTAGTGCCTTTATTCAAGTATGTCTTGATAGTGTTGAAAGTTGATGACAATGGAGAACGTGGGGCATTTGCATTGTATTCTCTGTTATTCAGGCACGCCAAAGTTAGCCTGCTGCCAGAACACCAAACTACTAATCAGGAACTTTCGACATATAAAATGGAACTTCCTCCTAACACAAGGAAGGGGTCAAGAATAAGAAAGATTCTTGAAAAGCATAAAAGCCTTCAGTCTGCACTGTTTTTTGTGGTTTTTCTAAGCACTTGTATGGTTATTGGAGGTGGTGTGCTAACACCAACCATTTCTGTGTATTCTACAGTCTCGAGCTTTGAATTTGTTGTGACGGAACACCTTCATGAATATGTATTGGTTCCTATTTCATGTTGTATATTGGTTTTCCTTTTTTCATTGCAACAATATGGGACACATCAAATAGGTTTCATCTTTGCCCCAATAGTTATGATTTGGCTTCTATGTATCAGTGCACTCGGTCTATATAAAATTATTCATTGGAACCCGAAAACTTATCTTGCACTCTCTCCATATGCTATGTACAAGTTTATGAGGAAGACCCAGCAAGATGTAGGATGAAGTCTGCACAGTGGCATCACAGTTTAGAGGCAATGTTTGCAGACCTTGGGAACTTTTCACAATTATCAATAAAGATCACATTCTAGGTTGCGCATTATGGAACGTTTTTTTTTTTGGGGGCATAAAGCTTGTTGGGGTTCCCATGTTTTGGCAAGATTGGCAATACCAAAAGATGAGACAACATCAAAACCACTTTTAGACCTCGGGATCTAGCCCTCCTGGATCCAGAGAGGGATATCTTTATGTCAACAAAGGGTTTTATGTCTTTGAAGCTCTATGTTTGAGATATTAGGCTAGTTACGGGCACAAGGTTTGTTTGTTTGATTTTTGTGTGGTTGTTGGGAATCAGGAAAGAAGGGTTCAGTATGAGACAAGGCCGAGCGAAGAGGATTTTACGCAGAGGAAAGTTAATTCAGAGAAAACATCAAGACCATTTGGAAATGGAGTCAGGAAAGGGTTTATTTGCTATTCAATATGCAGGCTTTCAGTTGGGCTAGTCATCTAAAGCATTGGATCTCAAAGATGATAGTGTGAGATGAAATGGCAAGAGAGAAGGTGAAAGCAAGGAAACCTCCAAGGTGACCCTTCAGAAATCAGATCCAAGGACAGGACATGCCATTAAACAACCTGTGATCCAAAAGCTAAAAGGTTAACCCTTCAGACAAGGAACATAAAAGGTTCAGAACACAAAGGTGGAAACCTGAGATCAGAGAGAGACTTTGAACTCTCAATGCTTTGGTATCTAGCTTAAGGGATCTTAGGAATGTTTAATTAATTGAAAAGGATCCTAGTGAGATATAGACAGAGTTCCAGACCTCTCAGTGTTCCCAATTCATTCAATTAAATCCTAACAAGAACATCTAAAGACAGACTTCATTAATTCATACATTAGCTAGAAATATATCAGATCACTACACTGGTTAAATTAGCTGAAATCAATCCTCATATAACACGTACAGCAGAAAACGTTGAAGGCAAGGAGAGCAGAAACATAGGGTACCTAACAAGGGTAAATCCTATGCCATATTTCTGATGCGAGCCAGAAGAAATGAAATGAAATGATCTACGAGGCAAAAAAAATACAGAGATAGAAAAACATCACCACTGCTTTAAATCAGGATCCAAAGAAATGTGCTTGTCACATTAAAGAGCAACACCAGTCATGTACAACATTCCCAACAGCTTGATATTCAGCTTGAAAACATCCTCCTCAACCTATCTTACAACTTTACACAGAGACTATGTCTCAAAAAGAAACAGCTTGGAATTCTCAGATATCCGATCAACAACCTCTACACTGAGTTCTTTCATTGAATTTTATAGCTGAAAGAGGAGCTGAGAAGGTAGGTGAAAAACTAAATGTAGCATTAAAGCTTAGAAGAGGAAGAGGGCCGAGGCCCCATTCTGTTTTAAATCCTGGGCATTTATCTTCAGTACTCTTTGGGTGAAAGAGTGGTCTTCGTCAGGCTTCCATTTACTCCAAGTATGTCTCTGATGTACTTGCTGTAGCACCTCTACAATACTTTTGGTACTCTGGTGAACTAAATAAAGGTAGAACAATGATTCTGGGTTTTCCATACTGTGTAACAAATGCTTCTGATAGCATAGGACTATTGTCAGGGCTAGAATTTCCTCAGGAACACGGTATAGAATGGAGATAGTATGTGCACTTTGTCCTTTTATTGAAAGAATGCTCTACTGATGTGAAACCCTGATAGTATTGTTTTCTGCGCGCTGGACCTTCTATGTGATCCATGATGTCTTCAGTCTGGTACCTTGCCCTTCAATTGCTTCAAAAATCTTTGATTACCAGTCTTAAATTCTCTAATCTTTCACTAATACTCTTTTTTCACTCCTGTGATGTCCATATTTGTGAAAATCGAGCTTTAATGCCTCTGGAATGGTTTGGCAGAGTTTAGCCCTGTTCCTTTAATGAAAGTCATGTCATAACACCTTCCTAGGCTTTCTTCATAATTTCAATCTCTGCACATGATCTTTACTGTGTTCTCTTTCACTGTAACAAGGAATATGAATCATGGCGGTTTTCCACTTGCCTGTAACCCTGCAAAACACAAAAACGCATTAAGAAACCATGCATGGGGTCAGACGCTGTGGATGACTGTGAAAATGGCAACGCGGCATGGATGAGGACGACGAATGCAAAGGATACTGTGGAGGAATTCCGTGGAACAGTGGGAGATGCAGTTGGAAGGTGGCGAGGATGGAAATTTAAATGTGAAACCTTAAAATTTGACCTTAGAACGGAATATATAAAGGGACGGATGAGAACGCGACAAAAACACGTGGAATGGTGATGTGGCAGGAGCCGATGAATGGGGGGGCATGCATTTAATCCTGACTGTTCGATCTCAGGAGGAGATCTATGGTGGAAAACACATCATAGGGTGACAGATGGTGGGCCAGGGGTCACTTTTCCTTGGATTAATTCCTGCGCAACTCCGTGGCGCGATCACCGTTGCTTGGACAGCTCCGGATCAGATGGTGTATGCGCATATCGCACTGGGTCCATGGTCGAACATTAATGCGTGATGGGGGGCGGGTTTTCAATAGTGCGTGGAGCCACGCATCATGTGGTGAATGGCATCACTCCAAAACGAAAAATACGGCCCACCCTCCAAAAGCGGTGCGATGGAAACCAACAGTTTTGAACAATGCTTTGGCGCGGGGACCACCGGGGTGGATGAACTACTAACCGTTGATTTGCATATTAAACGTACGGTGGATATGCGATCAGGGCGGTGAAAGGGGTGGGCGACAGACGCTATGGAGCTTGTGATGACCGACCAATCTGTATAGATCGTCAGCTCAAAATGCTCCTGATACACATTTGCGATAAGCGCTTTTCGGTCTAGCGCTAGGTTCTAGCACCCTGGTTACGTGGGAAAATGGTTTTGGGGGCTGGCCGAAAGGGGCTAGGCCTTATATATGTTAAAATGTGGGATTTTGGCCTTTTTAATGCAATTTGAGGCCAGGAAAGGGTAACGATGGAGGGAATAAGGGTTTTTAAACCAGACAAGGGGTGTGTGTATGGTTTAGAGGGGATCTTGGGATGGAAAGGAGGCTTTGAAAAAAAGGGGAAAAAGGGATGAAATGGAGAATTCTGCAAGGGTCTCATATTCTATTTCTACCCTTATTACTCCAGGAGACCAGATTAGATTGTTGGTCTCATATGTTTCTCTACCTCATCTAATATCTGTTGGGATTAGACTGTCCAGTAGATTTCTTCTCTACATTCTACAACAAAAATTTAAAAACAGTCAAACTAGGATTAGACAGTCTAGATTGTTGTGGGTCCAAGGCATAAAGACAGTTGCACCTGGACAGAAAGTTGCAGAAAAATGAAAACAAAATCTTGAAGGTTTGAAATCTGAAGTTTTGAAACATCCTTCTTTCTTTGTGACTCAGGTTTTGAGCTTGTTAGAGTCACTTTCTCTTCTTCATTTCAGCTCTGGTTTTGGGCTAGTTAGAGCTGATCCTTTTCTTCTTTGCTGGCTCAAGTTTTGATCTTGTTAGAGCCAATATTTTGCAACTCAGAGGTTCATGTTTTGAGCATGTCTGAACCTCTCCTTTCTCTCTATTTTTTGGAACATTTTCTCTCCTTTTTTTTCTTTTTTCTTTTTTAAATCATAACACAGTGATGGTATTTGCAATGGAAATAGAAACATGGAAATTGGAGATCAGCAGAATTAGTGCTTGAGCATCCTGCCATTGACAGGACCCCCAAACAGCTCTGTACCATCTAGTTCTTATAGAAAAAAGGCATTTGGACCCACAGTGGCTTGGATGATATATGGACCCTACCACAAACTGTCAAACTTGTCGTTCTTTCCTTTGTCCTCTCTCCTTGAGTCCCACTTCAGAATTTTATCTCCAATTTTGAAATCAGAAGCTTTGGTTCTTTTGTCAAACATTTTCTTTAAATTTTCCTGAACTTTCACAGCTCTGTTATAGACCTCTTCCCTGGTTTTCTGGAGATGAATTGTTTGGTTTATCCTTCTCACCATGTTTTCTTCCTCTGTCTGGATTTCTTGGACAAGTTTAGTCACTAGTACCCCAAGGCTGGTAGGAAACATTGCTTCTGTTCCATAGAAAAGCTGGTACGGTGACATGGCAATGGATTTATTTGTTGTAAGCCTATCAGCCCACAGGGCATGCACTAACTTGTTATGCCATGAATTTTTGTTCTCTTCCAGCAGCTTTTTGATGATGGTCACCAAGCTCTTGTTTGATGATTCAGCTAACCCATTACCTTGTGGGTAATAAGCAGTTGAATGACCGAGTGCTATTTGATACCTGTGACAGAAGTCAACCATATTCTTGGATCCAAAAGCAGCAGCATTATCAGTGATTATTTTTCTTGGGCAACCAAACCGAGATAGGATATGGCCTTTTAGGAACCTAATGATGACTGAATCTGTGGCATTCCTAGTAGGTATGGCCTCTATCCACTTAGTGAAGTAATATGTGGCTGTTAGGATCCACTTGTGTTGTGCAGAAGAAGCAGGGTGTATTTCTCCTATGAAATCTAGGCCCCATTGCATAAAGGGACCTTCAACAGTGATGGGTTGTAGAGGTAGAGGTAGGAGTTTTCTCTTGCCTTCAAAAATCTGGCATTTGTGGCAGACAGTGATCATCTTATGGATGTCATTGAAAAGAGTAGGCCAATAGTAGCCAGCTCTGAGTATTTTGTTTGCAGTGTCTTTCTAGTTTAGGTGGCCTCCACACTCTCCCGCATGGAACTCTTGTTTAATCCTCTCTGCTTCAGCCTCAGGCAAACATTTAAGTAATAGGCCATTTGTATTTTTCTAGTATAAGAATTCATTAAGTATGCAATAGTTTCTGGCTTTTAGCTTTAGGAATCTGGCCTTGGTCTTTGACAATTTAGGAGGGGCATTGAGGTGTGTGAGCACGTACAGAATGTCAGAATACCATGGCGAGTTCTGAAACTTCTCCTCAACAGTGTGATCAGGCGATCCTTCCTACTCATCCAAGGCATCTACCATGTTTATGTCAAGGGCCTGTAAATTCGATTTAGCCATTATTTGAGCTAGGCCCTGACCTTTGATCAGTTTTGTGGGTTTTATCTCAAGGTCATATTCTAAGATCACAGCAATCCATTTTCCCCTCTTTCCATCTGGGCCTTGGGACAGGATGTCTTTAACCACTATATTTGGAACATAGGCTATGGTGTGGGAATGCAGTATGTACACCCTAAAGTCCTTTAAGGATTTTACCAAAGCATAGGCCTATTTTTCCATTATGTTGTATTTCAAGGGTGCATCTCTCAGTGCTTTGCTGAAGAAAGAAATGGGCTGTTCCATTCCCTCTGGATTTTTTTGCAGCAGAACCGCAGCCACAGTATGCTCGGAGGCAAATGAAAAGATCAGGAAATATTTTGAGAAATCAGGGCTGATTAGGATAGGAACCTGGGTGAGTGCAATTTTAACTGACTCAAAATATTTCTTGGCTTCAACAGTCCATTTAACTCCTACACCCTTTCTTAACATGTTTGTCATTTTCCTGAGGTGTTCAGCTAAATTGGGAATAAACCTCCTGAGGAAGTTGATTTTCCCAATGAAGGACTGTAACTCTTTGATGTTTCTCAGGTGTGTGATTTGTAGTATTCCCTCAACTCTTTGTGGGTCTATTCTGATTCCCTTCTCAGATATGATGTGGCCAAGAAGCTTACCTTCTTGCAGCCCAAATACAGTATTTTTGGGATTCAATGACAGACCGAACCTTCTACATTTTTCAAACACTCTTCTCAAATGTTTTAGGTGTTGTTCTTCAGTCTTGGAATAGACTGTTATGTCATCTAGATAGATGACAATGAAGTGCCCTATTTCACCTGAAAAGGCTATGTCCATCGCTCGTTGGAAGGTTGCGCCAGCTTTCATCAGTCCAAAGGGAATTTTTACATACATAAAAGTGCCCCATGGAGTGGTAAAAGTTGTCTTGAGTTGGTCTTCTAGGAGTACTAAAACTTGGTTGTAACCTGAAAAACCATCTAACAGGGAGATCCTTTTTGAGCCTACTACTTTCTGAAGGATGTGTTCCATTTTTGGCAAAGGGTAATTGTCTTTGAGTGAGGCTCTGTTGAGATTCCTGAAATCTATGCATAGCCTGATCTCTCCTGTTTTCTTTCTCACAGCCACTAGGTTTGAGACCCAATCAGAGAACCTCACAGGAACCATTATGCCTACCTCATACGTCTTCTTTGTTTCCTTTTCCACTATAGGCAATTGTTTTGGGTTTATTCTGCGGAGTTTCCGTCTGAAGGGCTTCTGATTTTCTTTTAGGGGTATTTTGTGCTGTATGATGTTTGTGTCATAGGCCTTTAAGTCTTCATAGCTCCAGGCAAACACATCAATGAATTCCTTAAATAGGTCAATGTATTTCTTTTTCATGTTTTCAGGTAGGGACTTAGCCAATTTAATCATCTTGGGCCTATCTTCAGTGCCTATGTTGCATTCCTCAACCTCAGAGTCTGCGTGTTCTATAGTGGGCTTTTTTGCTACATCATCGAAATCAAAAAGGTCTTTTAAAGGTGCCAGACCTCGAGGCATGTTCTTATCTTTGGCCTGCAGCACCTCTACTTCCTCACTATCTATGTTTTCACATTCTCCATTTAGATTTCCAATCTGTTCGTTTAAAGCGTTTATTTCTATGTTACAGGGTGGTTCTTCCTCGTCTGAGGGTTCTTCACTTGGGAAGCTACCATTAGATTTCGAGTCTGAATTAGAAAACTCAAACTCATTTCTGCCCATCAAGAAATATTCAATCTACTTATCGCCCTTAAAGACCTGCCAATATTTTTCGTTGTCCGGCACTGCAGGTCTAAATTTGGTCTGAATGATGATCTGTTGGTCACTACAAGGCTTGTGATACGAACTAGCCATGCAAGCTAATCCATTTGCAATTGCATTCTGACTCCTAGGGACAAACACAAGTTCGTATTCTACAAAGGTTTTGAATAGATCCATAGCGTCATTCTTGTACACTCTCAGCCTAGGGTGTTTCGCTGTGTATTCACCATTCACTTGTTTTATAATCAACTCAGAGTCTCCAAACACAGCTATCCTACGGGCTCCTAATTTTTTCAACAGATTTAAGCCTAGGATAAGAGCCTCATGCTCTGCAATATTGTTTGTACATTTGAAGTGCAGGTTATAGGCATGGCTCTCTGCATAGTCACTCTCTGTTTTATGTACCCACACTCCTACTCCTGCAGTTCTCTTGGTGCATGACCCATCGAAATTCATTTCCCATAAAGGTTCTCTCTCGGGCCTGACATCATTTCATTCTTGGTGTGGTGCATGGGCTTACGGAGGGTGACTAATCAGTTGACTGCATTCTATTTCTTGTTCACTCTGAGTTTCATTTTCAGTGCACTGTCCAAAGTTTTCTACATCGTTCTCCTCTGAGCCTAGAGTAGCCATTATGTTAAAGTCCATGGGCTCTGTTTCCTTGTTTTTATCTCTATTTTTGAATTCTGACCCCTCTAAGGATTCATCATTGCAAAGGATGAAGGAGTCAAGATCTATGTGTACAGAGTACAAAGGTGAATTTTTAGGTTTTTCAGGGCTACTGACCAGGAATTTCATTTGTGCCTCTCTATACAATCTTCTAAGTTGGCTGAAGACAGGGAGTGTGACATATGGCCCATCCATTTGCATTGTACCTTGCAGCGTGGCTCCCCATGACCTTGATAGCAACACACCATACTTAGGTGGCACATCTGCCACTACAACGTCCATGACCATACATTTGGCTGGAATCTGGGTTAAATTCACACATAAATATTTGATCAAGCTAAGACACTTTACCCTGCTAGAATCAAATGAATAGAGGTATTTATAGGGATGGGTTATCTCTAGGCCTAATCTTTCCATAACTACCTTAGGCATCAAGTTGTGTGAGGCTCCAGAATCATGCATTGCATTATGAAGGATCTTATCATGGATATTGAGACTGATATAAAAAGGAGGAACTACCCCTTCTTGAAACTTCCCCTCTATCTTTGGACCAAACAAAAGGGCTGGCTGATCATCACTTAGATTTACAGTGTCACTATTTTCACCTAGATTTAAATCTTTCAAAAATTTTCCTTTATATACATCCTGAGTGGCCAGCTCAGAGAGTGGGACAGATATTTTAATTTTCGCAATCTCACTCTCCAAATTGAAAGTGGACTGACTCTTTGGAATGTTCAACTCTGTTTTATTAGCCACCACCTTGGTGGCAGAATCAAAGGGCTGATTCTCACTATGTAAAAGTTTAGGAACTGTTTTACCAGGAGCACTAACTGCAGTGTTAGTGCTGCTAGTTGGTTGAGTTTGTTTATCAGTGTTTTGGTTGTCTTTTTCTTTGTTCTTCCCAAAAATCTCAGCTGCTAATTTGTTACTTTCAGCAGCTGCTTTAGAAGTTTTCTCAGGCCTCTTCTTGATGGTAATCTCAGAAGCTTTAGGTTTGGAACTGTCTAGGCTCTTTTTGCTTCTAAGTTCATATTGTTCTCTGACCTGCATGATGGCATTTTCAAATCCAAGTCTGTAATCCTCAGATTCCAATCCTTCCTCATTCCAATATGAGGGTGAGGGTTGATCTTCTTCTGTGGAACAGTTGTGGATTGATTTTTCTACTTCAAACATTTTTATTGTGTTCCCCTCAGACTCTTCTATGATTCCCTCATCTTCACCAAGAAAGTTCTCTTGAAATGGGGGAATAACTTGCTGATCTGATTCTCTTTGTCTATTGGAAGTGGTATTGTTTCTTCTAAAGTTCTAGTTTTGGTTATGATTTTGGTTTCTGTTCTGATTACTGATTGTGACAACCATTTTTTCCATCATTTGCTGTATCTTTTCCATGTTTTTAGATAAATGGTCATAATTGGGTTCAGATGTGGAAGCTACAGTGTCATCTCTATATGTTACCCTCTTCTCAGCTCTCAATCTTGTTTTTTTCTCAATCAGATTAGCCTCTACACTCACTGCTCCCTTTTGCATGTCTTGCAATGTGTTGTAATCTCTCTCCCTAAGCTGGTAGGCCATGCCAGCATCAAAGCCTTCAGGGTATTTCACTAGGGCCAAACCTTGGGGAGGTTTCATGTGTGGAGGAAGAGCGTTATAAACCCTGTTAAACCTTGTAGAGTAGTCATGGACACTCTCTCCTACATTTCTCTTAAGATTCTTGTATTCTGCTAGGATTTGGAGAGGGTTTGCCTTAACTTCCCATTTTTTTATAAAAGTCTGATATAGAGCAGGGAGGTCTTGGATAGTATTAGGAGGTAGGCCTTTGAACCATTTTTTCACTTCCCCTCCTAAGCTCTAGGCAAAGATTCTCCTTTTATATGTATCATCATCTATCTCCATGTAGTTAAAAGAATCTTCCATCCTATCTACATGGTGTTGAGCTTTGGTAGACTCTTTTGCAGTGAAGTGTGGAATCTTTGATTGATAGTTGTTGGGTAAGGGCACTATAGGTTGGGGTAATACTAGAGGTGCATACCAAGCTTCCATGATGATGTTCTGAGGAGGTAAGGGGTTGGCTTGAGTAGCTGGTATATGGATGACAGGGATACTAGGACCGGCCGAAGTCTATTGGGAAGATTTAGGATGACAGAGTCCCAAGTTTTGAATGAAGTGAATATCAGGAGGTGTAGATGGGGGGTTTCTCTGTCCCTAATGTATTGACCACTATGAGATGGTGAACCAGGAAGCTCAAGGTCTGGCTGGTCTAGAACACTGAATGACCTAGTTTTGGGTAGTCTGTTTGGTAGGTCTAAGTCAAAAGGTGGGACTAATAGAGCTGTAAAGTCTTCCGGTGCAGAGTTAGCTCTATGGATGTGGCTGGAAATAGTTGGTATTTTAGGTGTAGGAGATCTCTTGAGGATTCTCTCAGGGTTATCAACTATTTCAGGTGGGTTTGGGATAGGATAAGCTCTTGTGTGAATGGTTCTTGAAGCCAGAATGTTATTTTCCAACCAAGCAGCTTAACCCTACTTGTTATTTCTATTATAGTTGATGTTGTTAAGGGCTCTGGTCTCCCAGTGGAGCCTTATGTGAACCAAGATAATCATTAGGCCTCCTGATCACCAGTGGAATATTTGATCTTTAAGGAACTGTGGAGTCGCCAGGTGGAAGGTTTAGGGTATTTCCAGGGGTATACTGTCCACCACAGTGCTTATGATATATCCCTTTTCAAGGATATCCGAAAAACACAGAAAACTCTAACCAGAGAATGACTGGGAGGAATTTTACCAGATATTTCACCTTTGAAAGAGAGTGAGATCTAGAGGCTACCTGGCCCTTTCCAGGCTCTGTCTAAGAGTGTGGGAGAAAACACAACAAGTGGTATAGAGGTTGATTTGAGAATAGGAGTGTTTAGCTGCCAACCTAACCAGAGTTGTAGGTTTCTGAGGTTCTTTTGATGTAGTAGGATGGAAAATACTCAGAAAATCCCTAGTGGAGTTGCCATTATGTTGGGGTTCCCATGTTTTGGCAAGATTGGAAATACCAAAAGATGAGACAACATCAGAACCACTTTCAAACCTCATGATCTAGCCCTCCTGGATCCAGAAAGGGATCTCTCTATGTCAACAAAGGGTTTTATGTCTTTGAATCTCTATGTTTGAGATATTAGGCTAGTTATGGGCACAGGGTTTGTTTGTTTAATTTTTGTGTGGTTGTTGGGAATCAGGAAAGAAGGGTTCAGTATGAGACAAGGCCGAGCGAAGAGGATTTTACGCAGAGGAAAGTTAATTCAGAGAAAACATCAAGACCATTTGGAAATGGAGTCAGGAAAGGGTTTATTTGCTATTCAATATGCAGGCTTTCAGTTGGGCTAGTCATCTAAAGCATTGGATCTCAAAGATGATAGTGTGAGATGAAATGGCAAGAGAGAAGGTGAAAGCAAGGAAACCTCCAAGGTGACCCTTCAGAAATCAGATCCAAGGACAGGACATGCCATTAAACAACCTGTGATCCAAAAGCTAAAAGGTTAACCCTTCAGACAAGGAACATAAAAGGTTCAGAACACAAAGGTGGAAACCTGAGATCAGAGAGAGACTTTGAACTCTCAATGCTTTGGTATCTAGCTTAAGGGATCTTAGGAATGTTTAATTAATTGAAAAGGATCCTAGTGAGATATAGACAGAGTTCCAGACCTCTCAGTGTTCCCAATTCATTCAATTAAATCCTAACAAGAACATCTAAAGACAGACTTCATTAATTCATACATTAGCTAGAAATATATCAGATCACTACACTGGTTAAATTAGCTGAAATCAATCCTCATATAACACGTACAGCAGAAAACGTTGAAGGCAAGGAGAGCAGAAACATAGGGTACCTAACAAGGGTAAATCCTATGCCATATTTCTGATGCGAGCCAGAAGAAATGAAATGAAATGATCTACGAGGCAAAAAAAATACAGAGATAGAAAAACATCACCACTGCTTTAAATCAGGATCCAAAGAAATGTGCTTGTCACATTAAAGAGCAACACCAGTCATGTACAACATTCCCAACAGCTTGATATTCAGCTTGAAAACATCCTCCTCAACCTATCTTACAACTTTACACAGAGACTATGTCTCAAAAAGAAACAGCTTGGAATTCTCAGATATCCGATCAACAACCTCTACACTGAGTTCTTTCATTGAATTTTATAGCTGAAAGAGGAGCTGAGAAGGTAGGTGAAAAACTAAATGTAGCATTAAAGCTTAGAAGAGGAAGAGGGCCGAGGCCCCATTCTGTTTTAAATCCTGGGCATTTATCTTCAGTACTCTTTGGGTGAAAGAGTGGTCTTCGTCAGGCTTCCATTTACTCCAAGTATGTCTCTGATGTACTTGCTGTAGCACCTCTACAATACTTTTGGTACTCTGGTGAACTAAATAAAGGTAGAACAATGATTCTGGGTTTTCCATACTGTGTAACAAATGCTTCTGATAGCATAGGACTATTGTCAGGGCTAGAATTTCCTCAGGAACACGGTATAGAATGGAGATAGTATGTGCACTTTGTCCTTTTATTGAAAGAATGCTCTACTGATGTGAAACCCTGATAGTATTGTTTTCTGCGCGCTGGACCTTCTATGTGATCCATGATGTCTTCAGTCTGGTACCTTGCCCTTCAATTGCTTCAAAAATCTTTGATTACCAGTCTTAAATTCTCTAATCTTTCACTAATACTCTTTTTTCACTCCTGTGATGTCCATATTTGTGAAAATCAAGCTTTAATGCCTCTGGAATGGTTTGGCAGAGTTTAGCCCTATTCCTTTAATGAAATTCATGTCATAACACCTTCCCAGACTTTCTTCATAATTTCAATCTCTGCACACGGTCTTTCCTGTGTTCTCTATCACTATAATAGGGACTGTGAATCATGGCAGTTTTCCGCTTGCCTGTAACCCTGCAAAACACAAAAACGTGTTAAGAAACTGTGCATGGGGTCGGATGTTGTGGATGACTGTGAAAATGGCAACGCAGCATGGATGAGGACGATGAATGCAGAGAATACTGTGGAGGAATGTCATGGAACAATGGGAGATGCAGTTGGAAGGTGGCGAGGATGGAAATTTAAATGCGAAACCTTAAAATTTGACTTTAGAATGGAATATATAAAGGGATGGACGAGAACGTGACAAAAACACATGGAATGGTGATGTGGCGAGAGCCAGTCAATGTTGGGGCATGCATTTAATCCTGACTATCGGATCTCAGGAGGAGATATATGGTGGAAAGTGCATCGGAGGGCAACAAATGGTGGGCCAGGGGTCACTTTGCCTTGGATTAATTCCCGCGCAACTCCGTGGCATGATCACCATTGGATGGATGGCTCCGGATCAGACGGTGTACACGCATATCACGCCGGGTCCATGGTCGTGTTAGCCACCTATAAAATTTGTTATAGCAAAAGGTGGCTAAGACTTTTTGGAGCCTTCAAGGAAAAAATTTTATTGCTAAAAAGTGTTGGCTCTTGAAGACTCTGGAAGGCCTCATGCCTCTGTCCAAATGTTCACTGCTGCTCCTGTCTTAAAACCTCTGAAATCATGTTGATTCCCAAGAAAGAATACTACTGCTAGCACCAATTCGCTTTTCCCCCTTCTTTCAAAACTAACCTCATTTTAACCCCTTCATCTCCCATGAAAACCCTCATTTTCGTGTTTTTCCCCTTTCCCTTTTTCAAAACCCTTTTTGGTAAGGTTTAAGATCCTTTCTGGCCTTATCGGAATCCTCAAAACTCCTTGAAAATCATTTAAAACCCCATTTTTCTTATTATGGACTTAAGCCCCTTTGGGCTAAGTCTTTTACCTCCTCATACGCCCAGGTGCCAAGATCGAGCGCTAGTCTTCTAAGTGCTTATCACGTTGCCCAACTATGATTAGCCCCTCCTCTTTAACCCCCGGTCACACGACCTTCCATATAACCCGTGGCCCCACAGACGGGCGCCTAACCATATTATACATATATCCCACACCCGAAAGTATTAAAACTTTGTATTATGTTGAAACTTTGCGTTTTCATATGTCCTAAATTTTTCTGCTAGTGCGAATCTCTAGTCAATCTCCACCGTCGATCTGATCTGCAAATCGACGGTGTGCATTCCATCGCCCTGGTAGTCACCGCCAACCACTCACCTTTGAAAAACCACGCGGTATTCATCACACCACCTCTGAGAGGGAGGCAATATTTTTTGTTTTGTAGCGATTCCATACATCAATTGACGCATGGCCTGAGCACTGTTCACAAAACCGTTGCTCATCGTGCATTAAAGTTCGGACGTGGACCCAGAGCAATATTGATGCATGTCGTCCGATCTGAGGCCACTCATAGGACGGTGGTCGCTTGCTGAAGATGCCCACAAGATAACTTAGGGTACAGCATGGTCATTGAATGATCTCCACCGTCGATATGATTTGCAGATCGATGAACCATGCTCCATCGCCCAGTCCCCTCGTCCATGGCAGCGCCGATGGTCCCAGCGCCACATCAGCATCCACGTGGCACATTTTTGGGGCGGATCTCCATGGCTACTCGTCCAGTCAGCAAATCCGGGGTTTAAATGGTTTTTCTGCCATGTCTGGAGAAAATTTAGAAGCAGAGGGTGACGATCCTCCCGCCTCTGATCCATCAAATGAAATCATTTGCAGGTTTCAAATTCACGTATCATCGATGGTTCATGAGGCATTGATGCCATATCATCCCTACGCAGCCCTGCACACTAGAAAAACACAGCAAGTCAATCACAAATCAAAGAGTATCAGTGTCGAAGACAAAAATGTACCAGGACAGAAGATTGAAGACAGGTTTTGTGGGGATTACGTCTAAGATGGTTTATCAAAAGCCTAATCCCCAATTTAAACACAGTTTAAAGAAAATATTTAGTGTTTTATCAACAGAAAGCCTCCACTGCCACATCTGAGGCAAATTGATTCCTCCCAGCTACCGAAATGCCACCTGTGCCTCAAAGTATTCAATCAGAGGCCGAAGTTATTGATAAAATTAAGATATTCGCCTTAGCGCAGCCAAAGAGTTACTTCTACAAGGAAACTTAATGAAAAAAAATATCTGCAGAGTAACCCCGACATCACACAGAGCCTCAAAGGTCAACAAAAGCTCCCACGGAGCTTAATCTTAATTTAAATTATTTAATACAAAGGAAACCTATTGTAAGTTTCTTCGTTGAGCCCCCCAAAGGCCAGGAAGCCATTTAAGTCTATATTTATTATCTTCAGAGATCTTTTATCAGATCTCACCTCCTCATTCTTCTATATATACTTCTGTAGAAGATGAGTGAGGGGTTGGTTGATGTAGTTACTGAACATTGAAATGTAATTGAGCTTGAGACTTCTATCTGTAAATAGTGTTCACTGGCCCTTGGAGGTTTGTTGGTGATAGATAGGTTAGGCTAAGATGTGTAGATGGTTGCTAAACTAAAGCATTGGACTTAAAGCTGTAACTGGTTTGGAGCATCAATACAAGCTGATTTATGGGATCTTGGTCTATGTTGACGGTGATGTTTTTCTCATTGTAACTTGTCATTTTGTTTTTGTTTTCACTGTGTTTCATCTTCTCTTATAAAGAACATCATGCATAGAGTTAGGACCTACTATATATCAGTACCCTTCTCTAACTGAAAATATTTATCTGAATGTTTTCTTTATTCTGTGTTATTCAGGAATGATTCAATTCAGTTTAAGCATAAGAATGTTGGCGTTCCCTCATCTTATTGCCTTAGCTTAATATTATTCTTGAATGTTATGTTCAGTATTAGTTAAGTAGAGATGAACTAAGGAAGATATGATGTGCCCTGGTCCTAGTTTTATCCCCAAAGACTGTTTGAATGTTTCCCTTCGAATCTGTTAAAAGCTAACTAGTTTCAAATTACTTACCAGATCTTAGGCCATTCTGTGTTATCTTTGTATTTGTCTTGAAATTAACCAAATAAAGTAGATCTAGGAGAGGATTTGTGGTGAGCCCGACCCGCTAATTTCTACTCCAACAGTTACCTTCAAGTTTCCCTTTGTTTTAAAAATGTTTTCTATTGAAAGTGTATCAAAGGCTAGCTAGTTTCAAAGTACTTACCAGATCCTGGATTGCTTTTATGTTTCTCCTTAAGTGTTTTTCAAAGGCTTGCTAGTTTAGAAGTACTTACCAGATCCTGGGCTACTCTTTGTTCCTCATCTGTTAATTCTCCTTATTATTGTACCATTTCATTCCATAAATCAAACTTCAAAGAGATCCTTAGACATAGATGACTTACCCCATGGACCACTCTTACCTCTTGCTGTTCCAATTAAACCCTATTATGACTCCATAGCCCAATGGACTAAAACCTGCAATTATCTATATTTTTGGCCAAATCTTACTCTCATTGCTTGCAACTTCTCACCTTTGAAACTCTTTGCATATAGGACTTTCCACCTCAAACAGTAATCATGCTCAACCATCCAAAAAACAAAACAAACCCTTGGCATTCATAACTAGCCTAACATCATTACCCCAAACTTCAAAGACAAATCCATATTTGCACTTATTGGAGAGATCCCTCTCTGAATTCAGGAGGGCTAGATCCTAGAATCCCAAAGTGGTTGAAACGATGTTTCTCCCTGCAACCAGAATTTTGCCAATCTTGTTGATTACAAGGAGCTAACATTTCTAGCGACTCCATTCGGGACTCAGTTGAATTTTCACCTTAGGTTCCCTGAAACAATTCATAAACCTTGTGAGTCAAAAGAAGCCTTTTCAAGCACTACCAAGAAATGGTAATCATGATGAAACTTGTTTGAATCAGTGACAAACTAGGCAAACCCTAGGATTCTCATAAGACTTTATCTAACCTTGAAAAATCAGAGAGTAGATTGTCTTTGTCTCATAACCATAGCTAAGTTTTGAAACAGAGTTAGGATATTCTTAGAAACCACACAATTGAAAAATAACTCAGAAAACACCAAAAATATTTCAGATTAGTATCCAATAAACATGGTGGTGGACCTTAAAACCTTTTACCTCCTTAGGAGCTAAAAAATTCCACTTGTCGACTCCACAATCCTCAACAGACCTTAAGACTCCACTGGGAAGAACCATTAATATTATAATATCATTCAAACTCAGTTAGAGGACTATAGGATTTAAATTTGTAAAATATATTAGTTGACCTCTTAAAAATTTTCATATCTGGTTGAACTTTTCTTGTTTATTTGGGTCTAAAAAACATAGCTTAGTGGCTCCTAGAAAGATTCACACTAGAGCCTATCCTGACCCTGATCCACCTGAGATAGTTGATAACCCAGAAAGTATCCTTAGGAAGTCTCCTAGGATTAAATTATCAACTATTTTCATATCACCCTTGAGAGCTAATTTAGTTCTTGAAAACCTTGCAGCTCTACAATAGTCATATGGTGGTGGACCATAAAAAATTTTACCTCTGAAAAGAGCTAAAAATTTCCACCTGGCGACTCCACACTCTGAAACTCCCAAAAGACCAAATGACTCCACTGGTAGAAGACCCTGAACTGATTGACTAGACACAGTGACCTCTTTCTTGATTTACAAACATGATTCCAAGAATACAACGAAGATATGCCCCAATGAGTAGAGATCATATCCCTGGGTTTCCACATAAGATGCCCCAGGTGAATTGGGATGAAAACCTGCCTTTTTTTCAAGGTGAAAAGTTTGATGACCCTATATTACATCTCATCAAATTTCATATACATGTATGGAGGTTGAAAGCTGAATGGAATGAAGACTGCCTAATGAAAATGTTCATGTTAACATTAGAAGGAAAATCTAGGGATTGGTATGAATGCTTAAGATCTAGTAGTTTGATTTCTTTAAGAGACCTTGAATATTTGTTCTATGAGAACTATAAAGAAAACACTAGATAATTATCATTGGGTGCAATATATTATGATCCATCACAAAACATCACCCAACACATTATAGATAATGATGAAGCTTTGGAAGAGATACATCCTGAAGATCTTTTAACAGCCATTCATGAGTTTAATATCCTATTGAAAAAATTTAAGAAAATAGATGAATCAGTTGAGGAAGAGATGATCCAAGAAATAAAGAACATTCCTCAAGACATCCGTGAAAACTCAAATATTTATTCATCATCCCTTATAGTTGAGGCTCAAGAAGACATCCAACCTCAAAATCAGTCTTCGTAAGAGACAGAGAACTGTTGTACTCCTATTCAAAGGAACATAGAAACATCTTCCCTTTTGATAGAAAAGGAGATAGATCAGACTATTAATAAATAGCCAGTCTCTGAAACTTTCTGCAAAACAAACACTCTTGCCCATTCACATAGAGAACTTTGTTGTAAAAATTTAGAAATTTATTTTGTAGATCTGTTAGGTCTCTATAATAAGCAATATTGGTAAAGTCCGATCACAGAGTTAACATCATTTCAACCAACTTTGGGATTCTAGGATCTAGCCCTCCTGAATCCGAAGAGGGATCTCTCTAATATGTACAAAGATGGATATTGTCTTTGAGGTTTAGAATAACTATATTAGGCTAGTTATGAAGTCCAAGGGTTTTGTTTGGTTTTTGGATGGTTGAACATAGTTGCTATCTGAGGCGGAAAGATCTACATGAAAATAGGTTCAAAGGTGAGAAGTTGCAAGTAACCAGAATAACTTTAGCTGAGATGAAAGATGATGACAGTTTCAGTCCATTGGGCTATGGAGTCATAATAGGGTTTAATTGGAATAGTAAGAGGCAAGAATGGTCTATGGGGCAAGTCATCTATGCCTAAGGATCTCTTTAAAGTTTGATTTATGGAATGGAGTGATACATCAAGAAGGGGAAAAACAGATGCAGAACAAAGAGCAGCCCAGGATCTGGTAAGTACTTTGAAACTAGCCAGCCTTTGACCAGGCACTTAAGAGAAACATGAAAGCAAACTAGGATCTGGTAAGTACTTTGAAACTAGACAGCCTTTGATACACTTCCAATAGAAAACATCTAAAAACGAAGGGAAACTTGAAAGCAGCCTTTGGAGCAGAAACTAGCGGGCCGGGCTCACCACAAATCCTCTCCTAGCTCTTCTTTAATTGGTTACTTCCAAGACAATCACAGAGATAACACAGAATGGCCTAAGATCTGATAAGTACTTTGAAACTAGTTAGCTTTTAACACATTCCAAGGGAAACAATCAGATAACTATGCAGACAAGTCTTGGACCAGGGCTAACCATATCTTCCTTCCAGTTTATCCTCACACAGCTATGCAGAAAGTAACATTCAAAAATAATATCCAGCTAAGACAATAAGACGAGGGAACGCCAACATTCCTATGCTTGAACTGAATTAAATCATTTCTAAATAACACAGTTAGAAGAAAACATTGGGATAAAGATTTTTCAGCCAGAGAAGGTTACTGATATACAGTAGGTCCTAACACCGTTTAAACTGTTCTTTACAGAAGAAGATGAAACAGATTGAAAACAGAAATAAAACACAAGTTACAATGAGAATAACATCACCGTCAACATAGACCAGGATCCCATAAATCAGCTTGTATTGATGCTCCAAACCAGTTACAATCTTCAGATTCAATGTTTCAATTCATCTTTCTTTCACAACCTAACCTATCTGCTACAAGCAGAGCTCCAAGAGCCCGTGAAACCACTATTTACAGTCAAGATTTTCCAGCTCAATTACATTACAATGCTTCAGCAATTTACATTAACAACCAACCCCTCACTCATCTTCTATGGAAGTATTTATAGAAGAATGAAGAGGTGAGATCTGGAAAAAGATCTCAAAATAAGTTAATATAGATATTAATGTCTTCTCGGCTTCTGAGGAGCTCAATGAAGAATTATACAGGTGTTCTAATGTATTGAATGATTTACACTCACAATTTAAGCTTGATGGGAGCTTTGTTTGACATTTGAGGCTCTGCGTACTATTAGGGTTACTCTGCAAACATTCTGTCATTAAATCTGGGGCAGAAATAACTTCTTTGGCTGCTTCGAGGCATAATATCTAATCTTGTTCAATAAATTCAGCCTCTGATTGAGCGTCTTGAAACAATAGGTGGCACTGCGATGGTTGAGGAATCAATTTGCCTCAAATATGGCAGTGGAGGCAATATCTCTGGCGAACACTTTTAGGTTTTCCTTTTAATCTGTGTTCTGAGTTAGGGATTAGGCTTTTGATAACTGTCTTAGCCGTAATCCCCACTAATCTGTCCTTTAATCTGTTGTTCTGGTTCATTTTTGGTCTTCAATCTCTGATACCCTTTTTCTGCATTGTTCTTGGCGGCTTTCTCTATTGGGCAGGGCTGCACAGGCAGGGAGAGGCATCAATGCCAGTGGAAACACTGATGAGACGTGAAAAATATCTTTGTAAGTGATTTCCTTGGAGAAATAGAAACGTAGAGGATCGTCACCCTCCTGGTCTGAAATTTCCATTAAAAACACGAACAAATGACCTTAACCCTGCAAAATACAAAAAACACGTAAAAAATCCAATTTATAGGCCAGTCTTCTTTGGGGAATGTGCGGAGGAATGCGAGCCGTTGGATGGCATCATCCAACGGCTAAGATTTAATCTGGGTGATGGAGAAAAAGTTATGGAGAAATTAAATCGGGACCGTTGATCTGCAAAAATCGACAGTCGGGGTCGGGCAACGAGAAGTCAGCGGGAGAATGTCTGACCGGGTGATGGAATCAGAGGGCCAAATAAGAACCGTCGATCTACAGAGACCGACGGCGGAGATTGGTTTTTGAACGTGCCGGGGTGAGTTAGCGGGCGGGCATGTTCGTTAAAGGTCGAGCAAGTTGGATGGAGGACAGCCGTTGAATACGGGGATCTCAATCGGACGGTGGTTAATAATTTCGCTGGGTGGCTCTGGTACAAAGGTTAATGCGTGGGTGAAGTGATAGCACGACAGTTTTTGAAATAGGGCGGAGGACACACGTCGGCCTGCGTATGGAATCGCTGGCTGACGGGGGAAAACCACCCCGGCTTGGAAAGCGGTGCGGAATGAAAAACCGGCGGTTTTCTGGAAAAGGGCGTGAGGGAGGGGGGTCCACCAGGTGATGAGTGCTCCGCTCCATCGGATCTGAGGAGCAGATCGACGGTCCAGGTTCATCGCGGCAATTGAACACGTGATTTTCAATATTTTCCGTTAAACTTTGCCAAAATGGGTTTTTTGGGTTTTCCGAAAGGAAAATGGGCGGAGAAAGGTCGTATTGTGGTTTAGCGCCTGGGGAATGAGCGGTCGGTCCTGGCGCTCGGGCATATGGAGGAAAATGCTGACGGAGCTAGCGGAAGGGGGCTTAAAGCCCAGCGTACATAAAATATGCATTTTCTAAGGTTTTTAATGGTTTTTTCAAGGGGGTGAGAGCTTTCGATAAAGTCAAGAAGGAGTCTTAAACTTCATGAAATGGGTTTTAATGAGGGGAGGAGGGAGAGGCATGAAATTGTGAGGTTTTTATGAAAAAGGAAAATGGAGAATGGTGTAAGTTGGAAGAAAGGGAGAGGAGAAAAGGGGAATGCAGCAGTATTTGACTTGGATTTTTGTAGGATATCAGAGACTTTGGACATGTGAAATAGCAATGAAGGGTTTGGACAAAAGGAAAAAGGCAGGAGGCCTTATAGAGACTTCAAGAGCCAACAGTTTTTGTTGATAAAACTCGTTCCTTGGAGGCTCCCAAAAATTTAGCCACCTTTTGGTCTAAAAATATTATAGGTGGCTAACAAGATCAATTAGAAGAAAATAAAATTGATATCCCAATATGTTTGACTGATGAAAATGTTTATTCAGATAAAATTTCAAACTTTAATCAGCCTAATGATGATGATGTTTTCCAAGCAGAAACTAATCATGCAGGGCAACCATCATTTGATTGGTGTTATGAGTTTCACCATCGTCAGCTTGAAAGTCGTGATCATCCATTTCGATCCATCATAAATGGCTTTCACATAATTGGGAATCAGCAGCCTTTCAACTCAGAATGTGAAGAGAAGATAAATGAAGAAATTTTTGAGCAAGAGGAAACCATTGAATACACCCCTACTCAAGAATATAATAATCTCTTCGCAGAGTTTAGCCCACTGAATCCAAGCATACCAGGGCTACAAGAGGACAACACTGCCAAATATGATCAGTCCTCCAATTCAGATGATTATGAAGAAGAGGGAGAGAAAAAAATAGAAGACTGTCCTACTAAGGATATACCATCTTCTCAAAAAGAATCTTCTTCCTTTTCTATTAAGAATGATGACGCTTCCAAGAAACTTTCTGAAGATATGCTCCTCAAAGTTGAAGTCTTGGAAGCAGACAATATACCAGACATGGAGGACCAAAAATAAGAGAACCTTCATCTTTTCTTTGTTGATCCTTTGGAAGAGTGTGTGGAAATCAAAATTGGCTCAAATTATCAAGCAGTGATCCTTTGCAAGAGCCAAAGACATGAAAAGTTGTCACCTTCTGTGATAGTTTTTATTTTGAAGATTAATCTTCAAAATATACAATGAATAGCTCTAACAAGTAGCCAGAGTTTCTTCTTTTTCTTGACATTACTTAGTTGGCTGCATTGGCACTTTTGTATCATATGAACATGTAAATACTCCATGTTTAGAATAGGTTAGATAGGAATGTCAATAAAGATCAGTTCTAAGCATGTAGTTAGCTGCTGTTTTCTACTTTGAAATAAATTCTAAAATTCAAAAATACAAAAACAATGAAAGAAAGAAAAGAGGGCAGATTGTGAAAACAAGAAAGGTACAGCCCCATACCAAAAAGAGAAACAATTCTGAAAGTGTGCAAGCTTAAATGCCACTCCTGCAAAACACACTTCTAGTTAGTCAAACAGCCTAATCTTGACTAATTAGCTTTAAATTTTTTGCTGATAGGATAGTGAATTCGATTTGCCAAACTGTTTAATCTTGGCTTATCAGTAGATAGTTTAGGATAGAAATTAAAGGTTCAAACAAGATCAAAATCTGAACCTAAGTTTCCAAAGAGAGATGAATCAAATCTATTTTATTTTCTGAGTGAAAAAATATGTAAATCTGGTTCTAATTAGCTCAAAATCTGAACCAGAGAACAAAGAAGGAACAGCTCAAACAAAATTCAAAACAGAGTTGTAAAAAGAGAAGGCAGTACTTTGAACTTTCAGATCTCAAGCCTTCCATTTTAGTTCTAAATTTTGTGCAAAATAATGTCTATGAGCAATTTTTTCTTATGCCATAGACTAGCATCAATTTAGACTGTTCAATCCTGACTTGAATGCATTTAAATTTCTGTTGTAGAATTTAGAGAATGAAAGTCTGTTGGACAGTTCAATCCCAATAGACAGTAGATTAGGTAGAGAAGCATCTGAACTCAACTGTTTAATCCTTGTTCAGGGAGAAATAAGGAGTAGAATTAAATTAGTTTTATGCTTTCAAAATAATAAAATGTTGTGAAAATATTTTGCCAATCCAAGTGCACTCTAATGAAGAAAAAATGTTAGATCTGTAGGATTGGGTAGGAAGAAAGCTTGTTGATGACAGATCCATTGTATTTATGGTTGCTAATATGTTTTCAGAGCAAGATTATCCTAGGAAAGGAAGGGCAACCCAATGGATGAGGCACAGGTCAGCCTCCCAAAGAATGCAAGTCTAAAGTTCTTGATGCCTTCAAGAAGGCACCATCCCCAAGTGGAGCCACTATTAGCCACCTATAAAATTTGTTATAGCAAAAGGTGGCTAAGACTTTTTGGAGCCTTCAAGGAACAAATTTTATTGCTAAAAAGTGTTGGCTCTTGAAGACTCTGGAAGGCCTCATGCCTCAGTCCAAATCTTCACTGCTGCCCCTATCTTAAAAACTCTGAAATCCTGCTGATTCCCAAGAAAGAATACTATTTCTAGCACCAATTTCATTTTCCTCCTTCTTCAAAAACTAACCTTATTTTAACCCCTTCATCTCCCATGAAAACCCTCATTTTCATGTTTTTCCCCTTTCCCTTCTTCAAAACCCTTGTTGGTAAGGTTTAAGATCCTTTCTGGCCTTATCAGAATCCTCAAAACTCCTTGAAAATCATTTAAAAACCCATTTTTCTTATTATAGACTTAAGCCCCTTTGGGCTGAGTCTTTTACCTCCTCATATGCCTAGGTGCCAGGACTGAGCGCTAGTCTTCTAGGTGCTTATCGCGTTGCCCAACTGTGATTAGCCCCTCCTCCTTAACCCCCGGTCACACAGCCTTCCATATAACCCGTGGCCCCGTAGACGGGTGCCTAACCATATTATACATATATCCCGCCCCCGAAAGTATTAAAACTTTGTATTATGTTGAAACTTTGGGTTTTCATATGTCCTAAAGTTTTTCGCCGGCATGAATCTCTAGTCAATCTCCACAGTCAATCTGATCTGCAGATCGACAATGCGCAGTCCATCACCCTGGTGATCCCCGCCAACCACTCACTGTTGCAAAACCACGCGGTATTCATCGCACTGCCTTTGAGAGGGAGGCAGTATTTTTTGTTTTGCAGCGATTCCATACATCGTTTGACGTGTGGCCTGAGCACTGTTCACAAAACTACCGCTCATCGCGCATTAAAGTTTGGACGTGGACCCAGAGCGATATTGATGCACGCCGTCCGATCTGAGGCCGCTTGTTAGACGGTGGTCGCTCGCTGAAGATGCCCACACTATAACTTAGGGTACGGCGTGGTCTTTGAATGATCTCTACCATCGATCTGATTTGCAGATCGACGACCCATGCTCCATCGCCCGGTCCCCTCGTCCATGGCAGCGCCGGTGGTCCTACCGCTACATCAGCATCCACGCGGCACATTTTTTGGGGTAGATCTCCATGGCTTCTCGTCCAGTCAGCAAATTCGGGGTTTAAATTGTTTTTCCACCATGTCTGAAGAATATTCAGAAGCAGAGGGTGATGATCCTCCTGCCTCTGATCCATCAAATAAAATCATTTACAGGTTTCAAATTCACGTATCATCAGTGGTTCATGAGGCATTGATGCCATATCGCCCCTACGCAGCCCTACACACTAGAAAAACACAGCAAGTCAATCACAAATCAAAGAGTATCAGTGTTGAAGACAAAAATGTACCAGGACAGAAGATTGAAGACAGGTTTTGTGGGGATTATGTCTAAGATGGTTTATCAAAATCCTAATCCCCAATTTAAACATAGTTTAAAGAAAATCTTAAGTGTTTTATCAACAAAAAGCCTCCACTGCCACATCTGAGGCAAATTGATTCCTCCCAGCTACCGAAATGCCACCTATGCCTCAAAGTATTCAATCAGAGGCCGAAGTTATTGATCAAATGAAGATATTCGCCTCAGTGCAGCCAAAGAGTTACTTCTGCAAGGAAACTTAATGCAAAAAAAATATCTACAGAGTAACCCCGACATCACACAGAGCCTCAAAGGTCAACAAAAGCTCCCACGGAGCTTAATCTTAATGTAAATTATTTAATACAGAGGAAATCTATTGTAAGTTTCCTCGTTGAGCCCCCCAAAGGCCAAGAAGCCATTTAAGTCTGTATTAATTATCTTCAGAGATCTTTTATCAGATCTCACCTCCTCATTCTTCTATATATACTTCTGTAGAAGATGAGTGAGGGGTTGGTTGATGTAGTTACTGAACATTGAAATGTAATTGAGCTTGAGACTTCTATCTATAAATAGTGTTCATTGGCCCTTGGAGCTCTGCTGGTGATAGATAGGTTAGGCTGAGATGTGTAGATGGTTGCTAAACTAAAGCATTGGACTTAAATTTGTAACTAGTTTGGAGCATCAATACAAGCTGATTTATGGGATCCTGGTCTATGTTGATGATGATGTTTTTCTCATTGTAACTTGTCATTTTGTTTCTGTTTTCATTGTGTTTCATCTTCTCTTATAAATAACAACATGCATAGAGTTAGGACCTACTGTATATCAGTACACTTCTCTGACTGAAAATCTTTATCTGAATGTTTTCTTTCATCTGTGTTATTCAGGAATGATTCAATTTAGTTTAAGCATAGGAATGATGGCGTTCCCTCGTCTTATTACCTTAGCTGAATATTATTCTTGAAGGTTATGTTTAGTATTAGTTAAGTAGAGATGAAATAAGGAAGATATGGTGTGCCCTGGTCCTAGTTTTATCCCCAAAGACTGTCTGAATGTTTCCCTTGGAATGTGTTAAAAGCTGGCTAGTTTCAAAGTACTTACCAGATCTTAGGCCATTATGTGTTATCTTTGTATTTGTCTTGAAAGTAACCAAGTAAAGCAAAGCTAGGAGAGGATTTGTGGTGAGCTCGGCCTGCTAGTTACTACTCCAACAGTTGCCTTCAAGTTTCCCTTTGTTTTAAAAATTTCTTCTATTGAAAGTGTATCAAAGGCTGGCTAGTTTCAAAGTACTTACTAGATCCTGGATTGCTTTTATGTTTCTCCTTAAGTGTTTGTCAAAGGCTGGCTAGTTTAGAAGTACTTACCAGATCCTGGGCTGCTCTTTGTTCCTCATCTGTTTAATTCTCCTTCTTATTGTACCATTTGATTCCATAAATCAAACTTCAAAGAGATCCTTAGACATAGATGACTTGCCCCATGGACCACTCTTGCCTCTTGCTATTCCAATTAAACCCTATTATGACTCCATAGCCCAATGGACTAAAACCTGCAATTATCTATCTTTTTGGCCGAAGCTTACTCTCATTGCTTGCAACTTCTCACCTTTGAAACTCTTTGTGTCTAGGACTTTCCACCTCAAACAGTGATCATGCTCAACCATCCAAAAAACAAAACAAACCCTTGGCATTCATAACTAGCCTAACATCATTACCCCAAAATTCAAAGACAAATCCATCTTTGCACTTATTTGAGAGATCCCTCTCCGAATTCAGGAGGGCTAGATCCTAGAATCCCAAAGTGGTTGAAACGATGTTTCTCCCTATGACCGGACTTTCGCCAATCTTGTTGATTACAGGGAGCTAATTGTTCGAACGTTAATGCGCGATGAGGGGCGGTTTTTCAATAGTGCGCGGAGCCACGCGTCATGCGGTGAATGGCATCGCTCCAAAATGAAAAATACAACCCGCCCTCCAAAAGCGGTGCAATGGAAACTAGCGGTTTTGAACAGTGCTTTGGCGCGGGGACGGGCGACGAACGCTATGGAGCTTGTGACGATCAACTGATCTGTATAGATCGTCAGCTCAAAACGCTCCCAATACACATTTTCGATAAGCGCTTTTCAGGCTAGCGCCAGGTTCTAGCACCCAGGTCATGTGGGAAAATGGTTTTGGGGGCTGGCCGAAAGGGGCTAGGCCTTATATATGTTAAAATGTGGGATTTTGTCCTTTTTAATGCAATTTGAGGCCAGGAAAGGGTAACGATGGAGGGAATAAGGGGTTTTAAACCAAACAAGGGGTGTGTGTATGGTTTAGAGGGGATTTTGGGATGGAAAGGAGGCTTTGAAAAAAAGGGGAAAAAGGGATGAAATGGAGAATTCTGCAGGGGTACAAGGGGCAAATGAAGGCTTTTTGGGGCACAAGTTTTCACAATCAATGAGGCTTTATAATGGGAATTAGTATAGGGGATTTTATCAATGGACAGAAGGCATAAGGAGGCTTCAAGGATGATGTGTTTTCAGAATAAATGCATTCCTTGAAGGCTCTGTCAAACAATTTATCCCCCTACTTGCTTGTCAAGAAATTTATAGGGGGCTAACAAAGCCAACCCCATAAAACGTCGCCTTATGGAGGACACGGTAAGAGGATCAAGCCCAAAAAATTTCAAAGATCATCAATAGTGCCTTCGTCGATTCAAATTTTTGAGAAACTTCCCACAACAGCATAGGAAGGAGCTGGAAGTATGGCAAAGCCGTTGTCATTTATCGCAGAGCCTAGCTGCCCGAGGAGCCATATGTAGCAAGGCATGAGAACATGGCACATAACAAGCATGCATATGTTTGGAACCTCGTCAACCAGAAAGAGGTGTGGTCAGAGGTATTTTCACAGCAACATATGCCTAAAGGGTCTTATATGATAAGTCCGCAGCATTCAAATTGGTCGCGACTCTGAACCACGCAAAGGAAAGATTGTGCTTGTCCACGAAGAGCGAAGAGCGAATGGATCAAGATGGTGATGTTGATTAGTCGCCAAGTCACATATGTAAGAAATTGACCAGGGCTGCAACTTAGCATGTTTTGTGACTCAACAACCCCGTGGAATCGCGTTTCCGAGATTTCCACCCACACAACATACGACATATTACCGCATTGGATACCTAGAAACCTCTCTAGAGTCACAGCACGAAATTAAATTTCGTCGAGCCCATTATCTGTCATTGTTTATCTAAATGGTGCAATGCGTGTGCCAAAAATAGCACGAGAAGGGGGACCTCACACAACAAAATGAAAGCATATCCGTGGTCGCAAAAGGGCACTTCAAAGGCCTCATGTCGCAGAGTCGCAATTTTTTCTCCCAGACAGGAGATGCGACCCAAATCCAATGTGACTATGCTATCTCTCCGAGGTCGCAAGGTCACAGAAGGGTGTGTCCAAGAGAAGCCACGACTGAGGAAATTCTCTGACTGTGCGACCTTCATTCCAAAGTGCGACCTCCATTTCAAAGTGTGACCTCCCTCAAAGGCAATGCCCATTCCTCTCCAGACACAAAAGTTGCACTCTTAAAATAGGGTGTACATGCATTTATATTATCAGAGGTGGTAGGTGCGTTAAAAAGGGAGAGAAAGAACCTAGCGAGCTACACATGAAAGCATGGATATGTAACACAAAAGGTGTATGGAAACAAGATATCGAGCTTACGTGGCAGCAAGTGATCAAGTATTGTGCAGGAGACCATATAATCACGCTATTAAAAGAACACCAAGAATGTGCCAAGGAAATGTGCATGTGCACATATATTAGCTTCATCAAGGATGTAGTGGCACGCCGCGTTTTAGCTATGCAAAGAGTATACAAGGTAGTGAAGGAAAGCCTGCAAGTCTTGGTAGTCAAAGAGAAAGTGCATTTGTGTCAATATCTTCTGCATCGTACATTTAAAATGCATGCACTCCCATAGGCCTGCCAATAGGAACACCTCAGCCTTTTATGCCTTAACAACAGCTGGTATCCTTTGCCTTCTGCGTGTTAGTGTTGCAATTACAAAGTGGGTTGATTTGAAGATACAACAAGAAACTCTTTTTTATGCTGAAACATTGCCCAAGCTAGCACCACATGGGTACCATGGGGTAACTATTGAAAGAGCTCTTTCAGGTTTCCATGTGGCATATAACTCAGCAGGCTTTAACTTTCTAGATGCCATTGCTTGTAGCCTTTCATCTTCCCAAAAAACTTGCTATTATATATGGAGATCACAACCTTTATGTGCAGAATGTACATAATTTATCAAATATCTCCAGGATATGTGCATACTTTTCATACATTGCTTGTATATGGGATATTTCTAATATTCTACCAAATCAAAATATGGAAACCAGAAACTCATTACATTCTATAGGAAATGGCATCAGCAGGGGGTCTCTTTGTGACAGGTTCCACAGATGGTACAATAAGGCTATGGGATCTTGATTTAGGGTTGGGTACAAAATAAATTCATCACAAACCCCCTACATTAGATTCAAAATCGACTAATATTTATTCTAAGGACACACTTGGTGTCATATATTCTGAGAAAAATGGGGATCCTATCAAGAAATATTTAGAGGCAGAGAAATCTATTGATCTAGGTTGGGGTTTTCATTCATTAGCTATTAGTGGAGGTGTGAGGCTGCCTGGAAGCTAGTGATTGCAGTGGAAATCTACATGTTTATAATCTAAGAACACTTGACCACATAGGGGTCTAAGTTTATTATTTGCTAAATCATTCCTTCAGCTAACTAAATGTGTTTTAGCATCAATTTTCTAAAAACATGTGACCCAAGTTACGTTGTTTATAGGTTGAGCTAGTCGATGCGCAGAGCCGAAGCTAGGGCTTTCTCTAGCATGTGAGGCGGACCTTTTCAAAGCTAATGGATTCTCACAAATCCCCAAGAAACTCACTCCAAGCTCAAAGGCACCTGGTCACGTTCACGAGACAGAGATGCAGGAAAAGGAATCTTGCCGCAAAGCCCAGAGATCACTGAAAAAAGAATGCAAGTCGCAAATTGCCCAAGGTCGTAGGTCGCAAATTTGTTCAAGGTCACAGGGCATAGATTTGCTCGAGGTCGCAAGTCCTAGATTGCCCAAGGTTGCAAGTCGCGGATTTCTCGAGGTCGCAAGTTGTGGATTGCCCGAGGGTTGTAGGTCACAAATGGCCCAAGTCGCAGACTAGCCCAACAGTCAAGAAGACCAAGAGTCAAGGGGCAACTCAAGAGTCATCTCATCCTATATGTACAACTTCAAGAAAGAGTAAAAGGACTTCTACCTCGAAAATGAAAGCCAATACAATAGAGGAATTGTTGCTAGAGAGCTAAAGGCACTCAGCTATTGGTATCAAGTAGAAAGAGGGGTAGTGAGGCTGGGGTTTTGTATCATGCATTGAGATGAATAGCCCATGTTCCACTATTGGGTTTTAATGAGTTGTAAACATGTATTTTGCGTTGAAGCAGCATTAATAATATATTCTCCTTCCCGGCATTGATTCACGTGCTTGTTTGTGGTGATAGTACTAGTTGTCTAGTGCTTCATTATGTTGTATGTCTACTTTCATGCATACCATTGGTTATGAACTATTTCTCAGTGGTTGTATGTATGTTTTCTTTTGGATTAGTGTTTATTTTTCCTTGCCACGGTGGTAATCTATTGTGAACTACTTTGCAGTTAACTTCTGGCGTGTTTTCTTTCATGTATGTTTGACTGATTTTTTGGCTCACTGATCCCAGTTACGGCATATCCCCCTTTATTTTTTTCTTCTTAGACTTGCTTGCATCTTTGTTTATGGTTCGTTAATCTTGGGCTGATTTTGCTTCACTGATTGGTCATTTCATCCTCTCCTCTGCTCCATCATCTTCTCATCCGAAAACCAAGAGTGGAAACAATCATGGTAGCAATCAGGCCCACATACCGGATGTGGCTCCTATCCCAAATGGTGTAAGGCCTAATTAGGACCTTTCACCAGGGAGACCCCCCTTGTTGTTGACAGTACAATTTTTCCCGTCAACAAATTGGCACTCGAAGGAGGGCCAAATGACAAGTTGAGTCCTCAGAGCTTATAGTTAGTCTAATATCTATAATGGCTTGTCCCCAAATCATTCTCCCGAGGCGTTTATTAGATATATCTGGTTCTTGATGCTCAATCCCCGCTGAACTTATTTATCACTTGTCCCAGTTAAAATTCGATGGTGAAAACAGAGTTTCCATAACCGAGCACCTTTCAGATTTCTATGAGTTTTGTGAGTGTTACGAAGTTGATGACAAGGAGTTGTCTTGCATGCTTTTCTTCCTCACTCTCGAAGGTCACGCTGAGAAATGGTGTTGCACATTGCTAGCAGCTTCCATCCATTCGTTCGAGCAGCTCACCAGTGAACTACAACAAGCTTTTCATAGGTACAATTTTCAAAATGTATTAATGAAGTTAAATGAGATCAGAATGGAACCTCAAGAATCTATAGAGGAGTTTTCTATCAGGTTTGTCAATTTTTGTTTGAGTTCCCTGAAAGGGATGTTGATTGGACATATTTAATTGAACAGTTTTGACACGTGGTTTTCGTTTCCCTAGAACAATTTCAATCGACAACCAAGCCTGTTCCTAGTGACTGTTATGATTGTTAGGGTCCTATAAATATAGGATTCATAATTTTGAATTGAATTTTGATAGTATTGTAAATATGTATATGCCTTGCTTTCTGCAAGTTGTTTTCTCATATTTTGAAAAAAATAAAAATATAAAAAACAATAATAATTAAAAAAAAAGAGGGTAGAAGTCCTAAAAGAAATATCAAAGGACTTAGAAAAAATAATATACCCCAAAAGAAAAAAGAAATAAAACATGAAAGTGTGTAAATTCAAATGCCACTACTTTTTACATTGTTACTGATGATTATGGCAGAGTGTCAATAAATGCCTCAATCCATGATGAGTTGAACTGCTTGATCTTGACTTGTTATGTTTCAATTTTATTGTTGTAGAATAGTGAATAAATATTAGTCAAACAGTTTAATCCTGACTAATTAGTAGATAGGTAGAGAATAAAGTTGATTTCATCAGTTTAATCTGAGACCTCGGATGATATAAGGTAGATCTAGATATTTTTTATTGCTTTCAAAAGAATAAAATGTTCAAGGTTGCTAGCTCAAATGCACCTGCAAAATGGAAGAAAAAATGTTAGATTAAAAGTTGGGTAGGTAGAAAGAAGTGGGAGAATTATGTAAATATTTTTCACTAGGAAAAAATCACTAATTTCCCCTCCCTTATAGTTATTGTACATTCTAGAATTTCGGTCAAAGAGGCTCAGAGCATTTCTCTAACTTCTGTTGGGACCGAACCCAGGGCTCAATGACTATTAAGTTGAAAGTGTTGAATTTTTATATAAATCCCTAATTTTCATCAATTTAACCCTACATTCATCCATTTGCACTTCAAATTCATAAGTAAAGACCATTCTTACTTAATGAAAAATAAAATCCCCTTTTGACTAATTTCCTTCATTCATAAAAACATAAAAACCCTCCAAAAGTATTATATTCTAAGTTAAAGTGGTTAAATTATAAATGGTTAAAGATTTTTTCTTGTTATATTATCACTTTGCTTAAGTTATGTAATTACATTTTGGTGTTTTCATGTCCCTTTTTCATATTAACTTCTAATTTATTTATTAAATCCCTATAAATAAACCTTATCCTATTATTATAACCCTTTTTATGTTAAATATCCCTTAAAACCCACTATTATAAGATTTTAGACCAAAGTTAATTACCCACATGTTAAATTAAAAACCCAAAAAACACCCTCTTTGGTCTAAAACTAACCATATTCAAATACCCTGCCCCCCTATAGT
Source organism: Pinus albicaulis (assembly GCA_034641835.2). Lineage (NCBI taxonomy): Eukaryota > Viridiplantae > Streptophyta > Pinopsida > Pinales > Pinaceae > Pinus > Pinus albicaulis. The sequence goes on along the minus strand of CM076574.1, from coordinate 1,296,433,164 downwards.
TTTATACCTTCTAAAAAGTCTAAAAACTATATAATAAAACTAAAAATATACAAAAGCACATTTTATTTACATCCTATGTAACGTGAAAACATTGCTCTACCCATTACCCCATTACATCTTATTGTAAATACTTCACACCTTTGTAAAAACAAAACAAAAAAGAATTATTATCCCGCTAATCTCATTCAACCCTAAGTTTTCTAAAGGTTGATATTCTGCGCCTTTATAATACTTAAAAGCCATTTCCCGCATTGCTTAAACCTAAGGTTAAAAGCCTAAGATATTTATCCTACGCCTTTGACTTTCCCCAATGAATAAAACCTCACGTTTTATCATAATTACCTATATTAAACCTTTGGTTAAAACAACCCGCCTCATGCACCCATATCCTACATCTAAACCTTAGTTATAACTATATAACATATCATAGCCCACATGTATATATAAACTCATAATTATATATATAAAACTTTGGTTATAAAGAAAATTATATAAATGTTTTATATATCCATTCCGCCCGCATAAGTCATTCCTGGCCCCACCATACATTCCAACTGCAACTCCTGACACAATCTAAGCCGTTCACTCCTATCCAAATGATTGAACGGTGGAGGATGAGTTTTGCGTTCACAAATCAATCGCCCACCCGCAGCCCAAATGAACGCGAAACGGGCGGTTTTTACTATTCACTCTCCTGCGACGTGGTGTGATTTCATTGCATCGCGTTCGTTTGGAGGAAAACCACTTACAACCTGAGACCAACACGAAAAAAACCTATGGTTTTTCACATTCGAAAAGCAAATCCACCTCCCGCCTTGGAATAGACCTACATTAAATGACATTTAACTCCAACTGGTTAAAACTCTACCCTGATTGTTTTAAGAGCTTTAAACCCTTGTTGATCAATTTCTTCTCCCGAAGCTAAAATTAACCACTGTTTTTATATATCTGAAGCTGATTGAAGCCACCCTCTGCGTCAAAGGATCCAGTTTAAAGCCGAAGACACCAGAAACCCTTTCGTCAGTTAAAAACCTGCAGAAAAGGTATTTTTCAGTATTTTGACCTGCAACTTTCAAAATTATACCATCTGTAAGCTGAAAAGGACTGAATTAAAAGAATTAATGGTGCAAATTGCCCAAAAAAAAGAGGCCAAACCCTGGCCAGTTTTTTCCAGGAAGCCTGAATTCCTCTATCAACTGTTCAAAGTAAAAAATCCTTAGTTTACATCATCTTTTAACCATTGAAGACCAATTCTGAACACAGAAGAAGTGTAAAGGCCTACATATTGATTAAAAGACCTATTTTCCACATTTTTACCATTTAGGAAACCCTGTTTCCTGTCTTCAAATTGAGCAATAAGAAACATTTTGAAGATAATCATTTCCCAACAATTGCTCATTTTCCCTTTATTTGTGAAAATTAACTATAAAAAACTATACAAACTTGCTTTAGTTATTACAAGATGACTAAGAAACAGGCCACCCCCAAAGCTGACTGCTCAAGTCAAGGATATGGAAAATCAAATGGATATCCTTATGAAAGAAAAGGAAGCTTTGAAAGAAATTGATGTTCCTTCTATTCCCACAGTTATACCTATTGTTAGCACTGTTGTCCCATCTACATTGGCAGAACACTTAGCACCAAAAGTGTCATTGGAAACTGCAGTGTCAGTGCAATCTATTGATACTTCAGCCACAGGATCATCCACTACATAGGTACATCAAAAAGGTATAGACTTTGCAAAAGGAAGTGAACTTTAGTGAACAGGTGCCCTTTATAAAAAAAAACTACCTTTGGACCAAAATAATTGAAGGCATACATCTCCAATGGCCTTCAATTCAAATTATATATGAGCAAAGAGATTTACTTTTGGTAGCCCGGGTAAAGATTCAAAAGACAAAGGAAGAACTTGCAAATAAACCATCTCAATATTTAAAGCTTATTACATTCTTAAACAGTAAAAACAGAGTGGAACTTGAGAAGCTAAAAATACAGGATAGGACAGAAACAATACTTCAGATCAAGAGAGTCCTAACGAAAAGGAACATAATGAAATATTTGGAGGAAAAGTGTGAGACCATGAACTTATCAATAACAAATTTCTTAACAAAATATACAGTGTTGAGGAAATCTGGCCTCCCAAACATACAGGGCTTTAATGAGAAACTGCTGGTCCAAATAGACTATGATAAGAAGATAAGAGACTATGCTAAAGAACAAGTGAACAAGCCTCTACCACAAGGTTCCCCCACTGGCAAAGTTATTCTACAATACTTTGAAGACTTATTTTTTCTGCAAAATGAGATTAAACATATTTTCATTTTTAAACCAAATTTTGCAAAGTACACTTATGCAAATGAAAACTACAGAAAGTTGGAAAACATGAAGATACCTAATGCAAAATAGTGGTAGGAATTTACAGATCTATTATAGCAGCATAGAAACAGCACAGTCAAGGAAGTACAGATAAAGTAGTCAAACTATGAAGAAAATAATAAAAAATCTGATTTGATTTTGATTTGTACTTTTGATGGGTCTCTTTTATAGCAGTAAAAAGGTAAAAGGGAAATCTAGTATGACAGAAAGATGATATGACAGTGAACTGATTTTTCTACCACAGTGAAAATTTCTTTTACAGCTCTTAAAGGGTTAATATATCAGTTGAAGGTGTATCAAGATAAAGAACAGGGTCAAAGAGTATCAGAGAAGAAACAACCAACTCATTTTTTACTATTGTAATTTCTCTATTTTACAAGCAATAAAATGACAGATGCATAGAGTGAAAGAGTATTAGGAAGAAAGATAGCATTAAAGGGTATAAAGTGAAAAGAGTATCAATCAAGCAATCTTCAAAGAGATATTTTCCAAATATGCCAGCAAGCATGTACACCTAGTCAACAAACTGTTTTGATTAGATAATGTTAGTTCTATTTTTTCTAAGTAAGAGGACAGCTTGCTAAGTTGTTAAGCAGTTTTCCCTCCTAATGTGTAAAGATATTTTTATTTCCTAGAGTTATTCCTATATTTCTCTAGGATATTTTGTATTAAACATTTGTATAAATACTTCATTTTATGAAGTGTTTAGTGTGGAAAAAAATTGCTAAGAACATTATAGACATTTCGCTGGTACGTTGGAGGCTCACATGTGTTGATTTCAAAGCAGCAGTCTAGACAATAGACAATTGGACTTATAATTTAGGATTAATGCAATAATTTGAAGAGTAAAGTGCATATATCTTGTCATTTTTTACTTTTTGAGTTCCATTCATTTCATATAATTTGTTCAATCTTAATGGTTAATTAGGAGTATTACTTCAGGACTAGTGTTAGAACTCCCTGTCTTAACTACTTAATCATTTAAATGTTTTCTACTGATTTCCGGATTTAGGAATTCTTAATTGCTCCTAGTCCTGTTTGACCCCTACCTCCTTCCTCTTTTCTGGATCAAAGGATTCTTCATTGCCCTTTATCCCAAGGCAAGCCATCTCAACAAAATAATCTATCCAAATCTCTGAGGGTTATCTACCTTGCCCTAAATACATTAGCATCCTCTTGGCCTTGCCTTCTAGTTCTGCTTGCTACGCTTTGACTCCATAGCCCAATGGACTAGTAGATCTCTCTTTAATTTGTCTTCAAGTAATCTTATTTTCCACCAAACATCTTAAAACAAAACCAAATTGTTTTATCATAACTAGCCTAAAACATAAATAAAAAACAAAGATAAATCTTAAAGAGAGAGCCCTCTCTAAATTCTAGGAAGGCTAGATCCCAAAATTCGAAGTAGGTTTGTGGTTACCTCGAAATATTTCTCTTGAACCTGGAGAAATTACTAAGTGATAACAATGATTATCTTCAAGTTTCCAGTTGTCCAGATTTTGTCCCGAAATATTTTACACTCTCTGTCAAATCAGAGCTTGAAAAGCATATTGGCCTAACATCTCTCCCTATCAATGAAACCTATCTCGAGTCCACCGAATGTTTACCTAGGTACAATTCTAAATCTCATTCTGATACTGATAATAAATTGAGTCTTGTCCCAAGAAAATTTGATTTCCCTACCAAGTCATTGGACCGTGATAGGCATGCAAGGTCATTGTTTTCTTTGGGTGACACTAATGTGCGAAATGAAAGTCCTTGTACGGCTTATACCCCCACATCTGAACCATTTCATCCATTATTCCCTAATTTATTTCATGAGTCTACCACACCAGTAATTTCTTCAAGTCATTCAAAATTTTAGTATACTAGTATTGGTAACAATCATGAGCACACCTGTGGTGTTTCACAATCACACTACAAAATTGATGAATCCCTCATGTCTGATATTTTTCATCTGAAATATTTAAAAAGCCAAAGGAGTGACTTCCTGTCTGGGAAATTTCAAGACACTTCTTTTATCGATTCATCCCAACTATTTACTCCTAGGAAGCCTAACAGGCCAAGTACCCAACCTGATCAAATTGATGGATCCAATGATCACTACTTATCTGGAAACATATTCACTCACACCCCTGAGAACTGTCATTCGTATCTATCTGTCAACCATATGAAGCCACTGAAGTTCGATGATCCACCTTGTGATGATTCAGGGACCCATCAGGAAATCGAAGTGATTCATCTTCTGCTGTCTGTTATCTCAAGTTCTCACAAACTTGATGAGACCCCTGAAACAAGTCAGATTAGGGTTTCTCAAAGTAGGTTTTCTGAAATTACGGTTCCCATGTATCACATTCCTCCTAGCATAACCATGCCGGATGTCAAATCATCTAGGCAGGTTTTTCATTCAAATGATGTTTCTCTGAGAACATATTTCTATCCCGTAACAACTGGTACGCAACAATCGATATACCCTAATTTACTTGCTGGAAGGAAAACATCGGCAATTGTCTCTAATATTCTCAGTTGTTTCCCAACCGGTACAAGTTGTATGTCAACACAAGCATCTGGTGTTTGGAAAATCCCTCTGCTGCATGAAAATCTTCTGGTAAATTCACCCTATCTTGGGAAATCTAAAGAATCTGACACATTAGATTGTCCATCTGTTAGTGTGCAAACATTTGGCCGAATTAATGATAAGCCCACTGACGTTTGTCCAATCACCACGATTGGTGATCACATCCATTTGCCAGTTGGTCTCACCAAACCATTTAAGTTTGGAAGCCCCCCACTCGAAGGTCCCAAGTTTGTCCAGGACGGTGAGGAATATCGGCCTCCACTAAAGGTTTCTTCGGATCCTTGCATCCTCGACAAAACCCAGGGACAACTTTGAACCAGGGTTTTCAAAATTAAGGTTTCTACAAGTGGATTCGCAAGCAACTCAAATTCGCCTGGCGAATGCCTATTTTTTCAATTCTATCAAAGTCATCATCCTCAAAATCATGATGAGATTCCTGGATGGTTTGACAAATCCTATCCAATGAATATACCTGCAAATAGGCTATGCCTTTCCCTACTTCCATCGGACCTAGGGTTGTGTGTCGATGGATGTATGTCATTTATAAATCATTTTAGATTTTAAGTACCTATTTCTATGTATCAGGATGAAAGTGAAATTCAGCTAGCACAATATATTCTGGCACATTCTCTGGTAATTAGCCATGACCTTATTTCTATTGCACATACTCTTCAGGTAATTCTTTTTGTTGGTGCACGATTTTGTATGTTGGCTCTGATTGCGAACATTGTTGTTCTTGCAGGGTGGGAACTAATGCGGTGGCTGCACTGAAAAGTTGATTTTACATAACTTGGCAGCCTCTTTGTTTAAACTATGGTTTTAGGATTAGGCTAGCTAGGATCTGCTAATAAAATTTGTTATTCAAGTTGTTAATTAGGTTCACTCGCTAAGGGTTTGCTTTAGGTTTTAAAATTATGCTTGTTGTCTTTTCTTACAGACGGTAGTTTATGCATTATAATTTTCCATTTATTTTTTGCACTCAAGCTTTTTCAGTTTGCTTGTTTCTGCATTATATTCAGATAGTCACTGCATGTTCTTTGCCTTTTTTTTCCACTTGCAACTAGTTGATCTTTCTCACACATGGCATGGCATGGCTTCATAAGCCTCCTTTGTTGCATCGCGTTGTACGCATTCTTCCTCACATCACTTGCACTAGTTGTTGAGATAGTTGTGAAATTTCCTTACATTGCATGCCACCGCATGAGCCCTCATTAAAATCGGAGCCTTCAATCCATTAGTGCCTCGACTGGACTTCTTATTTCTCCTTGTATATGTCTAAAGCCAGGTGGTTTGCCTTCACCTCTCTACACGCATCGAAGCCGTAATAATCTTCCACCCTTTCCTTGTCATAATTGTGGAAGCCCTAGCTCCATTGTTTGCATGGGGTTGTGGTGTTTACCTCAAGAGGTAGCTCCTCTCAAATCAGGTCATCAAATTCACGTTCTCACAATAATGCCTATGAGTCTAAATTCATTAGCTAGGGAGATACAAGCTGGTGCTTGTGGGGAACCCTTGCAGTTTGAATGGCCTCTACTCGTAACCTAAGCCTTCTGCCCAACGTAGTCTCGAACATCTTAATGATCTATTTTTCATGTTTCGCCTATGGGTGGTAGATGGGATGTGAATGCTTGGCATGAGGGAAAACCCAAAGCAGAATACCTTTCAGTTTCTTTCAAACAAGAAACAACCTCTCTTTCCCATAAAATAAGTTGAGATCCCTCATCCACCCATGCAAAAAATAAGTGCCACAAGCACATGAAAATAAGTGCTACAAGCACATGAAACAAATAAGGGTAAAGGGTTGAGAAAGGCTTCCTCCGTATAGAGGTAATGCAATGACTCCGCTGGGGTACTGAGCAGGCTCGCCGGCAGCGGAGCAACGTTTGTGATTTCTTGAGGTGACTTTGCTGGGGTACTTTCCAGGCCTGCTGGCAAAGGAGCAACACCGGAAAATTATTTTTAAATTCTGAATATAATAAGCCCATTGTCCTGCTCTCTACATCATCAACCAACCAGTGGCATCTGTGAATTTCCTCTTTGATGTGTTTTGGCTAACGAGACCTAGATGAGGCACAAGGATTGGGCATATCTGAAAAGGTAAAAGTAATACAAGGGTACCCTCAGAACTTGTTCAATATTCCCTTGCATCACTACCTGGACTCAAACTATTGTTGGGATGTTGACAGAGATGCTAGATTGTACCAGTGGTTCACCAATTTTTGTAGCCGCTACAACACCACCCAAAATTTTGGGTGTATTCAAAATTTTGGGTCCCCCCTCTACTTGCTTAGCCATTAGGGTTTTTGACCCCTCCCGTAGTTAGTGACATACCTGTGACCTATTCCCAACCCCTCGTAAACCTTCTCACCATCATGATGAGATAATTTTTCCGCATCCACGCCATGTGCAGGGGGGGTCATCATGCATGAACTCGAATGGAAGCTTTTCTGGGTATTGAGTATATCCATTAGAAGCCCTTTCACCATGGATCATTTAGGCATGTTGTTTGGGTACTTCGCCAAGTTCATATAAATTAGTTGGGGGACATCATTCTCTAAAATATAACTGTGAACTAATTGAAATTATAATATTTCATACAGGTCAATCCCATGGATGATATACCCAACAATGTCATCACCACACTAAGGAAAAGAAACTAAAACTAAAACAATGAGGGCGCAGTTGCGAAACATGGCACTTTCATACCCTGCCCATATGGGGATGAGAACTAAGTCTACAATTGAAGACCTTAGCAAGGCAGAGGACCAGGATACACCAACAAGTGAGAAGGAGGAGCAAGTGAACATTATTTTCAAATGGAGGATGGTGTGGTTTATGTTTATTAAAATAAAGGATCAAGGGAAGAACTATTCATGATTGTTGATGCAACAAAATTCTTCACTGATGCACATCGGATAGTTAGACTCATTTCATTGGGAAATATAATAATCCTAGAAGAGTGTTCTGATCTTGGCATATTAGAGTCTTGGTGTTGTCCATGGCGATTTAAGTATCTCTTTGCTCTATGTCTTCAGAAGTACTTTTGATGAAGACATTCAACACTCTGAAAAAATGAAGAGATACTTGGAGCATTGTTCTTTGTCTTCTGGACATTAACTTTAGTGCCTTTATTCAAGTATGTCTTGATAGTGTTGAAAGTTGATGACAATGGAGAACGTGGGGCATTTGCATTGTATTCTCTGTTATTCAGGCACGCCAAAGTTAGCCTGCTGCCAGAACACCAAACTACTAATCAGGAACTTTCGACATATAAAATGGAACTTCCTCCTAACACAAGGAAGGGGTCAAGAATAAGAAAGATTCTTGAAAAGCATAAAAGCCTTCAGTCTGCACTGTTTTTTGTGGTTTTTCTAAGCACTTGTATGGTTATTGGAGGTGGTGTGCTAACACCAACCATTTCTGTGTATTCTACAGTCTCGAGCTTTGAATTTGTTGTGACGGAACACCTTCATGAATATGTATTGGTTCCTATTTCATGTTGTATATTGGTTTTCCTTTTTTCATTGCAACAATATGGGACACATCAAATAGGTTTCATCTTTGCCCCAATAGTTATGATTTGGCTTCTATGTATCAGTGCACTCGGTCTATATAAAATTATTCATTGGAACCCGAAAACTTATCTTGCACTCTCTCCATATGCTATGTACAAGTTTATGAGGAAGACCCGGTATGGAGGATGGAATTCTTTGGGTGGCATTTTTTTATGTATCATAGGTTCAGAGGAAATGTTCGCAGATCTTGAGCACTTTTCATAATTATCAATAAAGATCACATTCTAGGCTGCGAATTATGGAACGTTTTTTTTTTTGGGCATAAAGCCAGCCCCATAAAATGTTGCCTTATGGAGGACATGGTAAGACAATAAAGCCCGAAAAACGCACTTCAAAGATCATCAACAGTCCCTTCATCGATTCAATTTTATGATAAAATTCCCTTAGCAGCATAGGAAGGAGCTGGAAGTAGGGAAAATCCATTGTCATTTATCATGAAGCCAGGCTGCCCGAGGAGCCATATGTAGCAAGGCCCGAGAACGTGGCACATAACGAGCATGTATACGTTTAAAACCTTGTCAACCAGAGAGAGGTGTGGTCAGAGGTATTAGCACAACAACATATGCTTGAAGGGTCTTATATGATAAGTCTGTGGCATTCAAATTGGTCGCAACTCTAAACCACGCAAAGGAAAGATTGCACTTGTCCAAAAAGAGCGAATCGTGAATGGATCAAGATGGCGATGTTGATTAGTCGCCAGGTCGCATATGTAAGAAATTTACCAGGGCTGTGACTTAGCAGGGTTTGTGACTCAGCGACCCCGTGGAGTCGCATTGCCGAGATTTCCACCCACGCAACATACAGCATATTATTGCATTGGACACCCAGCAGCCCCTCTAGAGTCGTAGCATGAAATTAAATTTCGTCCAACCCATTACTTGTTGTTTTTTATTTGAATGGTGCAGTGTGTGTGCTAGAAATAGCACGAGAAGGCAGACCTCACACAACAAAATGCAAGCATATCCGTGGTCGCAAAAGGGCACTTCACAGGCCTCAGGGTGCAGAGTCACAATGTTTTCTCCTGGCCAGGAGATGCGACCTGAATCTAATGTGAATATGCAACCTCTCTGAGGTCGCAAGGTCGCAGAAGGGTGTGTCTAGGAGAAGCTGCGACCGAGGAAATTCTCCAACTGTGCAACCTTCATTCCAAAGTGCGACCTCCGCTTCAAAGTGCGACCTCCCTCAAAGGCAACGCCCATTCCTCTCCAGACGCAAAATTCAGACTCTTAAATAGGGTGAACATGCATTTAGATTACGAGAGGTCGTAGGTGCTTTAAAAAGGGAGCGAAAGAACCTTGCGATCTACGAACGAAAGCATGTATATGTAACGCGAAAGGTGTATGGAAACAGGATATCGAGCTTATGTGACAGCAAATGATCAATTATTTTGCAGAATACCCTATAATCACGATATTAAAAGAACACCAAGAATGCGCCAAGGAAATATGTGCATGCACATATATTAGCTTCATCAAGGATGTATTGGCGCGCCATTTTTTAGCTATGCGAAGAGTATACAAGGTAGTGAAGGAAATCCTGCAAGTCGTGCTAGCCAAAGAGAAAGTGCATTTGTGTCAATATCTTCTGCATCATACATTTAAAAATCATGCACTCCCGTAGGCCTGCCAATCCTTAACAACGGCTGGTATCCTTTTCCTTCTGCGTGTTGGTGTTGCAATTACAAAGTGGGTTGATTTGAAGATACAACAAGAAACTCTTTTCTATGCCAGAACATTTCCCAACCCAGCACCACATGGGTACCATGGGGTAACTATTGAGAAAGCTCGTTCAGGTTTCCATGTGGCATATAACTTAGCAGGATTTTTATTTCCAGATGCCATTTCTTGTAGCCTTTGAGCTTCCCAAAAAACTTGTTGTTATATATGGAGATCACAGCCTTTATGTGCTGAATGTACATAATTTATCAAAGATCTCCAGGTTCTGTGCATACTTTTCACACATTTCCTGTATATGGGATATTTCTGATCTTCTACCAAATCAAAAGCTGGAAACTAGAAACTCATTACATTCTATAGGAAATGGCATCAACAGGGAGTCTCTTTGTGACAGGTTCTGCGGATGGTATAATAAGGCTATGGGATCTTGCTTTAGGGTTGGGCACAAAATAAATTCATCACAAAGCCCCTACATTAGATTCAAAATCGACTAATATTTATTGTAAGGACACGCTTGGTGTCATATATTCTAAGATAAATGGGGATCCTATCAAGAAACAGTTAGAGGCAGAGAAATCTTTTGATCTAACTTGGGGTTTTCGTTCATTAGCTGTTAGTGGAGGTGTGAGGCTACCTGGAAGCTGGTGATTGCACTGGAAATATACATGTTTATAATCTAAGAACACTTGACCACATAGGGGTCTAAGTTTATTATTTTCTAAATCATTCCTTCAGCTAAATAAATGTGTTTTAGCATTAATTTTCTAAAGACATGTGACCCATGTTGCTTTGTTTATAGGTCGAGCTAGTCGATGTGCAGAGTCAAAGCTAGGGCCTTCTCTGGCATGCCAGGTGGACCTTTTCAAAGCCAGTGGATTCTCAAAATTCCCCAAGAAACTCACTCCAAGCTCAAAGGCACCTAGTCATGTTCACGAGATAGAGATGCAGGAAAAGGAATCTTGCTGCAAAGCACAGAGATCACTGAAAAAAGAATGCAAGTTGCAGATTGCCCAAGGTCACAAGTCGCAGATTTGTTCAAGGTCATAGGGCGCAGATTTGCTCGAGGTCTCAAGTCGTAGATTTCCCAAGGTTGCAAGTCACGGATTGCTCGAGGTCATAGGTCACGGATTTCCTGAGGGTCGCGGGTTGAAAATGGCCCAAGTCACAGACCAGCCCAACAGTCGAGAAGACCAAGAGTCAAGGGGAAATTCAAGAGTCATTTGAGCCTAAATGTACAACTTTGAGAAAGAGTAAAAGGACTTTTAGCTCGACAATGAAAGCCAGTACGATAGAGGAACTATTTTTAGAGAGCTAAAGGCACTCATCTCTTGGTATCAAGTAGAAAGAGGGGTAGCGAGGCTGGGGTTTTGTATCATGCATTGAGATGAACAGCCCATGTTCCACTATTGGGTTTTAACGAATTGTAAACATGTATTTGGTGTTGCAGCAGCATTAATAATATATTCTCCTTCCCGGCACTGATTCACGTGCTTGTTTGTGGTGATAGTACTAGCTGTCTAGTGCTTCATTATGTTGTATGTCTGCTTTCATGCATACCATCGGTTATGAACTATTTCTCAGTGGTTGTATGTATGTATGCTTCTATATTAGTGTTTATTTTTCCTTGCCACGGCAATAATATATTGTGAACTACTTTGCAGTTAACTTCTAGCGTGTTTTCTTTCATGTATGTTGACTGGTTTTTCGGCTCACTGATCCCAATTACGGCATATCCCCCTTTATTTTTTGCTGCTTAGACTTGCTTGCATATTTTTTTATGGTTCATTAATCTTGGGCTAATTTTTCTTCGCTAATTGGTCATTTCATCCTCACCTCTGCTCCATCATCTTCTCATTCGACAACCAAGAGTGGAAACAATCATGACAGTAGCTGGGCCCACATATCGGATGGGACTCCTATCCCAAATGGTGTAAGGTCTAATTGGGACCTTTCACTGGGGAGACCCCCCTTGTTGTCGGCAGTACAATTTTGCCCGTCAATAGACCCCTACTCCTGATGCGACCTATGAACCTTTGGATTCTACGACTTGCAACTTTTGTCCTATTGCAACCTATAACTTGTGCTTTTCCTTTGGTCAAGGAAGCAACTCTGTGATTTGGAGATCCAGTACGTCTATTTGTAGCTAGTCTCTGAGATACTTTTGCCATGCTAGGCAATCTACGGCAACCGGAGGTACCAGGGGAGTATATTCTTTTAGTCTATGGAAACATTCAAGAGCATCTAGGATCAAAGTGCGCCTTTTCACTACGATATGATTTGATAGTGAATCCAGCTTGTTGTAGATCCAGACCGGAGTGACGATAAACTGAACAAGGTTTTCCTGTGAGATTGGGAGATCCTGAGAGGCAGTTTCTTGCTTCAGGGGTTGTAGGAATGTCTGAATGTCCTGAGCAACCTCTTCTCTTGTTTTCTCAGTGTCCAATGCACCCAGAGAGGGAATGTGGTGGGTTTTGGCCATTGAATCAATTCCTGATCACGTGCTCATACGCAGACATCACTTCTCCAAATATTTAACTAGCTTATCTCTGGACTGTATCTTCATTCGAATCTGGACCTTGTCATTTTGGGTGCAGACCCATTGTTTTCTAGGCAGAGTGTTAGGAGATTGCGGGTATATGCTCAACCATTCTAGCATATTATCCAAGGCAGTGGAGGCCTACTTTAGTTGTGCATTCCTCCTTTTGGTTTCTCCTTGTGCTTTCAGTAAAGGAGTGACTATCTGTTTTATCGTGAACATATCTTTGTATACCTATTTCATAGTGGCTTCCAGAGTACCTAACTCCCTTTGAATAGTGGGTGGAAATTTGCTGGCTTGGGCACTTGTGAAATGCAATCACTAAACTTCCTCCTCTAGCCCCTTCTTACCCTGTTCAGCCTAAGCTACTCATTGTTCATAAATTTGTAGCATGTTTTGTAAAGAGAGAATTTCTCTACTCATTCTGCTAACGTTTTCCTCTATGGTTGCTGCAAAATCAGTACCAGCTAATGCAATCATAATTGGATTGGTCCTGGTATCCATGACTATATCCTTTTTCGTTGTGGCCGTGAGAGGTGCGGTAGGGTTCCACGCTAGACATCTTCTCTTTTCTTGCCTGATCTTGTGCGTGAACTGGTCATAGGTTAGTCTTGTCAGATCAAAGAATTCATCATCTTGTTCCTTGGAGGTGCCAAGTTCTGAGAGAGTAAAATGCACAATGGTCGTAGGAGTTGTCTGAGGCATCTCGATGTGTGGCAGCTCTATCTATTTCCCTATTTCTGTAGGAAGTATATTGCTGCCTTCTGCTTCCTTGGAGGAATCTTCTCTTGATTTTTGACTTTCTTCTTCCCTTCTCCTTCGTTCAACTTCCACTTCATCTTGCTTCTCCTTTAACTGTTGAAGATTGCAACAAGAAACAGTGAAGGAGGCATCTTGAAATATCACTCCTGATCCTAGTTGGAAAGTGATCACCTAAACTAGGTGGGGCCCACACAGGTGATTTTTGTCACAAAGTCTATTTTTAGACATGTCGATCATATTCTATGAGTTGCGGGATGCTATTTGTGGATGGTTGGTCAAGTTGGAAAAATAGATGGATTTATATTTTTAGAATATTAGGCGAAGTCTATTTATAGATCGTCAATCTAAAAATAGATGCATGTCGAATATTATTAGCTCTTAATAATAATCAGACTCTAAACAACAACTTATTTTGTTGGAGCACTTCAGTTTAGTGAACAGATGTGGCACATCAGCTGATAGAAGGAATTACGCAATTCCTAAGGGTTTACTGGAGTTCATGCATGGAGGACTCAGTTAGAACTGAAGTGGCAAAGTTATGAAAGAGTTGGAAGAGTAGTTTATGGAGTTGTATTCAATTTAACTCAGTTAGACTCAGTTGAGCTAGTTGTATCTAGTCTAACTGATTGATACACTAGTGAGAGTGATGTAAATTAATTAATAATTAATTCACTAAATAATAACTCAGTAATCAACTAAAGAATACATCAGTTAACTACAGTGCATGGCAGTTTCAGTGGAGACCAGTGGAGAGATAGGTGAAAGGGCAAGATGGACTATCTGTTATGACTACTAGTGATGCATGAATTGCATCTACATATAAATTGGAGTTGCCAATGATAATAATGCAGTCAATGAGAGTGGGATTACATTGAATTGGTCTTTGTAATCAGCTTGGATTGCATAGTGGAGGCAGGCTAGCAGGTGGCAAAGATCGGTGCATGGATTTGCAAGATTGGTCCTGATTAGTATATGACGATTGTACTATACTGAGAGCTTGATAAGCTTTGTATGAGATTGTCATATGATCTCCATGTTACATTATATATAGTTGGGGTTTTCAGCTTCAGGCTTTCCCATTAAACAACTGTGTTATGTGTGCTTTTATTGCTTCATGTGTTTTGTAATTGTTGATTAAATTTCTGCAAGAATTATAGTGGAAGGATTCTGTATTTTGCAAGAAGATAAATATTTTGAGATCAGGAGAGTCCAGATATATGCATGCTTATTGTATATAATTTCTACATGGTATCGAAGCTGTGTTATAGATTTTCTACATGGAATGAGAGGAGGAATTTTTGGGTGCGCGAGTTTGCAGAGAACATATGAAAAATTGGATGAATATTTTTCCGAAAAAAATAAGCGAAAAAATACCCAAATTGAAAAAAAAAATCGGTCGAATCGGAGCTCGAATGAGGGAGATATCATCGATTTAAAATCAGCTCTTTTGTTAGAAAATTTTTTAACGGCGGGACAATTGCAATGTGCACGAGCCAAGAATCTACATGCACTGAGGTACAAGATGCATGAAAATATTTGAGGAGAAAAGCAAAGGTTAGTGACTTGGTGGTTGAGAGGGAGCCTCTCAACATGCAGCGTGAGAAGTAGTCTCAGAAGGTTGTGAGCAGCCACAACTGGAGATGTAGAAGAATCTTTATAGATTTGAAGTAGATGGGATTTCTACGGAGCTTCCTACTGTTGGGAAGTGCAAGAAAGACATGCAATTGAAGCTTGAGAGGGAGTAGGATTTGTATACAGGTAAGAGTGAACCTCAGGATGTGGATCAGCCATAAGATGAGGATCATGGAGTGGGAGAAACCACTCATGCAGAGAAATTTCATACCATATGGGCAGAGGGAGTGCATGCAACTATACCACCAGGTGAGAGGTGGGGCGACATGCATGACTAATCCCAAGAGGAGATTTCTGGGTAGGATTCATAGAGATGATGTGGATCTCATGAATTGAACCTGGCTACGAGGTTCCCATAGAGCAACAGTAGCATGATCAGTTGGATGGATGCAAGTAGATCAAAGTGACAATGTCGGATACTGGAGCGCAGTTCAGAGTTGACAGCAAGTGCAGAGTGCATGGGTGCAGAGTTCAACAGCGCAGTGGTTCCTGAAGACATGTGCAGTAGCTAAGCAGAGGTCAAAGACTTTGATAGATGCATTATACTTATTGAGTTGTTTGGAGCCTATTAATTTTCGGAAGAGTTGGAGAGAAAATGCATGGAGTTGCATGGCGCTTGCAAAGGTTACAAGGCGAATGCATGGAGTTGCATGTCGCATGCAAAGAAAGTCCTTTCTTGTTGAGAGGGAGTGTTGAATATTGCAACAAGAAACAGTGAAGGAGGCATCCTGAAACATCACTCATGATCCTAGTTGGAAAGTGATCACCTAAACTAGGTGGGGCCCACACAGGTGATTTTTGTCGCAAAGTCTATTTTTAGACATGTCGATCATATTCTATGAGTTGCAAGATGCTATTTGTGGAAGGTTGGTCAATTTGGAAAAATAGATGGATTTCTATTTTTAGAATATTGGGTGAAGTCTATTTATAGATTGTCAATCTAAAAATAGATGCATGACGAATATTATTAGCTCTTAATAATAATCAGACTCTAAACAACAGCTTATTCTCTTGGAGCACTTCAGTTCAGTGCACAGATGTGGCACATCAGCTGACAGAAGGAATTATGCAATTCCTAAGGGTTTACTGGAGTTCATGCATGGAGGACTCAGTTAGAACTAAAGTGGGAAAGTTATGACAGAGTTGGAAGAGTAGTTTATGGAGTTGTATTTAGTTTAACTCAGTTAGACTCAGTTGAGCTAGTTGTATCTAGTCTAACTGATTGATACACTAGTGAGAATGGTGTAAATTAATTAATAATTAATTCACTAAATAATAACTCATTAATCAACTGAAGAATACATCAGTTAACTACAGTGCATGGCAATTTCAGTGGAGACCGGTGGAGAGATAGGTGAAATGGCAAGATGGACTATCCGTTATGACTACTAGTGATGCATGAATTGCATCTACATATACATTGGAGTTGCCAATGATAATAACATAGTCTATGAGAGTGGGATTACATTGAATTGGTCTTTGTAATCAGCTTGGATTGCGCAGTGGAGGCAGGCTAGCAGGTGGCAAAGATCGGTGCATGGATTTGCAAGATTGGTCCTGATTAGTGTATGACGATTGTACTGTACTGAGAGCTTGATAAGCTTTGTATGAGATTTTCATATGATCTCCATGTTACATAATATATAGTTGGGTTTTTCAGCATCAGGCTTTCCCGTTAAACAACTGTGTTATGTATGCTTTTATTGCTTCATGTGTTTTGTAATTGTTGATTAAATTTCCATAGGAATTATAGTGGAAGGATTCTATATTTTGCAAGAAGATAAATATTGTGAGATCAGGAGAGTCTGGATATATGCATGATTATTGTATATAATTTCTACATTAACTGGCATACAGCTTCTGCTCTATCCTTTTTCTCTTTTAACTCACACTCAGCTTCCACTTTGTCCTGTTCTTCTTTAAGCCTACGCTCATCTTCTACCTTTTCTTCCTCTTCTTTCCTCCTTTGTTCCTCTTCCTCTTTTTTCTTGCGAGTTTCTTTTTCTCTTCCCCTAGTTATTTCTTTTGCTTATCCTCCTCTTCTTTTTCCTTCTCCTCGGCTTCTTGTTGTTGTTTAGAAAGACTACCACCTGTATCAGTCCTTGGTTTCTTGGCTTTGGAAGAAGAGGCTCCTCCTAGCGTGTGAACTCTTTCCTCTAAATTTTGATCATCTTGTTCCTCTTGATCAATGGGTTCTTCTAGAGAAACCTCTCTATCTTTGTTGTACCAGTTCTTGATTTGATCTTCAGCTGGGCATTCCGTGTCATGGTAACTCCATTAAATTTGGCTCGTTTGCAATGTGCGGGGATGATTCTCTTAGGGTCATACGTCTGGTGTGTTATGGATGGTAAATAAAAACCTTTGGTGTTCTCAACCTCTGCCTCTACTTCCCTGAAATTCTTGACCGTGTAGGCACTGATAATGAGAGGAAGGGTAGGCCATGGTTTTTTTCTTGCCCTTGGTGAAAAATTTTTAAAATCCACCCGTCATCTGATAGCATACTTCTTGAAGGATTAATTTGTCAGTGATGAATTGGGGCAGTGCATGGGGTGCCTTGGGCAACCCAAAGACCCAGATAAAAGTGCCATATGTGATATGGAACCAGTTGGCCACTTGGGTTATTGTCTCCATGGCTCACCTTGACATGCATGGGGCATCCTTTCCAAACAACTTTCCATAGAGCGCAGGGATGAATTTGTGTGAGATTGACTCTATATCTTGTGTTGTGAAACTAGCTCCAAAAATAGAAGACAAAATATATCAACGCCTTAGAAATAAGCCACTTTGAGGGGGCAACCTTCAATACATTACATGAATGAACAATTCTTGGATGATACAAATGAAAAAACCTCGTTTCTATATTTAGGAGTCCATGGGGCCACAATGTAATCCGAGCTGACCTAAAAATAATAATTTAAGGGTACAATAATAACAATATGGGGGTTACAGGGGTACAACAATAACAATAAGGGGGTTACACTAACAACAATAAGGGACTGTAATATAAGGACATAACATGCTCCTCTCCTTCAAAAAGGTGTTGTCCTCAATGCTTGAGTAGCTCCAAGTGCTTTTGTATAAAATTCTCACCCTCCCATGTAGAATCTTCTATGGGTAAGTTCTTCCATTTTATGAGATACTCTGAAATTGATCGATTTCGTAGTTGTCGAGTTCTTGTTTCCATGACTGCTTCAGGTTCCAATATGGTTTTTCCTTCCTCATCAAGTTCTAGCAATATTGTTTTAACTAGAATTTTGTCCCCTATAACCTTTTTTAAGCATGAAACATGGAAAACTGGATGCACTTGTGAAGAATCAGGAAGCTCCAATTTGTATGCCATAGTACCAATCTTTTGCAAAACCTTGTAAGGACCATGGTACTTTGGTGATAATTTATTATCCTTCTTAGCTTGCTTGAGGGATATTTTTTTGTATGGTTGTAGCCATAAAAATACCCAGTCTCCCGCATCAAAAATTCTCTCACTACGATGTTTATTTGCATGTTGTTTCATTCAATTTTGTGCCAAATTTAGGTTATCCTTTAAGAGTTGAAGAACTTCTTGTTGATGCCCAATGTGATCCTCCACTGCTTGAACCCTGTCATTTTCCCTTAAAGAAGATGTGATGAATGGTGGATGATATCCATAAAGTGCCATAAATGGGGTCATTTTTGCTGCAGTATGGAAGGAAGTGTTATACCACCATTCAGCCAGAGGTAACCACTTGACCCATTGTGCTTGCTTAACAGATACAAAACAACAAAGATATCCTTCCAAACATTTATTCACTATCTCTATTTGACCATCGGATTGAGGATGATAAGATGAGCTATGAGCTAGTTGAGTACCCAAACAAGAAAATAATTCCATCCAAAAATTTCCTATAAAAATGGGATCTCTGTCACTTACAATAATCTTTGGGTTTCCATGTAGCTTTTGAATTTTTTCCATAAATGTAGTAGCAATTGTGTTCGCTTTAAATGGATGAGATAATGCACAAAAGTGTGCATACTTGGTAATTCTATCAACTACCACCATGATGACACTTCTTCCTTCGGACTTAGGTAAACCTGTGATAAAATCCATTGAAATCTCCTCCCAACGTTGACTTGGAATGGATAAAGGTTGTAGAAGACTCGGGATCTTAATTGTCTCCACTGTATTTTGTTGGCAAACCAAAAATTCTGCCACAAACTTTTGAATATCATATTTAAGGCCATCCCAAAAAAATTATTTCCTCACCTTATGGTAATTTTTTAAAAATCTCGAGTGTCCTCCTAAAGGAGAAGTGTGCAATTCCAAAATAATCTTTTGTTTTAGTTGGGAATTCTTGCAAATATATAAGCGATCTTTATACCATAAGGAATCATTTTTCCAACTAAATGTATTAGATGTACAAGGATCTTGCTGCAAATTTTGAATAAGATTCCACACTTCTTCGTCCTTCATTGATCCAGGAGGATATCAGTGGCCACCCACCTAATCCATTTGGACCCACACCATCAATTCTTGCAGCTTTTCACATTCAGCACCACTTGCTATTTTTAGCAGGTTTTCAGGTCCTGCACTCCTGGAGCCATTTTGGAGCCTTAATGATCCAGGTGGATATTGGTGGCCACCCACCTATTCCATTTGAACCCCACCATCAATTCATTCAGTTTTTAAATTACATAACAAATTACTATTTTTAGTAGTTTTTCAGGTCCTGAACTTCTGGAGCTGTTTTGAGGGCCTAAACGACGTGTTTTGTAGTCCTCGAATAGATCTTTCTAACGAGCTATTAAGCACGTTGAACGGAGATTGGATGCCAAAGTTACGTCCCCAGGAAGTTGAACCACCAACTTACCCAAACGGGGCCATAGTTTTGGCGCTTCATCTCCTAGGGTTTGGTTTTTGGACACTTAGAGTTCTCCATTGTTTCTCAATAATAAATAGGCCCTCGAGCCTCATTGTAACACAGTTCAGAGGTCTGTAGCTACCACATCTATTCTCAGAGATTCGCTACCAACACCCTAGCTATTTTATTTCCGTTATGTCTGTAAGCATATTTATGTTATTTGATATTAATGAAATGACGCATTATTTCCACTGCATCTCTATGTTTATGGTCATTTATGTATTCTGTTGCGTTCCTACATAAATTCGGATCAGTGGTATCAGAGCAGGTTTTCTCTTTCTTTATTTTTCTTTGCATGTCCCCAATGTGGTCAGGGTATAAGTAGTTAGGGCTCGATCTGGTTGAACCCTTGCAAGATCAGCCTCGCAAACCCCGATGACCTCCCACGACAGAAGAAAAGAAAGATGAGGGAGTAGGAGATCCTATCAAAATACTGCTAGAGGAGGTCCTCGAGAAACAAAGGAATGCGATGATGGATAACTTTGCTCAAATCCTTCAATGACTACCCACATATGGCGCATCTGCATCCAACAGCCACTCTGGAGGCGCCACTCCCTTCAAGGTACAGGTAAACTTTGACATTCCTATATTTGAAGGAAAAATAGATGCAGACACCGTAGACAGATGGTTAAATTTTCTGGAATGGTATTTCTCAGTCCATGACTTCTCTGACCAAGAAAAGATTATTTTTTCACTCCTCAAAGTTGCCCCCCATGTCAAAGTCTGGTGGGAAACCTACTGTGAGAAAGAGGGCGAAGGGGAACCCTCTCTGTTCTCAGCCACACCCACTTGGAATTCATTCCAATATGGCATCAAGGAACAATATTACCCTGTGGGGAGCTATGAGTAAAAATACATCCAATGGACCACGCTGCGGAAACAAAAGGATCAAGATGTGCACGAACTGACGAATCTGTTCCATACCCTGCGCACAAAGTTGGGTATTAAAGATTCAGAGAGAAATTTGGTGCTCAAGTACCACAGTTGTCTACACAAACACATTCAAGAGGAAATGGAGTTCCTCGACATTACATCACTTGGCACGGAATATCGCTATGCCGCCAAGATCGAGCATAAATTTAAGCAGAAGAAGCAAGACTTTGGATCTGCGAATCCGAAAGGTGCCCCTGAACCGAAGAACAAGGGGCAAGTCCAAAGCAATGAAACTTAGAAAAACACCATAAATCCAAAGAAGGACACAGGGAAGTGATGTGAATTTCATAACAGCCCCACTCACAGCACAAACAAGTGTCGGGCCAAACAGTCTTTGGTGGCCGAACTAAAGGCACCCGAATCAGATGCATTTTCTGATCCTGAGTTAGAACCAGAAAAAGGCAATGACAAAGGGAAGCATGTCATTGATGCAGATCCCAATTCCATTGTTGCCACCACCAAGAACCAGAGGGAGGGTCCAGAGGATCCAGAGGAGGGGGAGCACATCTTCCAGTCACAGATGTGGGTGAAGGGTTCTCCGCTACAATTTCTCATCAATAGCGGAAGCCAAAAGAACCTCATTTCAGTAGAGGTCATGAAGTGGCTCAGACTACCGACCATAGCACACCCGCAGCCATATACCATCGGGTGGCTCCACCCAGGGAGAGATCTCTGCATCCACCAGTAGTGTTGCCTTCCGTACAGTATCAAGCCATTCATGAATGAGGTATTGTGTGATGTTGCTCCTCTTGATGTAGCTGATGTATTATTCGGCCAACCATACTTGTGGAGGCGACATGTTGTGTATGAGTCTAGGCCTTGTGCTGTTATTATTACTTTGGGAAATAACTTGTACAGGATACCAGAGGTAATATCGCCTCTTGTCATCTCTTTGAATACTGCAAAACAACGCAGTAAGATTGTTTCCCAAACCAGGAAATTCATTTTCCTTACAACTTGCTCATAGGGAAAGAAGAATATTGTGGCCACAACCTCGAAATAGTGCTCCACTACATAGCTGCAGAAAATGGACAAATTCATGGAGGAATACGAGGAAATTTTCTCCTCACTCACAGAGGGTCCTCTACACTATCAAGTCAAGCATTCCATTGATTTGACCCCTAATGCACTGTCGCCTGATGTTGCCATACCTCCTACAAATACACATACAGAATCAACACATGTACTGTCTGAAGCTGATAAAGAAACCAAAGTTACTAAACGCATCCAGCATGTCTTCCCACAGGTCCATGATACCCAGTTCAATAGAATTTTCTTCATCTCAGGCAAGATCTCAATGAAATGGGAACCATTTCTTCCTAAGGAGGGAGGAATGATCCAGGTGGATATCAGTGGTCACCCACCTAATCCATTTGGACCCACACCATCAATTCTTGCAACTTTTCACATTCAGCACCACTTACTATTTTTAGCAGGTTTTCGGGTCCTGCACTCTCGGAGCCATTTTGGGGCCTTAATGATCCAGGTGGATACTGGTGGCCACCAACCTATTCCATTTTAACCTCCACCATCAATTCATTTAGTTTTTAAATTGCAGCAAAACTTACTATTTTTAGCAGTTTTTTGGGTCCTGAACTTCCAGAGTTGTTTTGAGGCCCTAAACGATGTTTTTTGGGAAAACGGAGAGCAACATGGGTTATAGACTGATTTTTCTCACCCAAAATTTGTAGTCCTTGGATAGATCTTTCTAACAAGCTATTGATCATGTCAAACAGAGATTGGATGCCAAAGTTACGCCCCCGGGAAGTTGAACCACCAACTTACCCAAACGGGGCCCATTGTTTTGGCGCTTCATCTCCTAGGGTTTGGTTTTTGGACGCTTAGAGTTCTCCATTGTTTCTCAATAATAAATAGGCCCTCGAGCCTCATTGTAACATATTTCAAAGGTCTATAGCCACCACATCTCTTCTCAGAGATTCACTACCGCACCCTAGCTATTTTATTTCCATTATGTTTGTAAGCATATTTTTGTTATTTGATATTAATGAAATGATGCATTATTTCCATTGCATCTCTATTTTTATGGTTATTTCTGTATTCAGTTGCGTTCTTGCATAAATCCGGATCATTCAATCATCCCTTGCTTCGGTTATCCAATCTGGTTGGATAATTGAAATGGCACAAAGCAATGCTTCCACCTCTTCATCCTTTATTGAGAGTGCATCTGCAACAATATTTAGCTTCCCTTTTTTGTAGACGATTTCAAAGTCATAACCCAACATCTTTGTGACCCATTTTTGCTGCTCTTCTGAAGATATTCTTTGTTCCAAAAAGTGTTTAAGACTATCATGATCATTTTTTACCTTGAAGTGTCTTCCCATTAGGTAAGGTCACCATTTCTTTAGTGCATGTATTATTGCCAACATTTCCTTCTCATAAATAGCCTTTTGTAAATACTTTCCTTTGATTGAATGATTTTCAAAAGCAATGGGTCTTCCTTCTTGCATTAAAAAAACACCAATTCCATTTCCTAAGGCATCACATTCCACAATAAAGGCTTTTATGAAGTCTGGCGTAGCTAAGATTGGTGTTAGGCACATTGCCTCTTTAAGATGTTAAAAGGCCTTAGTTTCTTTAGGAGTCCATGAAAATGCATATTTCTTCAATAATGTTGTTAGAGGTATTGCTATTCTCCCATAATTCTTAACAAAGTTGCGATAATACCCTATTAACCCAAGAAATTCCGCGCAATTGCTTTATGGTTGTGGGGACTTTCCATTCCTTAATGGCTTTAATTTTGTTAGGGTCTACCTTAACACCCTCGTGAGATACAATATGACTCAAATATTCCACCTCTTGTACTCCAAAGAAACATTTGGATGTTTTTGCATATAATTATTTCTCCTCCGATAGTTTGAGCACCCTGTCAACATGTAGAACATGATCCTTCCAAGACCTGTTGTAGATTAGTATTTCATCAAAAAATACTAGCACAATTTTTCTAAGCAATGGTTTGAAAATGGAATTCATCAACCCTTTAAATGTAGAAGGTGCATTAGTAAGCCCAAAAGGCATGACCAAAAATTCATAATGACCCTCATGAGTTCGAAATGTTGTTTTCGGAATATCTTCAGTCTTCATTCTAATTTCATGATATCCTGAACAAGGATCCAACTTGGTAAAATAAATTTCTCCATGCAATTCATCCAATAATTCATCAATCACAGGAATGGGAAATTTATCTTTAATAGTGAGCTTATTGAGCTCCCTATAATCCGGACACATGTGCCATGATCCATCTTTCTTGTGCACCAATACTACTGGAGCAGAGAAAGAACTTTGACTAGGTTGAATTATACGAGCCTTTAACATTTTTGCAATCATACGTTCAATTTCACTCTTTTGTACATAAGGATATCTGTAAGGCCTGATGTTTGGAGGAACACTTGCTGGAATCAAATGAATAGCATGATCATGATCACGAATAGGTGGGAGTCCTTTGGGAGTATCAAACACCTTATAATGATTGTCCAAGACTTTTTGGAGATCTCGAGAAATAGATGATTTTCATGTTGGAACTTCTAGTGAGAATAATTGTGAAATTATGCCTCGTTATTATTTCTTTAGAAGCTTTGCCATGACATTAGAGCTTATTATCTTTCATGGTTTCCTTGCAATACCCCGTAATTTGATTTCCTTTCCTTCTGAAAAAAATTTCAAGAAAAGTTCTTGAAAATTAAAGGCTATCGTCCCCAAAGATTGTAACCATTGTACTCCTAGTACAACATCAACACCTCCCCTTAGGATGGAAGACATTGGACTATTAAATACATATTCCCCCATGGCTAGCTTGATATTATGGCATTTTCCAAAGAAATTTATAGTTCCTCCATTTTCAACCATCACTTGACATTCTGGTGTTGGGTATAGGAAACAATTCAATTCCTTGGCTACCTTACAATGAATAAAATTATGGGTACTACCCGAATCAATCAACACTATTACCTTTTTCTTCCTGATATGTCCTTCTATCTTGAGAGTTCGAGGAGTGGTAATTCCTGCCAATGCATTACGCGATATGGTCGAACTCATTTCTTCTTCTAGTAGGGTTGGTTCCTGGTGCATATCCTCTTCTTTTGGAGTTTCCTCTTCATTTTCTTCCTCCTCTTATAAATATATGTAAAATAATTTCTTCTCGGCACACTTATGACCTTTATTGTATTCGCTATCACAACTGTAGCAAAGCCATTTTTCTCTTTTTTCTTCCAATTGTTGTGGTGTCAACCATGTAGATTGTGGAAGTCTAGGAGTAGCAACAATTCCCTCTTTATAGAAGTGAGTGGTAGGCTTCCTTGTCGCTATAATTTTACATTCAATTTTTCTTGCCAACTTGAATGCCTTCTCCAATGAATCAGGTTCGTAAACGTGAACTTCATGTTGGATGTTATCCTTTAAAGTCCCTGTTGTGGACAATTTTGTCACCCCCTAGAGACAGCCTAGAGTTGCTATAGACCAGTGCCTAGGACATCTTAATATAGTAGGGAGACACGTAATATAGCTTGGGTTTTCAATCCAAATGCCTTCCTACTATCTCTTGTAAAACAAGGAAATTAGTTTAGAATGGGACCAATCTCTCTCAGAAGCTGATACAAAGATAAGAACAGTGTAGGGACATTATGAAAAACTCCAATACAAACGCATCAGACAGTTAAGAGACAGCTTACTGTAAAGAGGGCTGGTTCAAATAATATGCCACAGAAATAAAATACCAGAAAGTGGATGCAGTGAGAGGAATAAAAGGGAATATCAGTTGACCTTAGAATGATACCCAGATATACAACAAAACCATGCATGGGCTTGTCAATTCAAGAATCCATACACAATCCTGGCATTTTAAAAGCACCCTCCTAAAACAACTGATATAGCAGAAAATATGGATAAGGTGAACATGAAACAGTATATCATGACTAGGCCTATTTAAAGCGCTTGACTAATTCCAGAAAGGGCATCAACAAGGATGAATCCTTACTGCAAACTAGTGAGCCACTCGCATTATAGAACATGATACAAGAAGATAAATAGCATGAAATGAGATATTGTAAGGGTTCCAGATTTCTATCAGCAAACTGTGCAGTGAAAAGGCTTTTGTATACATTTTGTAATATTTCTGTATGAAGGTTCAGAGCCCGTAGGGTCTCAGTGAGGAGGAGTTATAACTGTAATGAGGATTCTGGTCTTTGGTATCTCAAATTATGTAATTTTTCTCTTATATGTTAATACAATATCTCATTTCATGCTACTTATCTTCTTGTATCATGTTCTAGAATGTGAGTGACTCACTAGTTTGCTGTAAGGATTCATCCTTGTTGATGCCCTTTCTGGAATTAGTCAAGCACTTTAAATAGGCCTAGTCATGATATACTATTTCATGTTCACCTTATCCATATTTTCTGCTATATCAGTTGTTTTAGGAGGGTGCTTTTAAAATGCCAGGATTGTGTATGGATTCTTGAATTGACAATCCCATGCATGGTTTTGTTGTATATCTGGGTATCATTCTAAGGTCAACTGATATTCCCTTTTTATTCCTCTCACTGCATCCACTTTATGATATTTGATTTCTGTGGAATATTATTTGATTCGGCCCTCTTTACCGTAAGTTGTCTCTTAACTGTCTGATGCCTTTGTATTGGAGTTTTGCATAATGTCCCTACACTATTCTTATCTTTGTATCAGCTTCTGAGAGAGATTGGTCCCATTCTAAACTAATTTTTTTGTTTTACAAGAGATAGTAGGAAGGCATTTGGATTGACAACCCAAGCTATATTACGTGTCTCCCTTCTATATTAAGATGTCCTAGGCACTGGTCTATAGAAACTCTAGGCTGTCTCTAGGGGATGACAAAATTGTCCACAACAGTCCCTATGAAGACATCAATCCTGTGTTCCTCTGGAATATCAGTTACCCTTATATTCAATTTTTGGAAGTCCTCAATGTGCTCCACCACTAAACCCTTTTGTTTGAGATTTATCAATTGGCTAAAGAAGGTGTTTCTCTTTGTATCCTCATAATGTGCTATCATTTCCTCCGTAAAAATTGACCAAGTGATAATTTTTTTTACAAGAGCAAAGCCATCAATACCATACAAATGTATTTTTTTCTAAGTGTAAAGTTGCAATGCATACCTTTTATGTGTTTTGCACATTATTGAGATGAAAATATTGCTCCATCTGGAGTATCCATGTTATGGGGTCCTTGCCATCAAATTTCCTCATATCCATCTTTGGAATATGGTGGTTCTTCCACCCAACATTAGAGTTCATGAAATCACGATTACCATTTATTTTTTTCTCATCATGAGTTTCTTCTACTATCTTTTTTCCATTAGGAAACATTTATTGTATCAACTTTTCCAAACCTTCGATGTCTACTTTTAGATCATTCTTCATGTTTTCCATGTTTTCTTTCATTTTTTTCATCAATCTTAGCTTCTATGTCATCCATCTTAGCTTCCATGCCCACTTCCATGCCATCCATATTAGCTTCCAAACAATTCATCTTAGCTTCCATGCCTTTCCTCAAACCATCCATCTTAGTTTCCATGCCTTTATTCAAAACTTCCATTTCATTTTTTGTTGCTCTTTGCGATAACGAAATTTGGTGCACTTGCTCTTGTAATTTTGATATCTCATGTTGTGTTTCTTCGTCTTCATGAGTCATAGTAGAGCCTTTTGAAGGCTTAATGGGTGCTGAATTATTTTTAGGGGGAATTTTATAACCCAATACTAATATTTATTCTTCAATATGCCCTTGGAATAAATTCAAACTAATTTTTTTTTCAAACGAGACTTATGTAATTCGAAAAAAATACACACCTTTTTCTTGGTTTTGAGGAGCTCGATATTGAAACTGAATTATCTCTGTGATTTCATATCTTCAACATCTGAAATGTGGCCCTATGGTAGCCCTATGAATCATCTTTCGAATGCCACAGGTCTGACCTGATTTGGATTCTTCAAGACAAATTTATGTCCAATCTCCCACAATGACCTAATTATGGACTTATTCAGTAAAGCGAACTTTTACGACTCACCACGTGTCACCTTTTTCTCTTTTGGCCCTTAAATCGATAGACAAGAAGCTACAGTCTATGTACTTCTAGCCATTTTTTACAGAATTCCAATCTAATGCTGAGAGAGAGAGTTATGAAGATTTTCCCATGACACCTCTTTGAGATGAAATTCAAGAGCCTGAAAAAGACCTAACTTCCATAGATCATATCTCCAAAAATGTTGCGAACGAAGCTCTAAAATTTTGCGACGATTTTCCTCAGGCTTTTGGCCTCTCTCTCTAAAAATTTTAGCTTCTGAACCTTCATATAAAAAACATTATAGCGAAAATTCCACGATGACCTGTTTGGTGCAGCGAAACCTAGAATCCAAAGCTCTGATACCAAATGTTGTGAAACCAGCTCCAAAAATAGAAGAAAAGAGATATCAATCCCTTATAAATAAGCCACTTCGAGGGGGAAACCTCCAATACATTACATGAATGAACAATTCTTGGATGATACAAATGACAAAAGCTCCTTTCTATATATAGGAGTCTATGGGGTCACAATGTAATCCTAGTGGGGCCACAATGTAATCCTAGCTGACCTAACAATAATAATTGAAGGGCACAATAATAACAATATGGGGGTTACAAGGGTACAAAAATAACAATAAGGGGGTTACACTAACAACAATAAGGGACTATACTAGTACTATAAGGACCTAACATCTTGTTTATACTTGGAGGCCTAGAACACCTGTAACTCCTTATGGATTGGTTTACCATGCTCTGCATCAAGTTGTGTGCCCAACCTTCAAAATGACTCCTTGTGCATACTGTATCCAATAGGTAGGAAGCCATATAAAACTCAGATGTGCATCCCTCATCAAGTTCTTGTGTTGCATCAATGTTTGATCTGCGAGCTACTATTATCAGGTTTCCCCTGTTGAAATGAGTACCATATGTAGTGATGGCGTACATAAGGGGGATCTAGGTACCATTGAACATAGTGGCATCTTCTCAGGCATACATTCTACGCATCATTTTTGCCACCAGCTTCTAAGCTCTCCACGGAACTTCTGTCTTATATTCCTGATCCTTATTATACCTGAACTTTTCAGGGTCCTCCCACCATCCTTTCAGAGTTTCTGCTACGGGTATTGCGTGAGTGGTTGCCCAGTCAGTGCTGAAGGTCTGTTCTCGAGTGGGGAGTGCATAGTATACTTCTACATCCTGTCCCTTTAGGTTAGCGAATGTTTTCCCCGAGTGATCTCAAATGACCCACATTCTAGAGTCGACCCTTTGGATGATCCATTCAATAATCTCTGCGCACAGAAATATGGGTGGATGGGCACCTGCGTAGTGGAGTTTGGACCTTTTGACATGAACGTACACCTTCCAGTCTGGAAGATATTCTGCGAACTCAGGCTTGGTGAAATCCTCATATATTTGGTATTAACTCATCTTGTCCCCCTTTCCGAGCACATAGGAGGTGTCTCCATATATGGGGGTTGGGGAAGGGGGCATGCCTTCTTCTAAGATTTCCACTTCTAGACTCTTGTTTCTTTTTCATACTACCGGGGGCCCCATCTCACTTGAGGCCGATGAGATGGAAACACACTGGAGCTCAACTTTTATGTTCCTTGGAATATTCATGAAACGATCCCATGATAATACGAGCGACATAATTGAAATATTTTAAAACCAATAAAACATCCAAATGACCCCTCAGGTTAGGTCATTGTGACCACAGCGAACTATTATCTGAAGAAAAGTTTAGTTTTGTGAATTGGTGACCTTGCAACTAGGTCGCTAGGTTGCACCGACGTGAACTCTCAAAGAATAGTGACTATGTGACTTGGTGACTTGTGACTGGGTCACAAGGTCGCAAGGTCGCGATGGATTCAAGGTTAGGGGAATTTCAACTTGTCAACTTGGCGACTTGTGACTAGGTCGCGAGGTCGCTGGGTTGCTAGGTCACGGAGGTAATTGATGACTGCAAACGAGCGACTTGGCGACCTTGCGACTTAGCGACTAGGTAGGAGGTTGTTTGGTTGCGAGGTCACGCTAGGGCTCTTTTTGCTGGGCTCACGGAGATTTAGGCCCGTGGAGTATAAATGGTGAGATTATGCAACACATCCAATGGAAATAACACATCAGAGACTTGAGGCTTTTCCTCTAGGTGGACTAGGAAGGGAGCTTGAGACAGACTAGTGTAAGGAAAGATCTTTCTCTTAGAGGATGCAAATGGAGAAGTGAAGATATGGGGAGGGTGTGAGATTCACACGGATTTCTTGACAGGTTTAAGGAGCCAGGATGAGGTCTAATAGAAAAATAGTGAGGGTAAGAGGCAAAAATTAAACAAAACAAAAATAGCAAGAGGATTAGGCAACTTACCTGAGAAAAACGCGCTCTAGCTGGCCTGTCAGAGGTGTTTTCTTGCTCCATCACACAGGTCTAATGCAACCTACACGACCATTTTATTTATAAAGGGGTCGCAGGTGCGGTCAATCAATGAGGGTCGCTAGGTCGCAAATTAGGTTAGGTTGATGAGATGTATGACCTTACGACCTAACGACCTGGGGTTCGCGAGGTTGCGCAGTCGCATGGTCACAATTCTTGGGTTTTGGACTTACATGTGACCTTGCGACTTCGCAACTTGGGGTTGCAAGGTCGCAAGGTCGCAAAAAATATGATTTAAATAGTTTTGTGACTTAGCAACTTGGGATTTTTAAAAGAGTGGACTTGGGCCAAACTTTGATTTTTCAAAAGGCAAGGGGCTCAAAAATTTAAAAGGGGCAAAATTTTGGAGGGTTTTGTAGCGGCTACAACAAATGGCGATTCACTGGTAGGACCCAGGATCTCTATCGGTGTTTCATCTTTGAGGAGGGCGGGGGGGGGCTTAACAGGTTGTTCCTTTCACCCCATGGGTCCCACTGCTTTCATCCTTGGACCTTGCGTGATTGCTCCACCTGCTTGTATGCCCCACTGTGCTGGTTCACTGTGTTTTCATTCCTAGAGACCGGACAAAAATGGTTTGAGTAACTTCAAGGATTTCCAAGATCCAGTATAGTTACTTTGTCCTCATTTTGTTTCTTCATTACCAGCGAACCTGGTGGTCCCTACAAAGTCACTTCCTAGGAGTCACGGACGTTGCTCAACTGTCAACGAGTCTGGTCAGTACCCCGATGGATTCGTCGCATCAGCTCTCTACGCAGGAAGCCTTTCTCAATCCTTTAACCTTTATTGATGTGCTAATCGCACTTATTTAAATGTGCTCAAGGCACTTATTTGACTGTGCTCGAGGCACTTATTTGACAGTGGAAAGTATTTCCTGGGTGGATGAGAGATCCTGACTTATTTTGCTTGTAAGAGAGGTTGCTCCTAGTCTATACGAGGACTTTTGGGTTTTCTTGGATATCCTTTCATCTCCTGAGTTCCCAACCCATCTAGCGACCAATTTAACCGAAGCTTTCTTTTACAAAGCAATCCCTTGAGCCAACATTCTAGGTAAGGTATCTGTACTTGGTTCTTGGGACTTGGTCATGTTCTCCCCATTGGGTGCCTATCATATGCAAGCTCGTGCCACTTTTGCATTCCAGGGTCGATTCTTCACTGGCATAGCATGCCAAATTAGTAACTTCTACATCTTTCCTATAACTTGAGGTGATGAAGGGAAATTCTTACTGAGAGCCTGCTTGAAACAAGCGATTTATTGCAAACATGAAATAATGAAAAAACAAAAAAAACTATGGTATAGGGTGCGGTGATGGCCCCTTGGGGATGTCAGGTGAAATAATGTGTAAGGTCATGCATGTTTACCGGGAGGACCTCAATCCTCCTCTCAAGGGTCTATAGCCTATAAGTGTGGGAGCCGACTTTTTCTTTGATTTGGAAGGGACCTGTCCATAGGGCCTAGAACTTGGAGTGTTTCCCTTTATCTTCGTGAGCTTTGTCCCATTTGAGGACAAGGTCGCCTACCTCGAAAACCTTGTTTTCGGTGGAATTCTTATCGAACCATCATTTTATTCGACTCTGGTGGATGGAAAAATTTTCCCAGGTTTTTAGCCTGTCCTCCTCTAGTTTCAAAAATGTGTCTATTTGGGCCTGTAAGGCAGGGTAAGGAGTGCCATGAGTTTCTTGAGATAATTGAAGGGTTGGGAGAGACAAGTTGGGAGGAAGGATAGCCTCCTTTCCATTCATAACAAAAAATGGGGAGGTACCCAAAGAGGGTTTGGGTGTGACCTGATCAGCCCATAGGGAATTGTGGAGTGTGTTATGCTAATTTTGTTGTTGGGACAGCAAATTATTTTTGATGATAAGAATAAGGTTCTTATTGGTTGACTTGGCTAACCCATTTCCTTGGGGGAAAGAGTTGGAAGAGTGTTTAAGCACTATACCATTTTCTAGAGAAAACTCATATAATTGAAATGATGAAAAATAAGTTGCGTTATCAAAAACAAGGGATTTTGGAACGCCAAACCTGGTCATGATGTGTTGATTGACAAAAGTTATTACCTCTTGATCATTTATTTGACATAATGGTATTGCCTCAACCCACCTTGTGAAGTAATCCGCATCTGTGAGGATGTACCTATGTTGCTTGGAAGAGTGTGGCAAGATTTCCCCGATCACATCAAGTCGTCACTGCTAAAAATGTTCTTCCACCACAACGGACTACAATGGGGCGGATGGCCGTATTTCCCTATTGGCAAACTTTTGACAATGTAGGAATTTCTGAACATAAGCATATGCATATTTGAAAAGAGTAGGCCAATAGAAACCAGCATGCATGATCTTATGAGTGGTGGTGTCCCCTACATAGTGCCCACCAGCAGGACCATCATGAAGTTCTTTCAAGACTTTCTGTGCTTCATCATCTTCCAAACAGCGTAGCAGAACCCCATTGTGGTGCTTTCGGAACAACCTGCCCTGCACTAGCTGATAAGATGCATATTTCAACCTTATTGCACGTTTCTATTAGGTGGTTATAGTGGGGTCCATGATATTGTGGTTCAGATATTGATGGATATTGATGCACCATGAGGAGGTATTCTGCCACGGTATATCATCAGTTTGATACATGTCAATTTCATGGTCCCAACACCCCTCTTCGCAACTTTGCAGGTCTGCAACTTCAGCGGCCATTCGGCATAGCCATTGGCCCTTGACAGTATGTGCTGGCTTGAATTACAGGTCATAATTTTGAAGGCACATCATCTATTTTCCTCATCTCTCACCTAGCTCTTCCTGCATGAAAAGTGAGCAAACTTTCGGGTGATGCATGAACATTGTAACGTGATTCTTCAAGATATATGGCCTGAAGTGTTTGACTACTTTGTACACTGCATAGGCTTGCTTATCAATCTCTAGGTAATTCAGCTCGGCACATTGCAAACCTTCACTCATCAATGATATGGGTCATTCGTCATTACTAGCATCTTTCTGAGTGAGGATGGCTACAAGAGATGAGTCTGAGGTGAAGGTGTACAAGATAAATCCTTTGCTGAAGTCTGGGCTATGAAGGACAGGTGCCTCAGCGATGGCGCGCTTGATGTTATTGAATTCTTCTTTCTTGGGAGAATTCCATTTGAAACCTACATTATTTTTTATCATATTTTGCAGAGGTTTGACTATTTGGGCGAAGTCTGATATAAATTTTCGCACGAAGTTGATTTTCCTGAGGAAAGACTACATGGCTTTCTTGTTGCTTGGGGGAGGAATCTGGGCGATGACTTTCACACATTCTAGATCCACTACTATACCATCTAGGGTTATGATGTGTCCTAACAGATTTCCTTCGAAGATGGTGAAAATGCTTTTCTTTAGATTGAGTGAGATCCCATATTTTTGGCACCTTTTGAAAATCTACTTGAGGTGGCATAAATGATCACTCCTACACTTTGAAAATACAATGACGTCGTCAAGGTACACTACCACGCTCTACCCCATTAGGACCCAGAAAGTGATGTCCATGAATCTTTGGAAGGTTGCCCCAGCATTGATCAAGCCAAAGGGCATGCGTCTGAATGCAAATTTTCCCCATTTAGTTCTGAATGTGGTTTTCAGTCGGTCGAGCTCAGCCACTAGGACTTGGTTGTAACCTGAAAAACCATCTAATAATGATAACATTTCCGACCCCAACACAGCTTGAAGGATCTGTCTCATAGGGGGCTGGGTAGTTTTCTTTTTTCGAAGCTCTGTTCATATTTCGAAAGTCCACTCATAAGCGAATCTCGCCAGACTTTTTACGCACCGGAACCAAATTTGACACCCAAGTTGAGTTTTGGACTTTGAATATTATACGCATGTCCAAGATTTTCTTTAGTTCCTTTTGGATCATCGGCTCCAAATTGGGGTGTACCATTCTTAGCTTCTGCTGGAACAGTTTCACTCCTTTCATGGGTATCACGTGTTGGATGATTCACGTATCATAGGCTCACAACTCATCATATATCTAGGCGAAAACATCTCGATACTTCTTGAATAACTCAGTGAAGGATTGCCTTTCTTGAGGGGTGTATTCAATACCAAGGTTGATGAATTTAGGTTCTTTCTTCATCCCGAAGTTTATCTGTTGGTGTGTTAAAGTGGAACTCTACACTTTTGTGTTAGGAGGTCCATGAAAATGGTTCTGCAAATCAAACAGCTTTTCAAGCGACACGATTCCCTTGGGTACGGGATTTCCTTTACGATCCTCTCTTTCCTTTTGCAAGGCCTGATCATGATCCTCTTCTTCTATAACTACGTCCTTGAATACGTCCATATTGAGCATGAAATCCAGTACCTTCTGATCATCATTGAAAATGTGCAGATTAGTGAAATTGTCTAGTACGGATGGCTTGTAAATAATTTCAATAGAAAATCCATCTCTAAGTGGGGTGAACCTAACAACAGCATTGGAAAGTGTATCCATTGTTGCATTTTGCATCCTAAGTACAGATTTAATACCGAATGTGTCAAAGGAAGAAATTAAATGCCATACCTCTTGCTGGTAACCTTTCAGATGCGGGGACAAACAATGGATGGTGCTACGTACTTAACGGGTGATGATCTTGAAGTCTCCAATTACCTTTAAAAAATTTACTTTGAGATCTATGGCTTTCTTGAGCCCGAGAATCAATGCTTCATACTCAGCTATATTATTCGTGCACTGGAACTCTAGCCAATAGGAGATTAGAAACTTGTTCCTCTGCGGGTCTAAAAGAATACAGCCTGCGCTGGCCCCATCATGGGTTTTGGAATCATTGTAGTACAGGGTCCAAGTTTCATCTTCTAATTTCACAAGGCTATCTAGGCATGTAGGAGACATAATCGGGGCAACAAGTTCTTCTGTTGTGAACAAAAGTTTTGACTGGACATCTTGAGTGACCGGAGACTGAGGAGTTTGGTAGCACCTGAAAATAGATTCTAAGAAACACATACCAAGTTCCTCTTGTGCGAAGCTGACTAGTTCATTAGTTGCATCCAGGTCGGTCACCATGTGTTTCATGTAAGGCTCACTTTCGACCCATATTTGATTTTTCCTACCCTTGTAAGGGAACCACGGGTGAGATCAGTCAGTGGAAAAGTATCCTTGCAGCTTGCTAGACCAATATCTACTCAAGAGAAGACCATAGGCTTCGGGAATGTCCACAATCACTATGTATATGCAGTGATGCACCCTAGGGTCAGAAGATAAGTGGATGATGACGTTATTCAACTCACCTATGGTGGGAACCTGATATCTATCGAGTTTAATGATCTTGGCATCAGTTTTCTCGGGGCGAATGTTTAACTTCTTGCATACATACAAGGGCATAACATTTGTGGATGCACCAGAATCAATGAGGTAGTTATGGACATTAAAGTTGAAGATATCGAAGGATAGGAGGAAAGCGAGTGTGGATCCTCTAGATTTTTCATTAACAACATTCATGATAGACTGGGGGCTCGCAGCAGGTTGGGGAGATGTGGTACTCATGGGTTTGGACGTTAGGTTGGAAAATGATTTGAGGATAAGGTATTGTTGATTAGAAATGCAAGCGAGTTCGTAGAGGGAAATGTTGGCCCACATCTTCTTCATGTCTTCGATAATGTTATACCCAGAATCTGGGTGTGAGGTCAATTCAGTGGAGGATTTCAGAGAACCTGATGATGATCTAGCCTTTTGGTTTACTCGAGCATCGGTTGGACCAGATTTTTCTAGAGTTGTGGTTTGGTTCTCTTTGTTGGGTGGCAAGGTTTTCTATAAGAAATCTTTTCTTTTTTCCTTGAAATACTATTACAGGACCGAGCCTTCGCTCCTCAAGCTATAGTTTTGAGAGGGTTTGTATTTAGGGTCGTCGGCTAAGTTTATCTTAGTTGTGGGAGGTGGGCTCTCCCCACATACCACCTCAAAGGCGAGGATAGTGGATCCCAAGTCCTCATTTGGGGGAGAGGTCTCCTCGTCATATGAAATAGCCTCCTCTTCTAATTCACCCGAGGTCTGATCTTCTAATATTTGATTTACTATGGCATTCATGTTGTTGATCCACTAGGGGCAAGTTTTCTCTGAGTGGGAAGCTTGATGGAAGGAGCAAAAATTATCTTTTCTGATTTCTTCCATGTTAAGACCAGTGTTCGAGTTTGACGGAGGCTGGATGGTGGAGGGGTTATTCTTCCTAAAGAAAGGTTTCTGAATTTTGGCACCAGATGTGGATTCATTGATTTTTCTCTTAAGGTCGAAGACTTTGTTTGTTAACATCTTGAGAGACTTGGTGATACTTTCGAAATCAAAGGGGTCCTTGTCTTTGTCTCCAGGCTTGTGAGTCAAAGATTGAGTTCTTCTCGTGGTTGGCTTTGTGTCGTCTCGACTATCATAATCAATGGCTCCTATGGACAGCGTGTCCTTTTCAACAGCGAGGGTAGTGCTATAATTTGCTGCTACGGTAGCTCTGGCTTTGTGTTTTACGAACATAGCAATATCTCGCGGGAGAGACCTGGTGTAGTAATCGATAGTGATGGAATCATCTAAAGCCATGTTTGGGGGGATTTTGTTCAATATAGTAGCGAATCATTGATTAAAATCTTTAACCTTCTCCTTATTCTAGCATTTTAAAGTGCCGAGATCTGTAAGGAGCATAGAAGGAGTCTTGTCTTCGGAAAAATTTTGGAGGAAGGTACGAAAAAATTGCTCCCAGGAAGAAATGGAAGCAACAGGGAGGGAACGGTACCATGTAGCAATTTTATTTTCTAAGGTATGAGGAAAGAAATGGCATGCTACATCATCCGACTACACTCTCATCATTTGCAAAGCCAAGTAGAAGTTTCTTATGTGATCTTCAACCAACGTACCCTTTTTAGGGTCAAACTTTGGGAGGTGCTTCTCAGGGTGTCGAGGCATGTCATGGAGGGGACAGTGGAGACCTAGGGGCATCTATGCCATCCAATCCAGCGGCTGCACATGCCTAGCCTGCTGGCAGCGTGGTATGTAGATATGTCCCATTTCACTTTCAAATTCACTTCCCATGCCAAACCCGGAGGCCTCGCGCTCATGGTGAGAGTGCATGTCATGGTTCCTCCCACGGTTCCCTGCATTCCTAATCTTTATCCAGTTATAAAGGAAAGAGAATTAGTTTTGGTTTTGTTTGTGGTGAGGGTGGCCCATATTTCAACCTTGCCCCCGACCTCTGTCTCTTCGGCCCCTATTTCCCTGACCACTCCCAATTGCTCCTTCGGGCTAGTTATTTGCTTGAGTGTCATCATTCAAAGGTTGGTCGGGATGTGGGCCATTGTCAAGTTGGGTTTCAGTGATTTCAGGGCCTCCTCCTTTAGTCCCTTGAGGGCTGTCGAGGGGTTCTGTCAAATTACGCTCAACTGCATCTGCATAATCTTGGATCATAACACCTATCAGCTGAGGTAGGGAATTGACTAGGGCTCCCTGGCGAGTCTGAGAAGCAGTGGAAGTTCGAGGGTTAACTAGGGAACCAGTGGCTGGGACATTTTGTAAGCCTCTAATGAGATCACGAGCGATTGGACGTAGGGACCTCACCTGGTCTGAGGTGATCTCATAGTAAGGGGGTTCATCTCCTAGGTAATTTTCAAGGGGCAGAGGACCAGTATTTTCATACATGATCTCCCCTTGCGGGGTTTTCAACGGGATGTTACTTATGTGTTGGGAGCCTGCCATTCAGGCCCTCCTTCTAGCACCAAATCTATTGACGGGGAGAAATGTCCAACCAATAGTAAGAGATCTCTCCGGTATAAAGTCCCAACTAGACTCTAAACCATTTGTGATAGGGATCCTGTCCAGGGTGTGGGTCTGGCTACCACTGAATATTCCTTTTCTTGGACAAAAATGAGCTCTACAGACCTGTGAACACATGATTATTTCAATAATACAAGACAAATGGTTGATGAGTCTCAATTTACATAAAACACTATAATTAGAAAAAGCAAGTTAAAACATGTAGCCAAAGGAAATGTTGTTAGCAGCAGATCATTAGGGTCATGCTTGTAAAATTTGTTCAAACCACAGAAGAAATAGTCCTTTATGGTCAAAACACCCTTCAATTCCTTGAGTGTTTGCAAAAGATGAGATAATGTTAGTGACAAAGCTACTAGAAATTACTTGATTAAATAGCTCTATACCATTAACACATTAAGTAAGCTAAAACGTAAAAATGATATAAGCAGCAAATGCAGATCATAACAAGATATTCAATTCCTGAGACAAAATATTCATAATGTTAACACACGAGTCCTCATCAGATCCAATAGTGGAATTAAAACATTTGTTATATTCATTCCCAAAAATATGTATCCAATGCTATAAAATTATCTTTTCTCCTTTGTAGTCCAAAAAAATATCCTTTACAATTTCCTAGAGGGGGTATTTATAGAACAAAATCGACCCTTGGGTGTCCCTGATTTTTTGCATTCCCAACTGATGACATACTCTGCGACCTGAGGAAAATTGCGACTTGCGACCCCTACTCCTGATGTGACCTGTGACCCTTTGGCTTCTGCGACCAGTGACTTCCCTCCTGTTGCAACCTATGACTTGTTCTTTTCCTTTGGTCAAGGAAGCAACTATGTGATTGCGAGGACCGGTACGTCTATTTGTAGTTGGTCTCTGAGATACTTTTTCTATGCTAGGTAATCTGCAGCAATCACAGTTACCAGGGGAGTATCTTCTTTCAGTATATGGAAACATTCAAGAGCATCTGGGATCAAGGTGCACCTTTTCAATGTGATCTGATTTGATAGCAAAACCATCTTGGTGTAGATCCAGACCGGAGTGACGACGAACTGAACAAGGTTTTCCTATGAGGCCGGGAGATCCTAAGAGGTAGTTTCTTGCTTCAGGGGTTGCAGGAATGTTTGAATGTCCTGAGCAACCTCTTCTCTTGTTTTCTCAGTGTCGAATGCACCTAGAGAGGGAATGTGGTGGGTTTCGGCCATCAAATCAATTCCACTGATCAGGTGCTCATATGTAGACATCACTTTCTCTAGATCTTTAACTAGCTTATCTTTGGACTGTATCTTCATTCGAATCTGGACCTTTTCATTATGGGTGCAGACCCAGTCATTTCTGGGCAGAGTGACAGGAGCTTGTGGGTATATGCTTGACCATTCTAGCATATTATCCAAGGCAGTGGAGGCCTCCTTTAGCTGTGTGTTCCTTATTTTGGTTTCTTCTTGTGCTTTCAGTAAAAGAGTGATTGTCTATTTTATCGTGAACATCTCTTCGTACACATGTTTCATAGTGGCTTCCAGAGTACCTAACTCCCTTTGAATGGTGAGTGGCAAGTCACTGGCTTAGTCACTTGTGAAATGTAGTCTCTAAACTTCCTCCTCCAGACCCTTCTTATCCTGTTCAACCTGAGCTGCTCTTTGTTCAAAAATTTGCAGCTTGTTTTGTAAAGAGAGAATTTCTCTACTCATTTTGCTAATGTTTTCCTCTGTGGTTGCTGCAAAAGCAGTACTAGTTGATGCAACCATAATTGGATTGGTCCTGGTATCCAAGACTATATCCTTTTCCATTGTGGCCATGAGAGGTGCAGCAGGGTTTCGTGCTAGACATATTCTCTTTTCTTGCCTGATCTTGTGCGTGAACTAGTCATAGGTTAGTCTTGTCAGATCGAAGACTTCATCGTCCTATTCCTCGAAGATGCCAATTTCCGAGAGAGTAAAATGCACACTGGTCATAGGGGTTGTCTGAGGCATCTTGATGTGTGGCAACTCTGTCTATTTCCCTGTTTCTGGAGGAGGTGTCTTGCTACCTTCTGCTTCCTTGGAGGAATCTTCTCTTGATTTCTGACTTTCTTCTTCCTTTCTCCTTTGTTTATCTTCCACTTCATCTTGCTTCTCCTTTAACTCGCGTTCAGCTTCCGCTTTATCCTGTTTCTCTTTTAACTGGAACTCATCTTATGCTTTGTCCTGTTCTTCTTTAAGCCTGCGCTCAGCTTCTGCCTTTTCTTCCTCTTCTTTCCTCATTTGTTCCTCTTCCTCTTTTTTCTTGTGGGTTTCTGTTAGTAATCAGTAGTTTTTACCTATTTAGATGACTAAATGCTTTGTCGTGGATTTCTAGAAACAGAATTCAAGAATCATGTGATTTCTAGAAATCTCCTCAAAGAGAAAATTTTCACTATCCCACTTCTCTGCCAAAGCATGGCCAATATATCACCCAGATAATACCAAATCCTGAACTGATGTCCCTTTCTCTCATATGTTTTCCATCTCTACCTATAACACTCTGTCTCTATTTGCCTAAGCCCTCTATTTTCACACCTAGTTTCGCCAAGTAAACTGAACTTTTTCCCCTACTCAGCAAGTGCCTCAAGCAATGTTGATTTCAAAAGTCCATTTCTAAAGCCCTTTGAAGAAAAACAAGGTTTTCTAGTTGTCTAGGATGGTAGTACATAATAGAGTGTCAAAAACCCTGTCTCCTCATCCAAACCCTGATTCAAGTTTTCAGTCAAAAAACCTATTCCAAGGACATTACAATAAGTCAAATAGGGTCACCTAGGTTATGCACTATCATGGTTCTAAATTCACTATTTCCACAGATATTCAAAGGCGAATTCAAGAGAACACAAGGATGAAACCTATCATTGTTCAAATAAAATCAAAGACCTCCAAAGATATATTCTTGATCAAGTAGTAAGCCTGCAAAGGAGCAATTTACCATGTCCAAGAATTTCTACAGGAATGTTTTGTAAATGGTCAACAACGAAACAGAGTCAAAGAAGAAGGCCTAAAATAACTTATAAAGGCATCCACAGCAGGTGGTAAGATACAACAGGCTTAAGTTCACAAAGGAGATCATTCAAAAGGTATTTAGCCTAAAGCACAAGTTTTGTAGGGAAACAGTTGCCCCTTACTTACTTTTTTGCAAAAGAGTCAAAAGGCTATCAACCTAGCAAGAGGTAAAGTAATGAGAGGCATCATCAGAAGAAAACCACTCACAACCAAGAAGAAAGAAGCAAGGTATGTGTTTGATGGGAATCAAGATTCATGACTATTTTGACCAAGAAATAGAGCAATGCTAAGGTTACAAAGGAAAAGAAACCCTAAACCCCTTCAAATGATCATTGAAGGCTTTTTAGGCATAAATAGTGAGTTTGATAAGTGTCTCTTTGAGAAATTAGAAGATAACACTATTTTTTTTTCTAAAGTATCCCCAAAAACTCAAAAGCTTG
This sequence comes from Pinus albicaulis, assembly GCA_034641835.2. Lineage (NCBI taxonomy): Eukaryota > Viridiplantae > Streptophyta > Pinopsida > Pinales > Pinaceae > Pinus > Pinus albicaulis. The sequence continues at coordinate 1,296,391,523 of CM076574.1, read as the reverse complement.
GGAAGATAGACAAAGATGGTCAAAATAGTGACAAAGAAACCTCCTTCATCACAGCAGATGGTTTCAAGGGTTTTCAAACTACCTTATAGGGTTTGGCAGACAAGCACTAACTCCACCTCAGCAAAAGGTAAAATCATAGGTTTTAAAGAAGATCAAGAAGGGCAGACATGAAGATCAAATACTCCACTACATCAAAGGTAGAAATATTATGAAGAGTGTTTGCAAGAAGAGGCAAGAAATGTCAGTTCAAAGGTATTTTTCTTTGAAAAATAGTTAGAGACATCTTCAAGTGGCCAAAGGGGACAAACATGGGTAGAAATTGCCAAAGATAGCAACTATGATAAGCATGGGTCATTATTTGATAAAGCAAGTTGTCCAAGTTCAAAAGAGAGAGTGATCAAAGTGACCTAAAAACAAACAGATATACCCCTGGTTTACAGCAGAGCAGTGAACTCCCAACAAGGACCTCTTTATCAAATGAATATTCTACAAAAAAGATGGCTAAGACATAAATAACACTTTACAGAGCTGACAGAGGTGTTTTTCCCACAGAAATAATTACAAGGTCAAAGGAAAGAATGTTTCAAATACAGAATATCAGTCAAAAGGAGAAATGGCAAAAATGATGAGTTTGTTGTGTATAAGTGTTAGAGTCAAAAACAGGTTCTTTTTCCAAAAAGGGCTGAGAGGCATAGGCTTGGTGTCTTCAGGAAGGGTGTCAAATTAAAAAGAGCCTTAAGAAACCTCTGTAGAAATTTGTTGAATAATGAATATTTATCCACCGAGATTATCCTGATCATACACAAATTCGATTTTCTGCACAACACATAATCTCTTCTACAAATAATCGTCGAATGCGGAAAGAATAGAAGCGATAGAACATCAAATCATCACACACATTTAACACAGTATGTATGGGGAAAGCATATAGCTGAAAACCCCTCAGCTATTTTGTATATTATGATGGAGAAAACATGTAACAATCTCAGTACAAAATACTCCTCACAAGTACTCAGTACTCTCTCATAAAGTTACACACAAACTAGCTTGAGTTTGAACAAGTCATGGGTTCAAATCTCAACCACTAATTGCCTGCCTCTATTGCGCAGTCAAGGCTGGTCTAATGAGAGATCCAAGGTTCGAATCTCCTTGGCTTGACAATGCAATCATCATGGGCAATTCCTCCAAGTGTGGTGCAAATCTCATGCACACATAATGTCACAACTGATAGCTATCTCAACCCCTTCATCTACCTCTTTCACTTGTCTCCACTGAACTGTCCATGCACTGAGTTAACTGATGTGTTATTTAGTTGAATAATGAGTTAATAATTAGTGAATTAAATAATATTTAATTCACTCAACTCATCTATAGCGTAATCTTTAGTTAAACTGATTACAACTAGTTCAACTAGTTAACCAGAACACAATCTCCATTAACTGTCGCATCAACTCCACCAAACTCCGCCACTTGAGTTCTAACTGAAGTCAACCATGCATTAGCTCACCTAACCCATAGGAAAAGCATGTGTGGTTTGGAAGGCTGTGACCACATCCAAAGTGTTTGAAGTGTGCCAAACCAAGTAAGTTTGAGGTTTTAGAGTCCAAATATTATTAAGGGTAAATAATATTTGGTGTTCTATTTTAGATCGACGGGTCTAAAAATAGACAAACCACTGAAAATCTAAAACAATGGTCCATCTGTTTTTACCAGCACAAACCCGATCATCCAAGAATATCATACTGTAGCTCCCGGTCCATGATCCATATGTCTAAAAATAGACATAGTCTAAAAATAGACTTTGCGCCAAAAATAGCCTGCGGGCCCACTTAGTGAAGGCGACTTCATTTCAATAAGCTCCATCATCTTTTTGCATTTTCAAAAACCTCTAGCAATGAAGAAAATCAACTGTTTCAATCAAATACGCCACTTGCAGGACCAAAACAGTCAAAGACAAAGTGAGAAAAAGTGAAGAAATATGAACATTACAAAAGTGGGTTTTGGCTTCAAATTTGTTTTTCAAAAAGGTTATAAAGGCCTTTTTTGGGTATTCCCCCACATAATTTTTCATCTACAAGCAAAATAAAGCTGTTTAGAGTGAGTTCGAGGGTTTTTGTGCAAAATCGGTGAAAATCTCTAGGCGCTATATACCGAGGCCAATGCTACGCACAGGAGAGGTGGTCACAGTGTTATTTAACACCGCACCACACACCTAGGGCTTGGTGCTACACACCTGGGCCGGTGTTACGCATAGACATAGAAAAGCGCCTGAAGTGTCCGAAACTTCCTGTCAGCCACCCAATGCTACACTCCGATGTGCCCGACTGGCCCATCTCCGGTCCGAGCTGACCCAGCGCTACGCACAGACAAAGTGTGTCTAAATTTACTAAAAGGAGTCAAAAATTTGATTTTTAACCTCCAAACTTCCTACAATAAAAGACACAAGGTTGGTGGTTTATTTTCTTACCTCCAAGCTTTCATTTTCCTAAGCAAAGAAATATTTAAAGGCCTAATTAAACCAAACCCTAGGCTGCATAAGAAATCAGTTTTAAATATCTTTGGTTAGGGTTTGCGAAGGAGAAAATTGTTATATATGCCAAAGGAGACTGAGTGATAGAAAACAAACCTCTAAAACACTGAGTGCACTCCTGGAAAGTTTCATCTTGGCCCCCATTTCAAAATTCACCAATCACCTCACTCATTGCAGCCTTTTAACCTAAAGGCTCTTAAACAAAATCTTAAAATCTTGTTGTGCTAGAACCATTCACCATGTCTGAAGGAGAAATTCATACCAGTAGTGATGAAAGTCAAATACCTTCCAAGCCTAAACATAAGGGAGGAAGGGAAAATAGGTTTGAGCCCTTAGACACCATTCAAATTACTTCCTCTCCCATGCTCCTTTCATACTTTCAGGATGTTGGGTGTTATCAGTTTTTTGAAAAGGTTAAGCAAGTCAAAAGCCACTCAGACTTGATTAAATTTTTCATCCTTGGCTTACAAAATCACCAAGTTAACCTAGCAGGAGTGGAGTTTTAACTCTCATTTGAATCCATTTCTAAAGAAACAGGTATACCAGACATTGGTGAGATATGGTTTAAACAAAAGAAGTTGGATTTGAGCTATTATTAGCCCTACCTAAAACCTAGCTGTCAACAAGGTTGCAAGGTTGTTTTCCCCTTCTCCCACCTGCTAGAGAGCTATACCCTACTAATGAGGCAGATTATCAGGTATTTCACCTGTGTTGGGAGATACTCCAGGATTTTCTCATATCATATAAGGTTACTGATGCACTTCACCAAAGTCAAAATGATGAACCTACCATACTACCTTTTCCGAAGTATTGACAAGATGGCCTCAGTTTTCAAGAAGAGAAGCTATGACTACCAAATTATGAGCCTTTTCCACCACTTATTGATCAAAATGATTTTCTTACACCAGGTGGAGTAGCAAAGAAATCCCTTGGGAAGTCTTCATCTCACATTATGTGTTTACAAACCCCCAAGCCTTCATTCAGAAGAATCTACCTTCCACTTCACAACCACCTACCTCCACTCCTCCATCATCTCTCTGTATGCCTTCTCCACAAATAAATTCACCTCCTATCTCTTCTTCTAATGTACCAAGTGAAGAAGCTTATAGTGGCTCTAATGAAGAGCAAACATATGACAATAATGAGGAAGAGGACAGTGAGGTAGAAACTAAGATAGATGAAGAAAAAGAAGAAGAAGGAAGTGAGTTAGAAACTGAGGAAAATGAAGAAAACAAAGGAGAGGACAGTAGTGAGTAGGAAAGTGATAATAGCCACAACAAACAAGAAAGTGATGATAGAAAAAATCAGGAGAAAGATGCAAATGAGGTAAAGGTTGAAAACATTGAGGCAAATGCAGAGCTTGATAAAGATGATGAAAGTGGTGAAAATGTTGAAGATTATGGGACAGAAACAGAGTTTAAAGAAGAAGAAAAATAGAGTGATGATGACCAAGAAGAGGCAACTTCTCAAGAGGGAAATAGTGAGCAAGAAAACAGAGTTAAAATCAGTGAGCCCCATGATGAGAAAAAGGGAAAAAATAGTGGGTCTTATGATGAAGAAGATGACACTAAAAACACATATGAAGACAGTGTGGAGGAGGCATATGAAGGTAATGAAGATAATAAGCAAAGCAATGATGAATTTGAGCATGACAGTGAAACCAATCACAGTGACAAAGGTGCTGAAATAAATGAAGAAAGTGAAGATGAAGAAACAGGGGATGAGGGTGAAAATATTGACCAAGATAGTGATACAACTGAGACAGTTAATGACAATTGTCATGACTGTCATGACACTAATCTGCCTTCAAATGACCAAAGAACTCAAAGTGACCATGCAGAAAATGACAGAGAAGAAGACTTCAGTGAAGGACAGAGCCAAAATGAGGTAAGTGAAGAGGGTAGTGGTCAGTTTGAGAGTCAAGATGATATTGAAGAAAACAATGAGAAAAGAAAGGATGATGATGAGGTCAAAGGTCAATAAATTAGTGACCCTATGGAGCATCAAGTGACTCATGAAAGTCATGGAAAAGATGAAAAGGCTTGTGGCACCTCCAAACGTAAAAACACCATCATCAATCCTCTCACATGCACCTATCACGAAGGCAGAAGAGATGTGTCTGCTGCCTCAAAAAGGCAAAGGGCCATCTCTCCTCTAGCAATCAAGCATCAAGACAAAGGAAAGGGAAATATGGACAAGGGTGAGAAGAACGTACAGGTAAGAAGGATCAAAAGGATCAAGAAGACTTCTGAAGGGTCTGAATTCATTGATCTAGACAGTGACAATGAGGACCAGGAGATGAAAACTAGGTTGCTCCTCTTGGAAAAAGATGCACAGCTTCAGGAGTGGGAAAGGGACTTCGATATGGCTCAAAGGGCCATCCATTATTACAAAGAGGAACATAAGCATTTCAAGGAGTTCAAGAGGGGCCTTGCCCTCCAAAATAAAATGGCCAAATATTATGCAAGGAAAAGCATGCTTGCTAGTGCCAAGCTAAACAAGGCCCTCGTTGAACTAGAAGACCTAAAAAGATAAAAAGTGCATGACAGCCTTCAAATCTTGGCTGAGGCTTCTCAAAAGGTGTCCAAAACCTCTTGAGGGGCCTCTCCACAAATTTTGAGGCAAATTGGACAACTTTTTGTTTTTTTTCCAAATTTTGACCCCCTAGGAGCGCAGCACCCTAGGCGCTACACAAAAAATTCATGCATCCTCAGCTCTCAAAGTTTAAATTTTTGGATTTTTCACATCACCAACAATCTACTCACCAATTTTCAGATCATTTGGAGCATTGTTTCCCCCTCAAAATGTAAAAAAAAAATCAAAACTTTGACCTTTCTGCCTCCTTTTCATACCAGGTGTTACGCACAGAGTAGTGTTGGGAAATTTGATTTTTGAGCTGATAAATGGCATCCACTCAGAAAAACTCAAACATTTTTGGAAATTAGACTCATCAATATTTCCAACGAGCCATCATGGAGCCAAATCTAGTGTCGGGAAGACCTCCAAAAGACTGCTGCAAAAGGACCTATTTCTGTGCTACACACCTGGCATTTTTTCACTGTTTGACACAATGTGCTACGCTCCTGTACATGACTCAGGAAAATGTGCATTTGGAAAGTTTTCTCATGCTTGGCAGGGCCTAAAATTCAACATAATTTTCATTTTGGGTGGGAAAATATATTTTTGTAGATATTTTTGTGCCTTGGGCCTTGCAAGGCCTCAAGGGCAACTTGGGATATTTCTGATTGGCCAATAGGCTTCTAGATGCTCTAGTGGGCTCTCCTCTTCCTTGTTTGTTATATAAGGCATGAGGATTCATTGTAAACATGGGGACTTGATGTGTTTAAGAGAAATACATGGTTTTATGAGCTTGGAGAAGAAATTGGTTTTGTGAAGTGGATGAATGGCTTGTTTGGCTTGATGATGGAGAAGCATGTCTGCAGAATTCCATAGCTTGGTGAATGGTGATGTTTTCTTGAATTTTTAATGTTTTCTTTTCCTCATTTTGTTTCATTCTTCTTGGTTGCTATAGATCAGAAAAGTATAGGTTGAGACATGCTCATGGAAGCACCTCAAACCTCCTGTTTGTTATAGCTTTGATGTTTTCCTCTTTTGGTCATCTTAAGGAATTCTTGAATGCTCCTTAGGTCCACTAAAACTTGTTTTTGTTTCATGAATGGTTGTTATGCTAGATTACAAGTATGATTCATGGTATTCCCTGCTTATTTGAAGTTCTCAAAACCCTATCTTGAAGCTTTTCTATGAAATATTGATTGATTAGGTTAAGTCAAAGAGGTCTTGTTCGATCTTTCCAATTGCCCATGCTTACCAAATTATTTTAGAGTTCCCAATAGCTTGATATATGTTTTTTAGGAGTTCCCTCTCCATAAATTAATTTATTTATTTATCTTATATGTTTTCCCAAAAGCTGAAGGTGAATTTCTAAAGTTAGGAGTTCTAATGCTTCTATGTTTCACTGGAATGTTCATCTTATATTTTTATCAGTTTGAGTATAGTTCATAGAGGTTAATGGTTTTCCCTACCTCATGAGTTTTTGCTTCATACTATAGATGTTTAAGACCTCTTAGTTTTTTCGCAAGCTTAATGTTCATTACACCTCATACATCACCTAAAGAATCCATTAACCTTGCTAAATCAACCATGCAGTACACTATGTTTCATCATTTGGACACCCTTGACTTCATTTGATCCCATAGCCCTATTGATTTGATAATATCTCATTCCACCTATCCCTACTTGATCATCTTACTCCAACCCAAAACAAACAAACAAACCTACACTTAACAACTAGCCTAAAATCAATCATCTAAAGCGAACAACTTCACATCCTTAACATAATAGAGAGAGCCCTCTCTGAGTCTAGGAAGGCTAGGTCCTAGGACTCCAAAGACTGGTCTGATGTTATGCTATCATTTGGTCTACCAATCTGCCAAATCACCAGACACTAAGAGTTTATTTTGCTTTCTTTTTCTTCTGCTCTTCCCTTAGTTGTTTCTTTCGCTTATCCTCCTCTTCTTTCGCCTTCTCCTCGGCTTCTTGTTTTTTTTTAGAAATACAACCACCAGTATCAGTCTTTGGTTTCTTGGCTTTGGAAGACGAGGCTCCTCCTAGTGTGTGGAATTTTTCCTCTAAATTTCGATCATCTTGTTCCTCTTGATCAGTGGATTCTTCTGGAGCAGCCTCTCTGTTTTTTTTGTACCAGTTCTTGATTCAATCCTTGGCTGGGCATTCCGTGTGCTGGTAAATCCATTTGAATTTGTCCCGTTTACAATGTGCGGGGATGATTATTTCAGGGTCATACGTCTGATATTTTACGAGTGGTAAATAAAAACCTTTGGTTTCCTCAGCCTCTACCTCTACTTCCCTGAAATCCTTGACCGTGTAGGCACCGATAGTAAGAGGAAGGGTAGGCCATGGTTTTTTCTTTCCCTTGGTGAGAACTTTTGAAAATATGCCCATCATTTGGTAGCATACTTCTTGCAGGAGTAATTTGTCAATGACGAACTGGGGTAGTGCGTGGGGTGCCTTGAGCGACCCGAAGGCCCAGATAAAAGTGCTATCTGTGACAGGGAACCAGTTGGCCACTTGGTTTATTGTCTCCATGGATCACCTGGACATGCACGAGGCATCCTTGCCAAACATCTTTCCATAGAGTGCAGGGATGAAGTTGTGTGAGATTGACTCTATATCTTGTTTATACTTGGAGGCCCAGAACACCTATAACTCCTTGTGGATTGGTTTTCCATGCTCCGCATTCCAGTTGTGTGCCCAGCCTTCAAAATGACACCTTGTGCATACTGCATCCAACAGGTAGGAAGCCATATAAAACTCAGATGTGCATCCCTCATCAGGTGCTTGTGCTGCATCAATGGTTGATCCAAGGGCTACTATTATCAGGTTGCCCCAGTTGAAACGAGTACCATATGTAGTGACAGTGTACACAAGGGGGATCCAGGTACCATTGAACATAGTGGCATCTTCTCGGCCATACATTTTGCACATCATTGCTGCCACCAGCTTGTAATCTCTCCTCAGAGCTTCTGTCTTATATTCCTGATCCTTCTTATACCTGAAATTTTTGGGGTCCTCCCACCATCCTTTCAGAGTTTCTACTACAGGTACTACATGAGTGGCTACCCAGTCAGTGTTGAAGGTTTTTTCTCGAGCGGGGAGTGCATAATATACTTTTGCATCCTGTCCCATTAGGTTAGCGAATGTTTTCCCCGAGTGATCTCGAATGACCCACTTTCTAGATTTGACCCTTTGGATGATCCATTCAATAATCTCTGCACATGGAAATATGGTTGGATGGGCACCTGTGTAGTGAATTTTGGACCATTTGACCTTAATGTACATATGTCGGTGTGGAAGATCTTCTCAGAACTTAGGCTTGGTGAACTCCTGATATATTTGGTACCAAATCATCTTGTCCCCCTTTTCAAGCACACAAGCGGTGTCTCCATATATGGGATGTGAGGAAGGGGGCATACCTTCTTCTAAGATTTCCACTTCTAGACTCTTGTTTCTTTTTCATACTGCTGGGGGCCCCATCTCACCTGAAGCCGACCAGATGGAAACACACTTGAGCTCAGCTTTGATGTTCCCTGGCATATTCATGAAACAACCCCATGATAAGACAGGCAACATAATTTAAATATTTTAAAACCAATAAAACATCCAAATGACCCCTCATTTTAGGTTAGTGCGACACGGAAAAATATTATCTGAAGAAAACGTTAGTTTTGTGACTTTGTGACCTTGCAACCAAGTCGCTAGGTCGCACCGGAGTGAACTCTCAAAGAACAGCAACTATGCGACTTGGTGACTCGCGACTTAGCGACTCACGACTGGGTCGCAAGGTCACGATATATTCAAGGTTAGGGGAACTGCGAGTTGGCGACTTGGTGACTTGCGACTAAGTTGCGAGGTCGCTGGGTCGCGAGGTCGCTAGGTCACAGAGTTAACCGATGACTACAAAAGAGAAACTTGGCAACCTTGCAACTTAGCGACTAGGTAGGAGGTTGTTTGGTCACTGAGTCGCAGGGTCATGCTAGGGCTCTTGTTGATGGGCTCGCAGTGATTTAGGCTCATGGGGTATAAATGGTGAGATTATGCAACACATCCAATGGAAAGAACACATCCAATGTTGTGAAACTAGATCCAAAAATACAAGAAAAGAGATATAAACACCTTAGAAATAAGCCACTTCGAGGGGGAAACCTCCAATACATTACATAAATGAACAATTCTTGGATGATTCAAATTACAAAACCTCCTTTCTATATATAGGAGTCCATGGGGCCACAATGTAATCCTAGTGGGGCCACAATGTAATCCTAGCCGACCTAACAATAATAATTTAAGGGCACAATAATAACAATATGGGGGTTACAAGGGTACAATAATAACAATAAGGGGGTTACACTAACAATAATAAGGGACTATACTAGTAATATAGGGACCTAACATGCCCCTCTCCTTAAAAAAAGTGTTGTCCTCAATGCTTGAGTAGCTCTGGGTGCTTCTGTATAAAATTCTCATCCTCCCATGTAGAATCTTCAGGGGGTAAGTTCTTCAACTTGATGAGATACTCTCAAATTGATCGATTTCATAGCTATCGAGTTCTAGTTTTTGTGACCGCTTCGGGTTCCAATATGATTTTTCCTTCCTCATCAAGTTTTGGCAATACTATTTGAACTAGAATATTTTCACCTATAACCTTCTTTAAGCATGAAACATGGAAAACTGGATGCACTCATGAAGAAGCAGGAAGCTCCAATTTGTATGCCATCGTACCAATCTTTTGCAACAAATTGTAAGGACCATAGTACTTTGGAGATAATTTATTATCCTTCTTAGCTTGCTTGAGTGAAATTTGTTTGTATGGTTGTAGCTGTAAAAATACCCAGTCTCCTACATCAAAACTTCTCTTGCTGCAATGTTGATCTTCCTGTTGTTTCATTCAATTTTGTGTCAAATTAAGGTTATCCTTTAAGAGTTGGAGAACTTCTTGTTGATGTTCGATGTGATCTTCCACTGCTTGAACCTTTGAATTTTCTCTTAAATATGATGTGATGGATGGTGAATGATATCCATAAAGTGCCATAAATGGGGTCATTATTGCTGCAGTATGGAAGGAAGTGTTATACCACCATTTTGCAAGAGGTAACCACTTGACCCATTGTGTTTTTTTATCAGATACAAAACAACGAATATATCCTTCCAAACATTCATTTACTATCTCAGTTTGACCATCGGATTGAGGATGATAAGATGAGCTATGAGCTAATTGAGTACCCAAACAAGAAAATAACTCTATCCAAAAATTTCCAGTAAAAATAGGATCTCTATCGCTCATAATAACCCTTGGGTTTCCATGTATCTTTTGAATTGTATCCATAAATGTAGTAGCAATGGTACTTGCTTTAAATGGATGAGATAATGCACAAAAGTGTGCATACTTGGTGAGTCTATCAACTACCACCATGACGACACTCTTTCCTTCGGACTTAGGTAAACCTGTGATAAAATCCATTGAAATATCCTCCCAACATTGACTTGGAATGGATAAAGGTTGTAGAAGACCCGGGGTCTTAATTGTCTCAACTTTATTTTGTTGGAAAACCAAAAATTCTTCCACAAAATTTTGAATATCAGATTTAATTCCATCCCAAAAAAAAATATTTCTTCACCCTGTGGTAAGTTTTTAAAAATCCTAAGTGTCCTCCTAAAGGAGAAGTGTGCAATTCCAAAATAATATTTTGTCTTAGTTGGGAATTCTTACAAAGATATAAGTGGTCTTTGTACCATAAGGAATCATTTTTCCAACTAAATGTATCAGATGTACTAGGATCTTGCTGCAACTTTTGAATGAGTGTCCACACTTCTTCATCCTTCTTCCACTCATCTCTTGCTTCGATTATCCAATCTGGTTGGATAATAGAAATGGCACAAAGCAATGCTTCCACCTCTTCATTTTTTCTTGAGAGTGCATCTGCAACAACATTTAGCTTCCCTTTTTTGTAGATTATTTCAAATTCATAACTCAACATCTTTGGGACCCATTTTTTCTACTCTTCTGAAGATAGTATTTGTTCCAAAAAGTGTTTAAGACTATCATGATCATTTTTTACCTTGAAGTGTCTTCCCATTAGGTAAGTTCGCCATTTCTTTAGTGCATGCAGTATTGCTAACATTTCCTTCTCATAAATAGGTTTCTATAAATAATTTCCTTTGATTGGACGACTTTCAAAAGCAATGGGTCTTCCTTCCTGCATTAAAACAACACCAATTCCATTTCCTGAGGCATCACATTCCACAATAAAGGTTTTGTGAAGTCTGGCGTAGCTAAGACCGGTGCTAGGCACATTGCCTCTTTAAGATGTTCAAAGGCCTTAGTTGCTTCAGGAGTCCATGAAAATGCATCTTTCTTGAATAATGTTGTTAGAGGTGCTGCTATTCTCCCATAATTCTTAACAAACTTGCGATAATACCCTGTTAACCCGAGAAATCCTCGCAACTGCTTTATGGTTGTGGGAACTTTCCATTCCTTAATAGCTTTAATTTTGTTAGGGTCTACTTTAACACCCTCGTGAGATACAATATGACCCAGATATTCCACCTCTTGTACTCCAAAGAAACATTTGGATTTTTTTGCATATAATTGTTTCTCCTGCAATAGTTTGAGCACCCTGTGAACATTTTCAACATGATCCTTCCAAGACCTGCTGTAGATTAGTATATCATCAAAAAATACTAGCACAAATTTTCTAAGGAAAGGTTTGAAAATGGAATTCATCAACCCTTGAAATGTAGAAGGTGCATTGGTAAGGCCAAAAGGCATGACCAAAAATTCATAATGACCCTCATGAGTTAGAAATGTTGTTTTTGGAATATCTTCAGTCTTCATTCTAATTTGATGATATCATGAACGAAGATCCAACTTGGTAAAATAAATTGCTCCATGTAATTCATCCAATAATTCATCAATCACAGGAATGGGAAATTTGTCTTTAATGGTGAGCTTATTGAGCTCCCTATAATCCGGACACATTCGCCATGTTCCATCCTTCTTGTGTACCAATACTACAGGAGCAGAGAAAGAACTTTGACTGGGTTGAATTATACCCGCCTCTAACATTTCTGCAATCATACGTTCAATTTCGCTCTTTTGGAAGTAAGGATATCTATAAGGCCTGATGTTTGGAGGAACACTTCCTGGAATCAAATAAATAGCATGATCATGATCACGAATAGGTGGGAGTCCTTTGGGAGTTTCAAACACCTTGGAATGATTGTCCAAGACTTGTTGGAGATCTGCAGAAATAGATGATTTTGATGTTAGAACTTCTAGTGAGCATAATTGTGAAATTACGCCTCGTTGTTCTTTATTTAGAAGCTTTTTCATGACATTAGAGCTTATTATCTTTCCTGGCTTCCCCGCAATACCCCATAATTCGACTTCCTTTCCTTCTGAAAAAAATTTCAAGAAAAGTTCTTGAAAATTAAAAGCTATCGTCCCCAAAGATTGTAACCATTGTACTCCTAGTACAACATCAACACCTCCCATAGGAATGGAAAGCATTGGACTATTCAATACATATTCCCCATGGTTAGCTTGATATTATGGCATTTTCCAGAGCAATTTATAGTTCCTCCATTTGCAACCATCACTTGACATTCTGGTGCTGGGTATAGGAAACAATTTAATTCCTTGGCTACCTTACAATGAATAAAATTATGGGTGCTACCTGAATCAATCAACACTATTACCTTTTCTTCTTGATCTGTCCTGCTATCTTGAGAGTTTGAGGAGTGGTAATTCCTGCCAGTGCATTACATGATATGGTCAGATTCATTTCTTCCTCTTCTATGGCTGGTTCCTGGTGTGTATCCTCTTCTTGTTCATTTTCTTCTTCTTCTTCACAATCTATGTAGAATAATTTCTTTTCAGCACACTTATGACCTTTGGTGTATTTTCTATCACAACTGTAGCAAAGCCCTTTTTCTCTTTTTTCTTCCAATTGTTGTGGTGTCAACCTTATAGGTTGTGGAAATCTAGGAGTAGCAACACTTCCCTCTTTATAGAAGTGAGTGGTAGGCTTCCTTGTCGCCATAATTTTACATTCAATTTTTCTTGCCAACCTGAATGCCTTCTCCAATGAATCAGGTTCCAAAATGCGAACTTCATGTTGGATGTTGTCCTTTAAAGTACCTATGAAGAGATCAATCCTGTGTTCCTCTGGAATATTAGTTACCCTTATATTCAATTTTTGGAAGTCCTCAATGTGCTGCCCCACTAAACCCTTTTGTTTGAGATTGATCAATTGGCTAAAGAAGGTGTTGCTCTTTGTATCCTCATAATGTGCTATCATTTCCTCCATAAAAATTGACCAAGTGACAATTTTTTTACGGGAGCAAAGCCATCGATACCATACAAATGTATTTTGTTCTAAATGTAAAGTTGCAATATGTACCTTTTGTGTGTTTTGCACATTATGGAGATCAAAATATTGCTCCATCTGTAGTATCCATGTTACAGGATCCTTCCCATCAAACTTCCTCATATCCATTTTTGGAATATGGTGGTTCTTCCCGCCAACATTAGATTTTATGAAATCGTGATTAACATTTATTTTGTTCTCATCATGAGTTTCCTCTACTATCTTTTCACCATTAGGAAACATTTCTTGTATCAACTTTGTCAAACCTTCCATGTATGCTTTTATATCATTCTTCATGTTTTCCATTTTCTCATCGATCTTAGCTTCATGTCATCCATCTTAGATTCCACTTGCTACCATCTATATTAGATTCCACACCTTTCTTCCAAACCATCCATATTCGTTTCCCCAACTTTCTTCAAAAACTTCATGTCATTTTGTTGCTCTTTGCGAGAGCGAAATTTGTTGCACTTGCTCTTGTAATTTTGATATGTCATGTTGCCATTCTTTGTCTTCATGAGTCATAGTAGAGCTTTCTAAAGGCTTAATGGGTGTTGAATTATTTTTAGGGGCCATTTTAGAAACCAATACTAATATCTATTCTACAGTATTCCCTTGGAATCAATTCAACTTTATTCTTCAAACAAGACTTATGCAATTCAGAAAAAAAATACATACCTTTTACCTGCTTTTGCAGAGCTCTATATTGAAATTGAATTATCTCTATAATTGAAGATCCTCAATATCTAAAATTTGGCCCTGTAGTAGTCCTCTGAAGGTTCTTTCAAATGCCACAGGTCTAACTTGATTTGGATTCTTCAAGACAAAGTTATGTCCAATGTCCCACAATGACCTAATTATGGACTCGTTCTGTAGAGCGAACTTGTATGACTTGCCACGTGTCACTGTTTGCTCCTTTGGCTTTGAAATTTATAAGCGGGAAACTACAGTCCATGTACTTCCCACCACTTTTTACAGAATTCCAATCCGATGCTTAGAGAGAGAGAGTTATGAATATTTTCCCATGATCACCTCTTTGAGATGAAATTAGGGAGCCTGAAAAAGACCTAACTTCCACAAATCATATCTACGAAAATATTTTGAACCAAGCTTTGAAATTTTGCACCGATGTTCCTCAGGATCGTGGCTTCGCACTCTAAAACTTTAAGATTGTGATCCTTTGTAGAACAAACGTTATAGCGAAAATTTCACGATGACATGGTTAAGTGAAATTTAGTATCTTGCAAAAATCCCTACCTTCCACAGATCATATCTCCGAAAATATTGCAAACAAAGCTCTGCAATTTTTCAACAATTTTCCTCTGGATTTTGGCTTCGCACCCTAAAACTTTAATCTTTTTAACCTTCGTAGAAAAAACGTTATAGCAAAAATGCCACGATAACCTGTTTTGAGCAGCGAAACCCTAGAATCCAAAGCTCTGATACCAAATGTTGTGAAACCAGCTCCAAAAATAGAAGAAAAGAGATATCAACGCCTTAGAAATAAGCCAATTTGAGGGGGAAACCTCCAATACATTACATAAATGAAAAATTCTTAGATGATTCAAATTACAAAACCTCCTTTCCATATATAGGAGTCCATGGGGCCATAATGTAATCCTAGTGGGGCCACAATGTAATCCTAGCTGACCTAACAATAATAATTAAGGGCACAAAAATAAAAATATGGGGGTTACAGGGGTACAATAATAACAATAAGGGGGTTACACTAAAAACAATAAGGGACTATACTAGTAATATAGGGACCTAACATTTTCCCTGGCATATTCATGAAATGATCCCACGATAAGACACGCGACATAATTGAAATATTTTAAAACCAATAAAACATCCAAATGACCCCTCATTTTAGGTCAGTGCAACCCCAGCCAACTACTATCTAAAGAAAAGGTTAGTTTTACGACTTGGCAACCTTGCAACCAGGTCGCTAGGTCACACCAGCGTGAACTCTCAAATAACAGCGACTATGTGACCTGGCAACTCACGACTGGGTCGCAAGGTCACAAGGTCATGATAGAGTCAAGGTTAGGGGAACTGCAACTTAGCGAGTTGGTGACTTGCGACTACGTCGCGAGGTCGCTGGGTCGCTAGGTCTCTAAGTCATGGAGTTAACCGATGACTGTAAACGAGCAACTTAGCGACCTTGCGACTTAGCGACTACGTAGGAGGTTGTTTGGTCACTGAGTCACTGGGTCGCACTAGGGCTCTTATTGATTGGATCGCAGTGATTTAGGCCCACAGGGTATAAATGGTGAGATTATGCAACACATCCAATGGAAGGAACACATCAGGGACTTGACACTTTTCTTCTAGGTGGACTAGGAAGGGAACTTGAGATAGAATGGTGTAAGGAAAGCTCTTTTTCTTAGAGGAGGAAAATGGAGAAGTGAAGCTATGGAGAGGGTGTGAGCTCCACACAGAGTTCTTGACAGGTTTAAGGAGCTAGGATGAAGTCTAATAGACAAATAGCGAGGGTAAGAGGCAACAATTAAACAAAATGAAAACAACAGGAGGATTAGGCAACTTACCCGAGGAAAATGTGCTCCAGTTGGCCTATCAGAGGCATTTTCTTACTCTATTGCGTATGTTGAATGCAACCTACGTGACCCTTTTATTTATAAATGGGTTGCACTTGCGATCAATTAATGACGGTCACTAGGTCGCAAATTAGGTCGATGTGCAACCTTGCGACCTTGCGACCTAGTAGCCTGGGGGTCACGAGATCACGTGGTCACATGGTTGCAATTCTTAGGTTTTGGACTTACATGCGACCTTGCAACTTTGTGACTTGGGGTCGCAAGGTCGCAAGGTTGCAAAAAATATGATTTAAACAATTCTGCGACTTAGCGACTTGGGATTTTTAAAAGAGTGGACCTGAGAAAAAATCTAATTTTTCAAAAGGTTAGGGGCTCAAAAATTAAAAGGGGCAAAATTTTGGAGGGTGTTGTAGCGGCTACAACACCATTTCAAATACTAGTGTACTGATCTGTGATCTATTTGTGAGTAGTGACCTTTGGTGTTTGATCTAAGGAACTTGCCTTGTAAATTCCTACATTATTTTGTGTTTCCTCTCTGCTTGTTGATACCTAGATTTTCTCTATAGACACCTACATCACTACCTGGATGTAGACACTAGGTGGAGAGAGAGCATTTGCTAACTTTTCCATCTTTGGTCTGCTTTCATGAGCGTAAGCTGATAGTCCTACTTACTTTCTTAGTCCATAAATTATTGCAAAGGGGTCATAACTCCAAGGGTAATCATGTATTAATCCAAATGAAAACATTTCCTTTTCAATTACATCTACTACATTTTTATGTTTAACGATGAGAGGCTAAATGGAATAAGGATAACTAAATAATGCTCCCTTTTTCTTTGATGCAAAGTGTGGCTCATTAACTATAATTTATTTTCTTAACAATTTATAAGAGAATATTAAAGGTGTGATGAACTTTGGAAACTGAAAAGGTTCCTTTTCAAAACCTTATAATCTAATCATGGAAAATATTGGATACAAAAACCATCTCCCTATGCTATGTTCCTTGGTCAGCTATAAAACTCTTCTATGTTCTTCTGAAATTATTTCAGGGGCCTCATCGATAAATTTAACTCTCAAATAGAAAGAGAAGTGGTCAATATATTGGGTGTAGGAATGAGGGATATGTCCTAGGTATTTTATGTCTACCCATTGGTAAATCTCCATCTCCTTTCTGATTCCAGCCTTGATAGCTGGGAGGAGATTAGTGGAAAAAAATAAGTAGGATAAATAAATTAAATTAAATTAACGAGGTATGTACAATTCGAGAAATAATTAAGCGGGATAGTAATTGTGAGGTCAAGCATGATAGCTCTAGCCAAATATTTCAGAAACTTTATCACCATTTTGTCAAGATTTGTAGTAATAATTCGAATGGATAAGAAAATAGATTCATCAACCTTTGAGTCATCCGATAATCTAAATATGATGGTAAATAGAAACATCAAGGTCTAATATAAGGGTTTCTGAGAGCTGGTGGAAAGAGGAAATCCCAACTTCATGTTAGGATCAGGGCCTTTAAGTAAACCTTTGAGAAACTTCGCCAAGTCCTCTTCTTCCCATGTAATAAATTCTTGGTCGATCCCTTTGTTAGTCATTTCTATTAATTATCTGGGTGGATATTGGTGGCCACCCACATATTCCACCTAAACCTCCATTCAACTTCATCAATTTCCTTTTTTATAGCAACATTTACTATTTTTAGCATTTTTTTGGGTCCTAGACTTTCGGAGTAGTTTTGAACCCCTAAATGTCGTTTTGTTTTAGCTCTGAAACAAGCCTGTAGCCATAGGTAAGTGCCTATGGAAAACTTGTGGTAATCAAAGATATATTTTTTATGATATATCGTATAGGCCAAACAAAGATAATATGACCAAGTTATGACCCTGGGAATTTGGTTTCACAACTAACCCCAACGGAGCTCCCAAACTCTTGGCATTTCATCTCCTGGGGTTAGGGTTTTGGTTGTTTAGGTTTTTCCTATGTTTTTCAATAATAAAAATTCCCTTGAGCCTCATTTCAACACAATTCAGAGGCATGTAGCTGCCACATCTCTTCTCAGAGATAAGCTACAAGTGCCCTAGCTAGTTTATTTCCATTCTGTCTATAACCAAATTTCAATTATTTGATATTAATGAAATGAAGTTTTATTTCTGCTACATCTCTATTTTTATGTGTATTTATGTATTTTATTACATTCTCACATAATTCCATATTAGTGGTATCAGATCAGTCTTCTCTTTCTCAATCCTTCTTTGCATGTCCCCAACAAGGTCGGGGTATAAGGAGTTAGGGCTCGATCTCGTGGAACATTTGCAAGATCGGCCTCACAAAAACTGATGGCTGCAAATGGGGGAAGAAAAGAAAGATGAGGGATAAGGAGATCATATAAAAATATTTCTAAAGGAGGACCTCGAGAAACAAAGGAACACGATGATGGATAAATTTTCCCATATCCTTCAACGACTGCCCACCGACGGCGCATCTACATCCAACAGCCACTCTAGAGGTTCCACTCCTTTTAAGGTACAAGTAAACTTTGGAATTCCTATATTTGAGGGACAAATAGATGCAGACATCGTAGATAGATGGTTGAATCTATTAGAAGGATATTTCTTGGTTCACGAATTTTCCAACTGAGAAAATATTACTTTTGTACTCCTCAAAGTCGCCCCCATGTCAAAGACTGGTGGGAAACCTACTCTAAGAAAAAATACGAGAGGGAACCCTCTCTTTTCTCGGCCCCACCCACTTGGGATTCTTTCCAATATTCCATCAAGGAAAAATATTATCCCATGGGGAGCTATGAGGAAAAGTACATACAATGGACTACGTTGCAATGGCAAAGGGATCAAGATGTGCACGAACTGACGAATCTATTCCATACCCTATGCACAAATTTGGGTATCAAATATTTAGGGAAAATTTTGGTGATGAAGTATCGCAGTTTTCTGCACAGATACATTAAGGAGGAAATGGAATTCCTCAACATCTCCTCGCTTGGTGTAGCATACTGACATGCTTCCAATATTGAGAAGAAATTCAAATAGAATAAGCGAGGCTTTGGATCTATGAATCAAAAGTAAGGGAAAGGTGTCCCAAAATCATGGAACAAAGAAAAAATCCAAGGAGGTTTGGCCCAAGACAAACTACCAAATATGCAAGCAAAGAAAAACACTTTGAAGCCAAAGAAGGACATGGGAAAGTAGTGTGAGTTCCATAAGAGCTCCATTCACAACAGAAGTGAGTTTTAGGCCAAGCAGTCACTGGTGGCCAAGCTGAAGGCTTCTGAATCAGATGCATTCTCTGACTCTGAATCAAAACCCAACAAAGGAAATGAAAAATGGAAGTATATTGTCGATGTGGAGCCCAATGCCACCACTGCCACCATGAAGATCTAGAAGGGGGAATTGAAAGATCCAAAGGAGGGGGAGCACCTCTTCCATTCCCAGATGTGGGTAAAGGGTTCCCTACTGGAGTTCATTGTTGACAATGCGAGCCAAAAGAACCTCATTTTAGAAGAGGTCATGAAGTGGTTGGGCTTTCCAACCACAACCGCAACCACAACCGTACATCATCGGGTTACTTCACCGAAGACGAGATCTTTGCGTCAGCCAACAGTGTCACCTTCCCTACAACATCATGCCCTTCATGGATGAGTTATTATGTGACATTGCTCCTCTTGATGTTTGTGATGTATTATTAGGCCAACCATACTTGTGGAAGCGACGTGATATGTATGATTCTAGGCCTCATGTTGTTATTGTTAATTTGGGCAGTAAGTTGTACAGGATGCCAGAGGTAGCACCACCTACCACCATCTCTTTAGTTACTGCAAAACAATGCAGTAAGCTCATTTCCAAAACTGGGAAATTTGTTTTCCTAATGATCTACCCTTAGGGAGAGAATAATATTGTTGCCACAGCCTCTAGACAAGGCTCCTCCACACGATAAAAATATATGAACAAGGTCGTGGAGGAGTATGGGGACATATTCACCTCACCTGTAGGGGTGCCTCTGCACTGTTAGGTCAATATCTCTATCAATCTGACCTGAGGTGCATCATTTCCTAATGGACCAATCTATTAGCACTCTGTTATAAAGAACATCGAAATCAAGATAGATTCAGGAGATGCTTTATAAATCTCACACCTGGACGATTTCATCGCCATGTGGGAGCCCAATCGTGTTGGTGTAGAAGAAGGATGGGACTTGGAGACTTTGCATTGATTATTAGGCACTGAACAAGATCACTATCTAGAATAAATACTCGATCCCATAGATTGATGACCTTGTGGACCCACTCAAGGGGAAAACATATTTCAGTAAGATCGACTTGAAGTTTGGGTATCATCAGATACAAATCGAACCCTCCGATGTGTGGAAGAGTACCTTCAAAGCTAAGGAGGGCCTTTTCAAATGGCTAGTCATGCCTTTCGGGTTGATGAATTCTCCTGCAACCTTCATGAGGCTGATGGATGAAATTTGTGGCCATTCACCAACTAATTTTTGTTGGTTTACTTGGATGACATCCTGATCTTCAATCAGATTTGGGAAGAGCACCTCCACCACATCTGAGAGGTCCTCCAAACACTACGGCAGCACAAGTTGTGTGCCAATTTGGAGAAGTGAACTTTTGGCACGACCCAAGTTTAGTATCTAGGATACATTATCAATGAACGGGGGATACATGTGGATCCAAAAAAGATCCAATTCATTCGGGATTGGCCAACCCCAACCACTCTTACAGAACTCTACAACTTTCTAGGTCTTGCCAATTTCTACCATAGGTTTGTGTTGGGATTCTCTCATATCACTTAGCCCTTGAGTAAAGTCAAAAAAGGAAGAGTGAAAGAAAATTTATTTTGGTCTAAATCTCAACATAAGGCATTTGTAGAGTTGAAGCATCACCTTTTCTCTGTACCAATGCTCACATTACCAGACTTGGAACAACCATTTGAGATCGAGATAGATGCCTCTAACTATGCTATTGGGGCAGTTATTACTCAACAGGGGCATCCTACGGCATATCACAGTGAGACACATTCTGACACAGTCTGAAAGTATCCCACTTATGAAAAAAATATGTATTCCATTATGTGGGCTTGCCAAAAATGGAAGCATTACATTTTGGGGAAGGAAACGGTCATCCACACAGACCACCGACCCCTGCAGTTCATATAGACACAAGGGATGTTGCAGAATGATCACCAATAGAAGTGGTCCACATACCTACAATAGTTTAATTTGAACATCAAGTACAAGAAGGGCATCACGAATAATTTTGTAGACTTCCTCAGCTGACCACTGATTTTGGAGCTAACCACTGTGTCAACTCTTTTGGGCACAAGACTTCTGATTGGCTGCTTCTCTACATAAGCGATCCAGAATTCACCCACACATATAAGACACTCTTGTAGGGTAAGAAAGTTCCAAAATTTTTCCTCCAGGATGCACTTCTATGTCACCTAGGACACCTTTTTTATCCTTCAAGTAAGCGTGCCAAGATGGTTTTGGAAGCACACTATATTCAGGTCGTTGGTCATTTTGGGGTTGGGAAAATAGTGGCAGTACTACAAAATTATTTCTATTGGTTGAACCTTAGACATGATGGGAGGAAGTACATTAGATCCTTCACTTCTTGTACCATTTCCAAACCGACCATCAAGAAGTAGGGCCCCTATACTCCAGTGCCTACCCCTAGTCGATCTTGGGAATCCATCTCCAAGGATTATATCTTGGGCTTTCATTTTAATAAGCATGGCAACGATTGTGTTTTTGTGCTCATTGACAGATTCTCAAAGATGGCCATTATGGAGGTCTGCAAGAATAATATTAGAGTATAAGCCACTGCTAAAATCTTCTTTGAATGAGTGTGGGTACACTTTTGGATCCCATAGTCTATCATCTCAGATCAGGATAACAAATTCCTCATTACATTTTGGTCTAGCCTCTGGTTGATGCTGGACACCAAGCTCACCAAGTCCACAACTTTCCATTCCAAATCAATGGATAGACAGAGGTTGCCAACAGGATGATCATACACATTATATGCATGTACATCACAACTATAACCGGGCTCTCCACAGCTCAACCGAACACAACCCCTTTCAGGCGGGCTTGGGATTCCAACCACTATGTCCTATTGATGTATCCATGCCATTTCTGGCTACTCATGTAGATTTGGCTTATGTGCAGTTTGAAGCAGAAAAGGTGAACAACTTAATTGAGTGCATTCAACACATCCTCCAATAGGTTCATGATATATTGGACAGATCCAATTCTAATTACAAGTAATGACATTATCAAAATCATGCCACGCAACTTCTAGGTGGGCGACAAAGTTTGGCTACAATTGTAGAAGGAGCACCTCGTTGGACCTCACCGCAAGCTTATCCTACTTTGTTATGGGCTGTACATCATCACCAAGGCTATAGGGGAAAATCCATTCAAGCTTAGTATTCCACCATTCCCTTTCCTACACCCAGTGTTCAATGTGGACCACCTTCGACCCTACTTTCCACCTCTACTGGACACATCTGACATGGCATAACAACTCAAACCAATAGAGTTAAAACCAGACTACATGGAACAAGAAACAACTTATCAGATCATGGAAACATAGATCAATAAAAATTGCTCGTAGAGGATCTAGCTATATCAAGTTGTCAAAGTAGGCCAACTCCTTCACCAGGGACCAGGTTCAACAAAACTTTCCTCACCTCATTGAGGCTCTACACACAATGGGGACCATTGCTTCCTAAGGGGTGAGGAATTATCCAGCTTGATATTGGTGGCCACCCACCTATTCCACCTAGACCTCCATTCAGTTTCATCAGTTTTCCCTTTTACAGTAAAATTTACTATTTTTAGTATTTTTTTGGGTCTTGAACTTTTGGAGAAATTTTGACCCTGTAAATGAAGTTTTTTTTAGGTCTGTAAAACTTTCATATCCATAGGAAAGGGCCTATGGAAAAACCTGTAGTACTCAAATAGATCATTCTAATGATTTCTTGTATGCAGAAAACAAAGATAATATGACCAAGTTATGACTCTGAGAAGTTGGTTGCCCAACTAACCCCAACGGGGCCCACAAACTCTTGGTGTTTCATCTCATGGGGTTAGGTTTTTGGTTGTTTAGGGTTTTCCTATGTTTTTCAATAATAAAAGGCCCTTTAGCCTCACTGTAACACAGTGCAGATGCCTATAGCTGCCACATCTCTTCTCGGAGATAAGATACCAATGCCCTAGCTAGTTTATTTCCATTCTGACTGTAAGCATATTTTAGTTATTTGATATTAATGAAATGGAGTTTTATTTCTACTGCATCTCTATGTTTATGTGTATTTTTGTATTTTATTGTGTTCCTGCATAAGTCTAGATCAATTAAAGAGGATGGCATGCCTAGAATTTTAGAGATAAAATTATCGTTCATTTCGAGTAATACCAGGTGGTATATGGGAGAAGTGATAGTCTGAGGCTTAGGGTCAAAAAATTTAGCTAGTAGAAGGGTATAATCTAGGTCAAAATGCATTGGAGGGAGTGCAACATCTAAAAACCTATATTTCTTGATACATTGATCTTCTTCACAGCCGCGAGAGGGGAAATTCAGGGTTCTTTTTGTTATCACTCAAAAAATTCAAAACACCATTTTGACAAGATTACTTCTATTCATGGATCAAATTATGGTTTTAGGAGTCATTTTAAGTTTGACCAAGGGAAGCATTAAATTTTTTATAGTTTGATCCTACCCTAAGGTTTAAACAAATTCATTTTTAAAAGTCATTCATGTCGAATCATTCATCATTTTAGGATTCATTTCATTTCCCAAATTTGTTGTGCCAAAAATGCCTAATAAGCCAATAATCCCTACTTTTTTAGTTCATTTAGTGTAAAAAAGGCAGAAAGTGCTATGAAACTACTGAAAGTTTCGTAGCGAAATATGAAGCAAAAACTCTGTTTTCTGGTTTTGAGCAATCAACTTCAAAGGAGGTTTTTGAGAAAATATAAAGGTATTTTAAGAAATTGAGAGAGGATATTTTCACAAACGTATCCAATAAAAATAACCTCTCTTAATTTTCTCACAGGTATTATTAGTTAGGAGATACAAGGCTTTATTTGAAGCCCTATTTTCAAAAAACAGATTTTTCCAGTTTTACACATGTTTTTCAAAGGCAGTTTTTGGAGAGCAGGAGATGTGTTGCAAAAAATAAAGAGAGGTCTTTATTCAAGACATAATGGCCTATAAAAATATGCTTCAGTTTCTCAAAATACATCATGGATTAGGAGATATAGGCTTTGTCCCAAGACCTATTTTTCAGGAAAAAAAACAGGAGAAATTTGCAAGAAATGCCTCAAGGAGGCTAAAATGAAGTTGGTTTATGGTTTGTATGGTTTGTAGATGATGAAGATAGGTTATATTTTGAGTTTTTGGGCAACCAGAATTTTAATTTAACAAATTTATGGAAAAATTTGCATACTCAGCAATTTCGTAGTGCCTCCGGGCTTAAAAAGCAGAAAAGCACTACGAAACTGTTGTAGCTGCCTTTTTTGCTTCTTTTGATCAGTATTTAAGGGTTTAAAGGCTGAGTTAGGAGTTAAAGATGTGTTGAAGGGTGATTAAAATTATACAACAAGAAATAATCAAGTTTTTGGAGGACAAAGGCTTCTTTTGTAGCGCTACAAAAGTGTGGTATGAAACCGCCTTACCTTCGTAGCACACTATCTTTCAACCTTTTTAGTAGATTTGGAGTAGTTTCTAGAAATCTAGAGGTTATGGGAGAGTTAAATATAATTTCAAGAAATTATTTAACATTCAAGGACCACGAATTGAAGATTAAATGAAAGCCTAATTGTTTGAAGAAGAAGACCATTTTCCTAAAAAATAGGGTATTATTTCCTAGTTTTAAGGAGGTCAGTTTAGTGATCATAAAGTGATGAATCCCATCATCAAAATTCGACCATGTGAATGTATGCTTGTCAAATATGTGATTTTTTTTAGTAGATAAGTTATTTAATGATAATAATGAGCATTTTAAGTCCTATTTGAAATATGACTGTCAAGTAGGATAGGTGTTTGTTTATCATTAAAGTTGATGTTTTATGGTTATGCAAGGTGTTATTAGGAAAAAAATAGATGTATCTAACCTAGAGGTAGATCATATGAGGAGGTAACATGTCTATTAAAGGCCATGGGGTCGAATTTGTCAAAGGTTGGAAAATTTTTGGCAAAATAGCAGCTTATTGTAATGGATTGTTTCAGCGAATACAGAGATCTGTTACTTGAACAACTTGAGATTCTGAAGGAGTTTTTAGTGCTTTCGTATTCTATTTGTACCTCTTATGCATCTCACTTGTAGTTA
The DNA here is from genome assembly GCA_034641835.2 of Pinus albicaulis. NCBI lineage: Eukaryota > Viridiplantae > Streptophyta > Pinopsida > Pinales > Pinaceae > Pinus > Pinus albicaulis. Next base: position 1,296,366,112 of record CM076574.1, on the reverse strand, counting down.
TTTTCACTTATATTACTCAGAATTCATCTATGAGATGCTCTGACTTCTTTTATATGTGAATTGACTTTGTATACTCATGTTTTATTTGTGTGTGTCCTACTTCTAGAAACTCTAAAACAGCCTCAACTTCCATGTCAAGTAACTCACTGAAAGTTTTGACTCCATAATCCCAATGCCTACATACTGAGATTATTTTCAATCTACACTCATCAGGTTGGAGATGTTATCTCAGAAGACTATTTGATTGTAAATCTATTAGAGTTTCCGCTATATACAGTAACAACACAACTTTGCTTCACCTAATATTCTTATTATATTTCAATGAGTTTTTGTCCTATATTTTGAAAGGTTTTATTCAATGTCTTAATGCTTATTACTCAGAACTCATGATTTTTCATGCTCTGACTTCCTTTAAGTATTAAGCCATGATTTATCTCTCTTAATAATTTTCTTCCAATGTCTTGATGTCTCATTACTCAGAATTCGTGTATCATACGCTCTGACTTCCTTTGAACCTAAAGCTATTGAAAACCTTCTATATGTCTTGCTCTTTCATTGAAATATTTACAAGCCTAAGCTTCCACAAGGAAAGCCTTGTTATTTAGATCCCTTTCACTGACTCCATAGCACAATGGGATTAAGCTCAGATATTTTCAACCTACATTCATCATAACTATTTTATTTCCTAAATAGAGTTAGCCATCTATATCTTTATTCCATATCATTAACCCTTGAGAGAGCCCTCTCAGATTGAGGAGGCTAAGCCTCAATCACAATATTGGTTTGAAATAGTTACATTGAATTTGTCTGATCAACAGCCAATCAGGTACAATTTTGGTGATAACGCTTTTCAAGGTTAGGAAATATGTAAGGTGTATTTGGGGATTCCTGATACTGGCCAACTCATTAATAAGAGTTAATTTAGATAGTTCCTCCGATATTTCATTCCTCCCTAATAATTTGATTGAAAAATAATTATAAAACGAGTTAGAGCAATGAAAAAATACCTAACTTGTGAGAATGATAATGGGTCAAGCTTAATTTTTTCGTCTGGGTGGGGACGACACCTTTTATAGCTCTTGAGCTATGTAGCGAAATGTAAGAAAAAACGATGGAAACTAAATAAAAACAACGAAAATTTCGTGGAGGAGAATGATTAATTAGGGTAGGGCTACACTTATGATCAGGAGATGATGTCCAAGTTAAAAAAATGCTCCAAAATTCAAGTGCTCAAAAATGGTTGCTGTTAGAGTCGGTATCTTCATCCCTCCATCAGAGATCAAATTCTCTTGTTGCATTTCATTTTAGGTGTCTCACTCATTTCAGTCAGCTTCATTCCATTAGGAGCATGGATCTTCTGACGGTAGGGGGATTTTCACTCATATCCCTCATGTCTTGTACTTGTTGGTCTAATTCTATTCATCAAAATCATGTACAGTCATGCTTGGTCTCAATGTTGGCAAAGAGTCATTTTAGGGTTTTTAGTCTCATTAGGTCTAGGGTTTCGTTAATTTGGTCTTCAGAATGTATAAGAATCCCAGCAGGCACATGAGGAAGCTTCAAATAAGGTATCAGTGAAAAATTTTCATCATCATAATGCTTGATAATGATTTTTCTTCAAAACTCTGTTTTGAAGAAAAATTGTCTATTTTATCCTTATGTAGTAAATGCAATGTAATTTTCAAAGTTTTTTTATTTTTAATAATACTTCAGGCGCAACCCTGGTCGCCTTTGCCAAAACCTCATGCCATCTATCCCTGCAAAGACAGAAAAAAAGTTCATCATCAGTCCAAAAGGCCAAAGGAAGCAAAACAGAGTTTAAAGTGAAGTCTCAAAGTCTGCAACATTATAAAGTGGGTTTTTTTCAATGAAAAATTGAAATCTTTGGTATATATAAGATATTTCCAAATTCAAAACTCCATTTTCATGCCAAGAGACAAGAGTGAAGTCAAGAAAAATCGTGGAGGAAGGAAGAAGTTGGGAGGTCGAACTGTGGGTAAATTGTTGAGCGCGACACATTGGGCAAGTGTTGCGATGCATAGGCTAAGCGCGGCGCATAGGGTCACTCCTCTGTGTGTTAGTTTGTTTCAGTGCGGCGCATCAGAAGGGTGCGGTGCACTGGGTTGACTACGCGGCACATTGGGCCGAAACATAAAAATTTTGCCATTCTTCTCCAATATCAAATTTTCTCGGTTGCTCCGTGTTGAAGTAAGTCAAAGCAACTCCTATGTTGCTCATATCTCATGCTTGGTGTTCATTATGAGGTTTATTATGAAAATTTGAGTACAAAACCAAACCCTATTATCTTGTTGAGAAGCTGCTCCTTAGGGTTTTGAAATTCGTTTTGGTGTCAATATCTCCATTCCACACCTTGTTTTTTTTCTCTCCCTCACAATTATCTCATCACTATATTCCATTACTCATCCTCTTACATCCCTAAAGTTACTCATTCCTAAACCTATTTCCTTATCCCTACAGTCATTTCATTCCCTATCACTCTCATTTTCCCCATTTCATTTGTAAAATTTCCCAAATCCCAAGTTTCTCAAGACGTCAAGTGGTTGTCCTTACATTTTAAATATCACTTGATTAAAGCCTCATTGTCCTCACTGCCCTATTTCTCTACAGTCCCTCCCATACTACCATACATTTGAGACTAAGACAAAAGCACCAAAATTCTCATTTTTCATCCAAGCCAACACACACCTTACATAGACCTTGGACATCATGGTGACAGACACTGATACATCATATGACCGAGATAGTGATTCCACCACTGAGCTACATGCACCTAGAAGGCCTCATAAAAGTGGTAGACATGTGAGAGAGGAGCCCACTTCATTGACTGAATTACAAGCTTGTCCACTTGCCATGGCATGTTTTCAGCAACAATCATGTTTTCAATATTGTGAAATGATTTCTAGGACCCATTATCATTAGGAGTTGGCTCGTTTGTTTGTATTTAATTTATGTGATGGTCAGGTAACTCTTGCTGATGTAACTTTCACTCTGACACCGGAAACTATCTCTCAAGCAACTGGAATACTGAATGTGGGAGAACAATGGAAAAAAAGACAGTAGGTGGACAGAGTACATTATGAACCATATATCAGGCCTAGCTTTGTGAAATAACTCAACAGAGTGTTTCCTTTCTGGTTCCTAAAGCATTCTTATGCGCCTCTAATGAGACTTATTATCAGATATTTCAGTTGTGAGGGCCGGTTCTCACGCCTTTATGCCTATCATATCAGGTTATTGATGCATTTGACCAAGGTGAGGATGATGAACATCCCTTATTTTATGTGCCAGAATATTGAGAGGATGACCGCTCTTGTGCAAAGGAAAACTCTCGAGCAGCAGTACAACAGTATTTATCACTATGCACTCATTAAAATCGTGGTTGTGCATCAGCTCGGCTTGCAGGGTATTACATGGGAAGACTTCATTGCTAATTATTTCTTCACAGCTCCTTAGGTTCCTCCGGAGGTTGTTCATGAGCTAGGTGAACCTTCACATCAGCCTGAAGGTCACGAGATAGAGACTACCAGTGTGCCAGTGTTTGTTACTTATCAGAGAGGCACTAGAGAATTATTTGCAGCAGCTCGGCGAGTACTATCTCCACCCGGGGTGGAAGGGGTCTCGCCTCCATCATCAGTAGCACAGGTACAGGTACAGGATAGAGGTAAAAGGCCTATGTAGGATGAAGGGCCTTCAGGAGGCCAGGATACTGATTTCATACTCATTGATGACGATTTGAGCTCTCCAAGCTCAAAGTTGAGAGAGACTATTCTGGAGCAGAAGGCGGAGATAGATACCTTGACCATCAAGTTGCAGAGAGCCCAATGGATTATAAACTACTTCGATCAATGAAACAAACAGTTTTAGGATCAGAAAACAATCATGGAGTTGAAAAACATCCGTGAAAATCGGCAAGTTGCCCAAAGAAGCCAAACCGAGATGACATCAATTGAGCGAGAGATTGAGGCTGATCGAGAGAATTGGCTCGAAAGGGTCAATATTCACTTGGAGAAGCTATTGGCAAAGGAAAACATGTAAAATAACCTGTTGAGGCACATGAAGAACAATTATTGGGCACGAAATCATGTTTGCAAGGCGCGAATCAAGATCCTGAAGGAAAAGCTAAAGAGGGCACTAAAGCGTCGCAAAAGGCATGATAGACTCCAAATTTTGGCTGAAGCTTCTTTGGATCAACATAGTACATGATGGAGGACACTCACCCCAAATTTCAAAGATTTTGGGAAACATTTTGTCAATTTTGAAATTTTTGGCCTTAACACAGATTTTCCTACCCAACGCGTCGCGCCACTTGGCGCGCACTTATAATTGGCAGCTCCTTTTGAAGAAAAATTTGTATTTCTGGATTTTCGATCAAAATTTATGCATTCCTACCCATGACCTAAGGATTTTGACAAGTTTTGAGTTGCCTGAAGGGTCAAAAACACCTTTAAAATGGCCTTTCTGCCACTTTTTGGACACATAGGAAGTAGTGTTGGAAGATTTGATTTTTTGAGGGGAAAATGGCAACCAAATATAGAAATTCCACTTGGGTTGGAAAGTAGACAGGCAGGTATTTCCAACGAGCTATCCTGCACTCAATTTGGACTCCGGGAAGACGCTCAAACTCAGCCTCAAAGTGGAGTGATGCATAGAGTTTTCAGGCACGACGCATTGGGAATTTTGGCCTAGTTTTCACTCAGCAGCTCAGATTTTCGCCTAGTTTTGGCCAGTTTGAATTTTTCATGTTCAAATGTGAAAATATTGATGTAACTTGATGTAATTTCATGACTTTGATGTAATTTTGGCACATTTTTACTCATCCAAGTAGATTCATTCACCAAAAAGTGAAATGTAAGTGAATGAATCAGTTTCCTATCTTATAGAGGCAAGCTGTTTCATTGCCTATTTTCCAGTTCTTAGTTTATATCTTGTTCAAAAAGCTCCTAGAATGGTGATCTTGACCCCTAGAAGCATGGGGATGAGTTAGGCTTGTCTATATCTTGTAATTCTTCAGTCATTTTCAGGGTTGGACACTTGGGATTGCTTGGCACTTCATTGTACATTTCATCTGTGCAATTTTGGCAAAGGAATAGACCAGGGTTTGTAGCACTCTTTGGGATCCATGTGTCTCTATGTTTTTATGATGTGTTTCTCTCATTGATTGTAATTTTACTGATGTTTCATGTGTATCATTTTTCTTCTCCTTTCTTCTCAAATTAAACAAACAAGTTATAAAGGTGGAATTCATTAGATTGCTTTGCTCTACATTGAGTTTTGTTTAATTTTCCATGTTTTCATCTGTTTGAAGAGGATTCTTGAAAGCCTCTTTCCCTCTTCAGCTCCCCATCGGTCTGAGCCACCCATTCATTCAATCCAAAGCATCAAAACAATTGCCTTCCTTTCCCCATTAAGAACTCTGTAAAAACTAGGCCTCATTCCCCTGACCCAAAATCTACCTTTCCCTTTGATCCAAAAAAAAAACCTCCAAAATCAAACACAACCTCTTTACATTTATACCTAGCCTAAAATTAGCCTTTTTTCAAGTCATCTCAAGCATCACTGATCAAATTTTCGTTGAGATTGACAAGGAGAGAGCCCTCTCCCAATCTAGTAGGGCTAGCTACCAGATTAAGCGTGGTTTGATGTTACCCTAGACTCTACCTTCTTCAGCCTGAGGTAGATTTAGGCAATAACATAGTGGTGACCATACTGGAGAAATCAAATGGTTTGCTTGTTAGTGTTATTTGTTTTATAAGCTACAGACAAAGCCTGAAGTTATGCCAGGTAGACTTCGAAACGCTCTTGCTTTGCATTAGCGAAAGTAGATAAACGTTGCTTCAGTCAAACTCCGGTCTAGTTTGTAAACGTAACATCTGACTTGTGAATTTCCCCAGTACATCAGATCATTCTATACTTTTGGGTGATGAGTCTAGAATTCGATAGGCTGAACAAGTTGGTTTTGTCCTTTTGATTCTTGAAAATAATTTAACACACTGGCTTCCAGATGACATACCAGAGCAAATCCTGATCTTGATCCACCTCCTGTGTATGAAAATCCCAATCTGATTTCAAGAATCCATTGTCGAGAAAGTCCTGTGATTCCTTTGTTTAAATCTCATTCATGTCCCACTGTTTTTGAGTATCTTGAAGATCTTGAGTTTGACGAACAATTTGAGTTGTCGTTGTTTGAGTCTAAGTCTGAAAGTGTTATTGGTTCTACTGTCATAAATCTCGAGTTTATCAAATATCTTGAAATTGAACAGGCTAATAGATCCATTGACAGTTACATCTTGAATATTCAGAATTCCATTGTGGCAACAAACATTCCCGAATTCATAGAGTTTGCATCTGAAACTCTTGGGCCATCAGTAATTACATCTGGTTCACAAATTCCTACTGAGCCTCCTTTCATTCCAACCATCCCCGTGCAACCTTCTATCCCTGATCAACAATATGCAGTAGTTTCTCCATCCACACCACATACACCTCATACATCAACTACTTCGACTCCACCTATATCCCCAAATCCAGTTGTGAATCTACCTAGAGAAATGGTTGCCGATTTGCACCCCTCGTGTTGCCTCAAAACCTGGATGACATGCCTGCTAATTATCAAAGAAAAATTCCATTTTTTGATGGCACTCCTTAGAGTGTCACTGCTCAGCAACATGTTGATAGGATGGCAGATTTCTTCGATCTTCATGAGATTGATGCAGAAAATGTGACCATGAGATTGTTTGTTCAAACCTTTGGAGGAGAAGTGAGAAAGTGGTTTAGAGCTTTGCCGGCTAGAAGTATTGCTACACTGCTTAATCTTCAGAGACAATCCTTGGATCGATGGGAAGCGCAGAAAGACCCTCTTTCAATTCTTTCTGAATATGAAAATATCAAACGGAATGTTGGTGAGTCTGTCCAAGATTATTGTATTAGATTCAATACTGTTTACAATGCAATTCCTGCTGATATAAAGCCATCTAGGGGATCAGCTTTGATTAATTTTTCGGATGGTTTCGATCCTGACATGGCTTATCAATTGAGAGAAAGAAGTATGGCTACTTTAGAGGATATGCAGAAAATTGCAGTCAATGTTGAAGCTAATTTGAATGCCAGGAGAGCTAGGATGAGAGCTGAAAAGAAAGAAGCAATAAAGGAAGAGGTTTCCACATCAGATCAAATGCTTCGGAAGATGGAAAAGATGTTTGAAAGATTAACACTTGATAAGCCTGAACCGCAGATCAGAAATCCTAACTTCCATGGCCAGCAGCAACCGCAATTCAGAATTAAGCAAAGAGAGCAGCGAGCACAAGAACCAGCAGTACAGCAGCAAGTGAAAACACCTTTACAACAGAATTTTGTTGGTCTGGAATCAGATGATGAAGAGAATGCAATAGGAGAAGAGAATCACTTCTTTACACCTGATTATTAGCCAATTTATATCACTGAAGATGAGGAGTATTCAGAAAGTTCAGCTGTACAAAAAGACGAGGATTTCATCTTGGCAAACAAGGCAGCTCTTGAAGAACAGTCAGATGAGTATCAGAGGGGGTATATGAATGCTTTATCTGCCCAGCAGCAACAATATTCACTTATAAATAGAGATGTCCCTATTAGTCCAATTCAAAATAGAAAGGAAGTTTCATCACCAAAGAATGATTCACCCGTTGCACAGAAGAAGGGAAAAGAGATAGTTAATCCCACTACTAGAAAATCCCCATCAGCAAATGAAAGATCTAATCAGCCCAATATATCGAGGGAGAAAGCTGAAAATAAGGATGTTCTAGCCAAAGAGGTAGAGAATACTTCAGTTTTTAGCTTAGAAAATGAAATTGCTAAGTTAAAAGTATCCATTCCTTTGACTAAATTGATCAGCTTTAAGGGTCGGGCATCTAAGATTTTGAATTTTGATCCATTGTCTGATATGGTAAATGTAGAAGATCATCAACCTGAGTTGATATTTGGTCCAGCATTGGATGGTGAGTCTCCAGATAGTGATGTGCCTCCTTTTTATATCAACCATAGATTGCATGAGTATGTGTTACATAATGCTATGTTTGATTCTAGAGAATCTCATAATCTCATGCCAAGGGCAGTCATGGAGAAATTGGGATTGGATATCACTAGAAAGTATCATGATCTGTATTATTTTGATTCTAGCAGAGTAAGATGCATTGGGCTTATCAAATATTTTGTGGTCAGTTTGGATCAGATTCCTACTAATAATGTTTTGATGGATGTGGTTGTGGCGGATATTCCTCCTAGATTTGGCATGCTTCTTTCTAGATCTTGGGGAGAGAAACTAAAGGGGACATTGAAGCTTGATTTCTCCTATGCTACTATTCCTATGTTTGGTTAGATGAGAAAATTATATCGGGAGAAAAAGATGAAGTATATGATCACCAGCAAGGAGAAACCGGTAAATCATCCAATCAACTATGTACATACAGATTTAGAATCATTTGTTTTGTATTCAGATAGTTTCAATGATGTAAATAGCCAATTAGTTGAAGTAGAAGACATTCCGGAAATCACCGAGAATTTTAGAGAGGTCTTGAAGAAAGAGAGACAAAAACTTGAAAGTACCGCTGAGCAATCAGCCTTCCGACAGCAGCAAAAAGTTGATGGATAGCAAGCAGAAATAACTGAGCAAATAGAATTTCAGCACTTGGAAGAAGATGAAGATGGTTTGTGGACCATGGATTTTGATGGTGCAGTAGGAAATGATGGCGTTGGAATTGGCATTTGGGTACGCAGCCCTTTTTCCGCTCCAAACAAAGTGCCGAGTAATGTAAGGGTCTGTTCTTATAAATTGGATTTTGATTGTTCAAATAACGAGGTTGAATACGAAGCTTTAATTGTTGGTCTGAAAATTCTTAGAAAGTTGAATGCTAAGAGGATTGCAGTGCATGGTGACTCTGAATTGGTTATCAAGCAAGTGAAAGGTGAATACCAAGCTAAGCATCCTTGAATGCAGGCTTACTGAAATATAGTTCTTGATATCTTGAAATTGTTTTCAGATTATACTTTGACCTCTATGTCCCTCGTATTCAGAATGGTATTGCAGATGCACTTGCAAATGCAGCAAGTAATTTGAAGATTCCGATGAACTCAAGTAACAAATTTGAAATTCATGTGAAGCATCGTCTGACTGTCCCGGACAATCAAAGGTATTGGCAAGTGTTTCAAGATGATGAAGAAATTGATGAATTTCTGCAAAATGAAGGTAAATTCAAAGACACTTCTATTGATGTGGAGCATGATGATGGTGGGGCTGATGTGCAAGTAAAAAAGATGGAATTATTGCAGTTGAAGGATAATTTCATTCCTAAAGGTCTAATACCTTTAGAGGAGCTTTGCAATCAAGATGACATAGCTCGAAAACCAACCTTGCGGCCAACCGAAAAGGGAGTTGAAGATGTGAACATTGGATCAGCTGAAAATCCAAAAATGGTGAAATTTTCCAAAGCATTGCCACCATAGGTAAAATCAAAGTATATCAGTTTGTTGTCATCTTTTTCTGATGTATTTGCTTGGGACTATTCATATTTGAATACATACGATACAAACATTATTCAACACACCATTCCAATTAAGCCAAATCAAAAGCCCTTTCATCAGAAGTTGAGAAGAATAAATACAAAGCTGCTACCCTCAATAGAGAAGGAAGTGAATTGGTTGTACAAGGCTAGTATCATTGTTCCTATAAGATTTTCAAATTGGATTTCTAATTTGGTGCCCATGCGCAAGAAGACAGGTGAGATTCGTTTGTGCATTGATTTTAGGAATCTGAATAAGGTTTCTTTGAAAGATAATTATCCGTTGCCCAAAATGGATCACATACTTCAGAGAGTAGTTGGAGCATCTCGTATGTCGCTACTTGATGGTTATTCTGAGTATAACCGAATTCTGGTCCATGAGGATGATAGAGACAAAACAGTGTTCACCACTCTGTGGGAAACTTTCCATTATGCTAAAATGCCTTTCGGTTTAAAGAATGTTGGTGCGACATTTCAGTGGGAAATGGATATGGAATTTGCAAATGAGAAGGATGTTTTTCTAGTTGTGTATCTTGATGATTTGACAGTATTTTCTAATTTTGATGAAGAGCAACTTTACCATTTGAAAGTTGTTTTTCAGCGGTTTAGAAAATATGGTGTGTCACTCAATCCGAAGAAGAGTTTGTTTGCCATGGATGAGGGCAAGCTTCTTGGTCATATTATTTCAAAGGATGGCATCCGCATCGATACCGCTCGAGTAGAAGCTATTCAACAAATTGATCTTCCCTGGAACAAAAAGGAGATACAATCTTTCAATGGTAAGATGAATTTTTTACGTCGCTTTGTGCTGAATCTTGCAGAACATTTAAGGGAGATTACAAACATGCTTAAAAAATATAGTGTCATGAAGTGGACTGAGGAGGCTGTAAAGTCTTTCAATTTAGTGAAATTGGTGCTTTCTTCAGCTCCGCTTTTGATCAGCCTAGACTATACTCAGGATTTTATTGTGTTTTCATTTGCTTCGGAGCATACTATGGCAGCAGTATTGATGCAGAAAACAGATAAGCATAAAAAACCAATCGCTTTTTTCAGCCAAAACATAAGAGATTCAGCGTTAAAATACAACATTATTGAAAAGAAAGATTTTGCTTTAGTAAAAGTGTTGAAATATTTTCGAGTATATATTCTGCATTCACACATTCTTGCTTATGTTCCTAATACTACTATTAAGGATGTCCTAGTGCAAACAGATCCAGAAGGGAGACGAGGCAAATGGATCTCTTCTTTGTTGGAGTATGATGTGGAGATAAAGCCTACAAATCTTATCAAAGGATAGGGGCTGGCTAAGCTAATGGCTGAGTCGAATTTGCATGCCTTGGACATTAATCTCATTGCTGCTATGTTCGAGGAAAATGAGGAAAGTTCGCTAATCCAGGTATCAGAAATATTTGTGCTTTCTCCTTGGTATTCGGATATTATATATGTGCTTCAAAACTTGTCACCACCACCAGGCATGGCTAAAAACAAAAGTAGAACTTTGAAATTGAAGGCTGCCAAGTTTCTTATTTTGAACAATGCACTCTATTGAAAAGATCCTGGTGGTGTTTTGCTGAATTGTTTGGTGGAAGAAGAAGCAAAGCAAGTTATGGAATATTTTCATAAGGGAGATTGCAGGGGTCACCTTTTCTGGAAAACGAAGGCCAAAAAAATTTTTACAGCAGGATATTATTGACCGAATCTTTTTGCTGATGTGTATAAGATTGTTAAAAGTTGTCATGAATGTCAGATTTTTGAAGGGAGGAAGAAATTGCAGCCATTGCCACTTAAGCCCATTGAAGTAAGTGCTCCTTTTCAGCAGTGGGGTTTGGATTTCATTGGAAAAAATCATCTTGCTTCTTCAGCTCAGCATAGGTGGATCCTCACAGCGACGGATTATTTCATGAAATGGATTGAAGCAATTCCCACCAGGCAGGCCACAGATTCGGTAATAATTTCGTTTCTTGAGAATAATATTTTGTCTCGTTTTGGTTGTCCGAATAAGTTAATTACTGATAATGCAATATATTTCAAATAAAAAAGAATGGTTGAGTTTTGTGACAAGTATCAAATCACTTTAGAACACTCAACCACTTATCATCCACAAGGCAACGGATTGGCTGAGTCCTTGAACAAATCTTTGGTCAAAATTATTAAAAAGCTGCTGGAAATAAACAACAAAAGTTGGCATAAGAATTTGGTCAATGCACTTTGGGCAGACAGAGTGAGTCAAAAGAAATCTATAGGTATATCCCCTTTCGAGCTAGTATATGGAGTTGACACGGTATTTCCTACCTCTCTCGCAGTTCCTGTAGTCAAACTTCTGCAGGAAGCTGGCAGCAAAGATGATCATATGCAAAGAAGAATAAATCAAATGATCCATTTGCAGCAGACTAGAGAGGAAGTTTTCCAAAACACGTTCAAGCTACAAGAGAGAATTAAGAAAATATATGATAGAAAAGCCAAAGTGGACAAGTTTCAATTGGAAGAAGTGGTGTTGAAATGGGATGCAAGAAATGAGGAAAAAGGTAAGCATGGTAAGTTTGAAAATCTATGGAAAGGACCCTTCAAAATTGCTGTATATCGGGGTTAGAATGCTTTCCTTTTGAAAGAGATGAACGGGGAATATTGTCCAGGAGGGCCGGTCAATGGTCGGCTGCTCAAGCGGTATCATTTCTGAAATGTTTTCTGTTGTTTACATTGTCACTGTACATACCATTTTATTTCAGTTTCATTTCAAGTATGTGTTGTTGTCTTTTCTTTAGTTTGGGGCACGAGGTGAAGGCTATAACTCTGAAGATTGATTTTAGTTTTGATTTGAGTTTATTGAGTCAGGTCTATCAGTCATTTTTGGTTTTGAAATTGAGTCAGTTTGAGTCGATTTTCAATCAATAAAATGAGTCAAAGGTCTTGTGTTTTTTGTCGAAGTTGTTGACTCCATAGCCCAATGGACGAAGGCACTGCCTACTCTCCCAGAAATTTGTAGTTCTTGGCACCTCCAAGGAGCTACCATCCCCATTGGAGCCAATGTTAGAGTCGGTATCTTCATCCCTCCGTCAGAGATCAAATTTCTCTTGTTGCATTTCATTTTAGGTGTCTCACTCAGTTCAGTCAGCTGCATTCCATTAGGAGCATGGATCTTCTGACGGTAGGGGGATTTTCACTCATATCCCTCATGTCTTGTACCTGCTAGTCTAATTTTGTTCATCAAAATCATGTACAGTCATGCTTGGTCTCAATGTTGGAAAAGAGTCATTTTAGGGTTTTTAGTCTCATTAGGTCTAGGGTTTCATTAATTTGGTCTTAAAAATGTCTAAGAATGCCAGCAGGCACATGAGGGAGGTTCAAATAAAGTATCAGTGCAAAAATTTCATCATCATAATGCTTGATAATGATTTTTCTTCAAAACTTTGTTTCGAAGAAAAATTGTCTATTTTATCCTTATGTAATAAATGCAATGTAATTTTCGAAGTTTTTTTAGTTGTAATAATACTTCAGGCGCAACCCTGGTCGCCTTTGCCAAAACCTCATACCATCTATCCCTACAAAGACAGACAAAAATTTCATCATCAGTCCAAAAGGCCAAAGGAAGAAAAACAGAGTTTAGAGTGAAGTGTCAAAGTCTGCAACATTATAAAGTGGGTTTTTTTTCAATGAAAAATTGAAATATTTGGTATATATAGGATATTTCCAAATTCAAAACTCCATTTGCATGCCAAGAGACAAGAGTGAAGTCAAGAAAAATCATGGAGGAAGGAAGAAGTTGGAAGGTCGAACTGTGGGTAAATTGTTGAGCGCGACGCACTGGGCAAGTGTCGCGATGCATAGGCTGAGCGCGGCGCATAGGGTCGCTCCTCTGTGTGTTAGTTTGTTCCAGTGCGGCACATTAGAAGGGTGTGGCGCACTGGGTTGACTGTGCGGCGCATTGGGCCGAAACATAAAAAAAATTCCATTCTTCTCCAATATCAAATTTTCTCAGTTGCTCCGTGTTGAAGTAAGTCAAAGCCACTCCTATGTTGCTCATAGCTCATGCTTGGTGTTGATTATGAGTTTGATTATGAAAATTTGAGTACAAAACCAAACCCTATTATCTTGTTGAGAAGTTGCTCCTTAGGGTTTTGAAATTCGTTTTGGTGTCAATATGTCCATTCCACACCTTGTTTTTTTCCTCCCCCTCACTGTTATCTCATCACTACAGTCCATTACTCATCCTCTTACATCCCTAAAGTTACTCATTCCTAAACCTATTTCTTTATCCCTAAAGTCATTTCATTCCCTATCATTCTCATTTTCCCCATTTCATTTGTAAAATTCCCCAAATCCCAAGTTTCCCAAGAAGTCAAGTGGCTTTCCTTACATTTTAAATGTCACTTGATTAAAGCCTCATTGTCCTCACTGCCCTATTTCTCCATAGTCCCTCCCATACTACCATACATTTGACACTAAGACAAAAGCACCAAAATTTTCATTTTTCATCCAAGCCAACACAAACCTTGCATAGACCTTGGACATCATGGTGACGGACACTGATACATCATATGACCGAGATAGTGATTCCACCACTCAGCTACATGCACCTAGAAGGCCTCATAAAAGTGGCAGACATGTGAGAGAGGAGCCCACTTCATTGAATGAATTACAAGCTTCTCCACTTGCCATGGCATGTTTTCAGCAGTAGTCATGTTTTCAATATTGTGAAATGATTGCTAGGACCCATTATCATCAGGAGTTGGCTCGTTTGTTTGTATTGCATTTACGTGATGGTCAGGTAACTCTTGCTGGTGTAACTTTCACTCTGACACCGAAAATTATCTCTCAAGCAACTGGAATATCGAATGTGGGAGAACAGTGGAACAAAATACAGTAGGTGGATAGAGTACATTATGAACCATATATCAGGCCTAGCTTTGTGAAACAACTCAGCAGAGTGTTTCCTTTCCAATTCCTAAAGCATTCTTATGCGCCTCTAATGAGACTTATTATCAGATATTTCAGTTGTGAGGGCCAGTTCTCATGCCTTTATGCCTATCATATCAGGTTATTGATACATTTCACCAGGGTGAGGATGATGAAAATCCCTTATTTCATGTGTCAGAATATTGAGAGGATGACCGCTCTTGTGTAGAGGAAAACTCCCAAGCAGCAGTACAACAGTATTTATCACTATGCACTCATTAAAATCGTGGTTGTGCATCAGCTCAGCTTGCAGGGTATTATATGGGAAGACTTCATTGCTAATGATTTCTTCGCAGCTCCTCAAGTTCCTCCGGAGGTTGTTCATGAGCCAAGTGAACCTTCACATCAACCTGAAGGTCATGAGATAGACACTACCAGTGTGCCAGTGTTTGTTACTTATCAGAGAGGCACCAGAGCATTATTTGCAGCAGCTCGGTGAGTACTATCTCCACCCGGGGTGGAAGGGTTCTCGCCTCCATCATCAGCAGCACAAGTACAGGTACAGGATAGAGGTAAAAGGCCTATGCAAGATGAAGGGCCTTTAGGATGCCAAGATACTGATTTCATACTCATTGATGAGGATTTGAGCTCTCCAAGCTCAAAGTTGAGAGAGACTATTCAGGAGTAGAAGGCGAAGATAGATACCTTGACCGTCAAGTTGCAGAGAGCCCAATGGATTATAAAATACTTGGAGCAGTGAAACAAACAGTTGGAGGATCAGCAAACAATCATGGAGTTGCAAAACATCCGTGAAAATCGGCAAGCTGCCTAAAGAAGCCAAACCGAGATGACATCCATTGAGCGGGAGATTGAGGCTGATCGAGAGACTTGGCTCGAAAGGGTAAATATTCACTTGGAGAAGCTATTAGTGAAGGAAAACATGGAAAATAACCTGTTGAGGCACATGAAGAACCATTATTGGGCGCGAAATCATGTTTTCAAGGCACAAATCAAGATCCTGAAGGCAAAGCTAAAGAGGGCACTAAAGCGTCGCAAAAGGCATGATAGACTCCAAATTTTGGCCGAAGCTTCTTTGGCTTAGCATAGTACATGATGGAGGACACTCAGCCCAAATTTCAAGGAATTTGGGAAACATTTTGTCAATTTTGAAATTTTTGGCCTTAACACAGATTTTCCTACCCGATGCGTCGCGCCACTTGGCGTGCGCTTATAATTGGCAACTCCTCTTGAAGAAAACTTTGTATTTCTGGATTTTTCATCAAAATTTACGCATGTCTACCCATTACCTAAGGATTTTGACAAGTTTTGAGTTTCCTGAAGGGTCAAAAACACTTTAAAAATGGCCTTTCTGCCACTTTTTGGACACACGGGAAGCAGTGTTGGGAGATTTGATTTTTTGAGGGGCAAATGGCAACCAAATCTAGAAATTCCACTTGGGTTGGAAAGTAGACAGGTAGGGCTTTCCAACGAAATATCCTACAATCAATTTGGACTCTAGGAAGACCCTCAAATTCAGCCTCAAAGTGGCACAACGCATAGAGTTTTCAAGCGCGACACATTGGGAATTTTGGCCTAGTTTTCACTCAGCAGCTCAGATTTTCGCCTAGTTTTGGCCAGTTTGACTTTTTCATCCTCAAATGTGAAAATATTGATGTAAATTGATGTAATTTCATTACTTTGATGTAATTTTGGCACATTTTTACTCATCCAAGTAGATTCATTCACCAAAAAGTGAAACGTAACTAAATGAATCAATTTCCTATTTTATAGAGGCAAGTTGTTTCATTGCCTATTTTCTATTTCTTAGTTTAGATCTTGTTGAAACAGCTCCTAGAATGGTGAGCTCGACCCCTAGAGGCATGGGGATGAGTTAGGCTTGTCTATATCTTGTAATTCTTCAGTCATTTTCAGGGTTGGACACTTGGGATTGCTTGGCACTTCATTGTACATTTCATCTCTACAATTTTGGCAAAGGAATAGACCAGGGTTTGCAACACTCTTTGGGATCCATGTGGCTCTATGTTTTGATGGTGTGTTTCTCTCATTGATTGCAAGTTTACTAATGTTTCATGTGTATCATTTTTCTTCTCCTTTCTTCTCAAATTAAACAAACAAGTTATAAAGGTGGAATTCATTAGATTTCTTTGCTCTGCCTTGAGTTTTGTTTAATTTTCCATGTTTTCATCTGTTTGAAGAGGATTCTTGAAAGCCTCTTGCCCTCTTCAACTCCCCACTGGTCTGAGCCACCCATTCATTCAATCCAAAGCATCAAAACAATTTCCTTCCTTGCCCCATTCAGAACTCTGCAAAAACTAGGCCTCATTCCCCTGACCCAAAATCTGCCTTTCCCTTTGATCCAACAAAAAAACCTCCAAAATAAAATCCAACCTCTTTACATTTATACCTAGCCTAAAATCAGCCTTTGTTCAAGTCATCTCAAGCCTCACTCATCAATTTTTCGCTGAGATTGACAAGGAGAGAGCCCTCTCCCGATCTGGTAGGGCTAGCTACCAGATTAAGTGTGGTTTGATGTTACCCTAGACTCTACCTTCTTCAGCCTGAGGTAGATTTAGGTAGTAACAGTTGCAATATGAATGACTAGAAAGGCCTCATTTCTGCAATTTTGGCACCGCAAATGGGACTCAAATCCGATGTCGAATGTGAAACTTACTGAGGTTTGAATTCGTCCAGTGACCTCCAAACAGGACTTTTTGACTAAATGATTTTGTCATTTTCTACAAAAAATTGTTATGGAAAAGTTGATTTTTTTATATATATTTGACAGCCTATCAGAGGGTGCCACATGGCCTACCCAAAGGCTACCACATGGCCCGAGGCCATTGGTTAAAAGGTTTGTGAAAATTTGGAGGGCATGAGGGTTGAACCCTCAACCCGACTCCTCGGGCAGGGTTGACCCAACCAACATGACATGGAAACGATGTTGTTTTGTGGGCGAGTCAGGTGGCATTAGATCTAGCAGTCAGGTTATGTTGAACTACAGTCGAGCAAAGGTAATCAAACAGTCGGCTCGTGCATAGTTGAATGGGCGGAGGTTTAGCTTAAGCCATCAGGGCTTAAATTTCGTCTTCATATGCCCTTACACAGTGACCCAGGGCCTAAACATTTCCAACCTATGAAACAACAGGGTTAAGCACATTGGTGCTAGCCCCTCTTCCAATGTGATCTTAACCCGTGACCATGGGCACGGAGTTAACCTTATCTGCCAGTATTAACCGCCGAAGATTCCGCATGTGAACGCGACCACAACTGACAGTTACATTTATTGTTCCACCTATTTTGGAGTGTGGTTCCGTCAATTTTTCCAGTCTGACAAATTTGGTGGAGCTAACTGGAGTTCCTCCAGTTTTGGAGGAGGTTTTCTAGTACCACTGGGAAAAATCTTGTTTGTGTCATAACTTTCTCAATTTTCGACCAAACAAGATGAAACTTTAGTCAATTTTGGCTTTCTTAAAAATTCTGGAGAGTTTGGGATAGGTTTTAGAGTGAACAGATGTGTTCTTCAGCCATTTTTTCTTTAGGGAAGAGGAAAGAGCCATCAGGGCCATCAGGTAGATGGAGCTGTATTGGGTTGTACTTCATTGTTTAAGGTGAAACAAAAGCCATTTTTAGCTTATTTCTGTCTTCTGAAGTCAAATTCATAGCTTTTTTTTTTCCTTTTTAGGCATATTTTTCACTTTGTAACCATTTTGATCAAATTAATAGGGCAAGGACATGCCATTGGGGAGCCTTGGACCAGCAGATGTAGCCCAGGAGGGGTGAACTACTTCATGAGATTGTTGTGGTATGCTATGGTGAATTTTAATTGCTGTGTATTTCTACTGTGATATATTAAACAGTAAATTTAAATAACAAATCCTCACACATAAAACTCAGAAACATTATCAAAACTATTTTGATTAACCTGCAAGACATGGAGAACACTTTGCACACTAAATTAAATGGAAAAGGGATACTTTGCATAGCTTCACAAATAATTCCATTACCAGATCAGTTGGTATCAGAGCTAGATTTTTACTCTACATTTGTTCTTGTGCAAAGACATAGTAGACTGTTTGCAATTTTTGATGCTTACTAGGCTTAAACTCAAGAGAGGGGAAGGACATTTGGTTAGAGAACAAAGTAATCCTCAACCAAGGAGGGCCAGAGTGCCTTTAACTCCACTTTATAATTCACCCTCAAGTGCCATAAAAGAATCCTCAAGCACGTCTTCAAGGGAAGGAGAAGTTCCTGAAGACATTGATCCCAAAGAAGAAGAACGGGTATTCCGAAAGGATTTTTTGGACATGACTGAGATGGTGAGGATACTCTACCAAGAAAGGAATGATAGGCTTGTTGGAGAAGGTTCTAAACATCAGAAAGAATGAGAGGGTTCCTCAGGAGGAAAGAAAAGTGATGATAAGTCAAAGAAAGTACATGGAGGAAATGGCGATCCACCATCCCCATCTTCATCCTTTTCCTCTACATCGTCGTCCTCTACTTCGGTGAATCAATCTCACAAGTCTAAAACCACTGGTAAAAGTCCATTTTTAAAGCTTGATGTTAAATTTTAGTTGCCTATGTTTAATGGTGAAGTCAATGCAGAGAAATTTGACAATTGGATAAGGCATTTGGAGGTTTACTTGAGGATACAGAACCTTCATGATGACGACACCAAGATATAGTTAGCCTCTTTGAGAATGGATGGAGCAGCATTGGTATGGTGGGAAGCCAGGACCAAGGATGAAATTTAAAAACATGGTAAGATCACTTTATCATGGGCTGAATTTATTACTGCAATTAAAAATAAATTTTATCCATTAGCTCATTTACAAAAGGCTATCATGAACTAGAAAAAATTCAGACAAATTAAGGGACAAAATGTACAAGACTACACCCAAGAGTTTAGGAAAAGAGCACTCTTATTAGTGGTAGAATTACAAAGTCAAGATACTTTTCTAAAATATATAGGTGGTTTGCACAGCTACCTTGGACATACTATCCTTATGTTCAATCCTACTAGTCTAGACGAAGTTTGTGTACAAGCTACGCATTTAGAGGCTAGAGGGAAAAACAATTTTGACGAGGGTAGAAACAAGCCTTTTAAGGGGAAAAAAAAAGATAAAACCTCTAAGGTAAAAGGCAAAAAGAATGCATCTATCAAATAGGAGAGTGAGAAAGTGATATGTAAACATTATTCAAGAGAAGGCCATGAAGAGAAAAACTGTTGGAAACTTCATCCTGAAAAAAGAACTCAGTTTAACAAAAGCAAAGGAAAGAAGAAAATTGTAGCTACTACAACTACACCACAAGACTTAGGTGATGATTCAGGTGACAAAACCAAAATTGCAGCCATGGATTTGAAGAGTATGAAGGGAAAGGAAACTGAAACTAATCCAAGCACTAGTACTTCAAACTGTCATGTACAAGCTCCAAATGAGGAAGAAATAATTGAATTGTTCCATGTGAGGGTAGTCTCAAAACATACAAAAAGTGACACACTGTTTGATAGTGGGTCACAAGCAAATCTCATATCAGAAGACTTGGTCAAACAGCTTAAACTTAAGACCATTCCACATCCCAAGCCATATCCACTTGGATGGATATGCAAGGATGCAAACTTACAAGTCTCAAGAAAGTGCATATTGCGTTTTGCGATTATTGCACACTTTATTGACACAGTTGAAATTTATGTAGTGTCACTTGATATATCAGGAATTGTTTTGGGAAGTCCTTACTTATTTGACAGGAAAGTGATCTTCCATCTCCATGAAAATAAGTATCATCTCTTTAAAGATGGCAAGGATTTTATTGTCAGAGCACATAGCAAGAAGAAAAATATAGTGATGGTAAATGCAAGACAAGTAAAAATGCTAGTGAATTCTAGTAAGAGTTTTGTACTTCTTATGGTTAAGCCTAAGGCTGATGTGAATCAAGAGTCATTTGAAAATTGTGATTCCAAGTTAAAATCAGATTTATATGATGTAGTTGATGCACATCATGAGATGTTTCAGGAGCCAATAGGTTTTCCTCCTAAAAGGGAGATTCAACATGAAATCCAGTTACAACAAGATTGTCCTCTTCCTAACATAGGCATGTACCGCATGTCTATCATGGAGAATACTGAAATAAAGAGGCAAATTCAGGACTTGTTGGACAAAGGTTTCATAAAACCAAGCACTTCGCCATGTGGGTCACCAATAGTGTTGATTCCAAAGAAAGATGGAACCTGGCATATGTGTGTGGACTTCAGGGCATTGAACAAGATAACGGTAAAGAATCGTTGCCCTCTCCCAAGAGATGATTTGTTAGATCAGCTGAAAGATTCTAAATATTTCACTAAGTTAGACTTACGTAGTGGTTATCATCAAGTTAGAATTGCAGAAAGTGACATCTGGAAGACAGCATTTAAAACCAAACAGGGACTCTTTGAGTGGCTTGTTATGCCATTTGGTTTATGCAATGCACCTACAACTTTCATGCGGGTAATGGATGATGTCTTGCATCCTTTTCTTGATTATTTCGTTATTTTCTACTTAGATGAAATCTTAATTTTCAGCAAGACGAGAGAAGAGAATGTCATGCATGTTAAGGAAGTACTTGATATTTTGAAGAAAATTTAGTTATTTCTTAAAATGTCAATGTGTGAATTTGGAAAGACTTTTTTGGTTTATTTGGGACACATAGTAGGAGGAGGTTCTTTGAGAATTGATCCTTCTAAAGTAGAAGCCATTGTGAATTGGCCTACTTCCAAATCCATTACAGAGGTAAGAATTTTTTTGGGTGCAGCTCAGTATTGGAGGAAGTTTATTTCTAACTTCTCTGCCATAGCAGCTCCTATGCATGCAGTGACAAGTGTGAAGCATACTTTCCAATGGGGAGGCAAACAATAGAAAGCTTTCAAGTCTTTGACAGAGAAGATAAGTTCAGCTCCAGTCCTTGCATTACTGGACTTGAGACAGGCATTTGAGATTCAGACCGATGCTAGTGATTACGCCATGGGTGTAGTTCTTTTACAACATGGTAAGCCTATCACATTTCATTCTGAGACATTTAATGGTGCTGTTGTGAATTATCCTACATATGATAAGGAGTTGTATGTGTTGGTACAAAGCATCAAAAAGTGGAAACACTATTTGATGGGCAAAGAAACAGTTGTTCATACTGACCATCAACCTTTACAGTACTTGCAATCGCAAAGTAAATTACAACAGTCACAACATTTCAGATGGATGGGTTTCCTCCAACAATTTCACTTGGTAATAAGGTACAAGAAAGGTATTTTCAATAAAGTTGATGATATGATTTCAAGGCCTATTATTAGTGCTACTACTTTACTTAAGAATGATTCTATTATACATCAGAGCTACATAGAACAGTATGCATCAGATGTTGATTTTAAGGATGTGTATGCTAACTTGAGCAAAGGGAATCATGTTGAGGAGAATGATTATCACTTGCATAATAATTTACTATTTCATATGGGAAAGTTATGTATACCACAGGGGCAGAGACTAAGTGTCATGAGAGAAGCTCATTCTTCTCTTATTGCTAGACATTTTAAGGTACGCAAAACGGTGGCACATTTACATAGGTATTGTTATTGGCCTCACATGGTAGATAGTGTTTCACGTTTCATTAGAGGTTGTTCATTATGTGCTACAAGCAAGCCTAGAAATAGGAAGCTTGGTTTATATACGCCATTTTCGGTGCCTTCTACACCATGGGAAAGTGTTTCTATGGATTTTATTGGAGGTCCACCATTGTCTAGAAATTAGCATGATTATCTTTATGTAGTAGTTGATAGATTCAGCAAGATGTGTATTCTTATGCCATGTAAGAAATATATAACTTATGAACAAACTGTTGATTTATATTTTCAACATGTATGGGTTCATTATGGCTTGCCTACTTCTATTGTTAGTGATAGGGATTCTAGATTTGTTGGGAATTTTTGGTCCAATTTATGGAAGATGATGGACACCAAGTTGAAGAAGAGTACTTCTTTCCATCCACAAACAGATAGCCAAATAGAGGTAGTGAACAGAACCATTGTACATATCTTGAGAGGTTATTGCAGGAAGCATCCAAAGCTTTGGGATGAGCACTTGCATTACATTCAGTATGCTTACAACCGGGCCAAGCACTCTTCTACAAATAATTCACCTTTTGAAGCTTGTTTTGGGTATTTGCCTAAGTCACCTTTAGATTTCATTCTTGAGAAGGATGTTTCCATTGATGGGCATAGTGACATTGACAAAAGCTCACATGTTCATTGAAAGAATTTAGCTCATACATCAGCAGGTTCAAGAACAGCTTGAAAAAAGTCAAGGGAAGTACAAGGAGAGGCATGACAAACACAGAATTGATCATAAGTTTCAAGAAGGAGATGAGGTATGGCTGCATATTAGTAAAGAAAGAATGCAAGGAGAAGGTAACAATTTGAAGCCTATTCATTATGGTCCATTCAAGATTCCTAAACAAGTTGGAAATAATGCTTTTCAACTAGATTTGCCTTCATATATTGATCAGGAGCTCAAGTTCGAGCTATGGAAAAAACTCAAAATTTCAAGTGTTCAAAATCACTTGCAACACAAGCAATCGGATAGACCTCGTCGCTTCGATTCTGGCATCGTGAATGACACTCAAATCCAACATCGTATGTGGAAGTTATGCAGGTTTGAAGTTTTCAGTAAACTACAAAAAAACTGAGTTGACCAAGTTTGACTTTCAAATTGGAAAATTTTTAAAAAAGAATATTCCAAGGAATATTCTTGGAATATTCCCTAGAATATTCCATTTGGGCCAATCTTATTTGGACAAGTGGCACCTTTCTATTCGATGGCAATTTGACTTGGAAATTTTATGGCCAATCACGGGCTACCACGTGGCAGGCCCGAAGACCGCCACATGGCCCCTAGGCCGTGGAAAGAATTGATATGGGCATATTAAAAAATTTTGTGAGTCCACGAGTTTGAATCCCAGACCTCACCACTACAAGCACCACGCCTTATCGTCTTGCCATCTGTTTAGTTCTTATTATGAATGGAGTGCAACATATAATTAAAGGTTTGTTAAAGTTTGGATGGCGGAAAAAGGGGGCTAGCCCCCTATACATATGACTCAGGGGTCAAGAACCTTGGCCTTAAGGCCCCAAAATCCGTGGAACAAACGGCTATAACTTCTGCCCATCAAACATATGC
This sequence comes from Pinus albicaulis, assembly GCA_034641835.2. Lineage (NCBI taxonomy): Eukaryota > Viridiplantae > Streptophyta > Pinopsida > Pinales > Pinaceae > Pinus > Pinus albicaulis. The sequence continues at coordinate 1,296,342,447 of CM076574.1, read as the reverse complement.
ATATGACCAAATTCCACGGTGAAGTTTAATACGGTGGTTAGCATAACATTTACTGTTGCGGTAAACGCGGAATGTGACCACCTCCAGGCGTTATCCAACATTTAATGTTAACTGCAAATGGTTCCGCCTAACTTGACGCGTTCCTTCAAATTCGGCCTCTATGCCAAAATTAGCGTGGTTAACTGCAATTAGCCCACATTTAGTGGGGTTTTCACTTGACATTGGACAGAATGTTGTTTTTGTCATAACTTCTCCAATATTGGACCAATTTGGATGAAATTTTGGTCAATTTCAACTATTTTGAGCATTCTGGAGCCATTAGGATAGGTTGTAGAGGTAGTATAGGTGTTCTACAGCCATTTTTTCTTCAGGGAAGTTTGGAGAGCCATTAGGGCCATTGGGGAAATGAAGTTTTATTGATTTGTACCTCACCATTTGAGGTGAACCAAAAACCATTTTCGACTATTTTCTACCTTTTGAACCTAATGGAAGAGGTTTCAGAACTATTTGAGGACTTTTACAGCCCAAAAAGCTTCAGAGGAGTTCAAAGAGGCATCAGGGCCTTGCTGAAGAAGGCACTGTACTTGGTAATTTTTCATATATATTTTTTATATATATTTGACAACCTATCAGAGGGTGCCACGTGGCCTACCCAGAGGTTTCCATGTGGCCCCAAGCCATTGGTTAAATTTTTTGTGAAAATTTTGAGGGCATGAGGGTCGAACCCTCGACCTGACTCCTCGGGCAGGGTCGACCCAACCAACACAACACGAGCATGATGTTGTTTTTTGGGCGAGTCGAGGGGCATTAGATCTAGTAATCAGGTTGTGTTGAACTACAGTCAGGCAGAGGTAAACGAATAGTCAGCTTGTGCATAGTTGAATGGGTGGAGGTTTAGCTTAAGCCCTCAGGGCTTAACTTTCGTCTTCATATGCCCTTACGCAGTGACCTGGGGCCTAAACTTTTCCACCAGCAGAACAACAGGGTTAAGCACCTTGGTGCTAGCCCCTCTTCCGATGTGACCTTGACCCGTGACCATGGGTGCGGAGTTAACCTTATCCGTCAGCATTAACCGTCGAAGATTTCATATGTGAACGCAACCACGACTGACAATTACATTTATTGTTCTGCCTATTTTGGAGCACGGTTTTGCCAAGTTCGCCAGTCCGACAAATTTGGTGGATCTAACTAGAGTTCCTCCAGTTTTGGAGGAGGTTTTCTAGTGCCACTGGGAAAAATCTTGTTTGGGTCGTAACTTTCTCAATTTTTGACCAAAAAAGATGAAATTTTAGTCAATTTTGGCTTTCTTGAGCATTCTAGAGAGTTTGGGACAAGTTGCAGAGTGAACAGAGGTGTTCTTCAGCCATTTTTTCTTTAGGGAAGAGGAAAGATCCATGAGGGCCATCAAGGAGATGGAGCTATATTGGGTTGTACTTCATTGTTTAAGGTGAAACAAAAGCCATTTTTAGCTCATTTCTGTCTTCTGAAGTCAAATTCAGAGCTTTTTTTTCCTATTTAGGCATAATTTTCATTTTGTAACCATTTTGAGAAAATTAATAGAGCAAGGACATACCATTGGGGAGCCTTTGACTGGCAGATGTAGCCCGGGATGGGTGAACTGCCTCATCAGTTTGTTGTGTTATGTTATGGTGAATTTTACTTGTTGTGTATTTCTGCTATGATATATTAAATAGTAAATTTAGATAACAAATCCTCACACATAAAACTCAGAAACATTATCAAAACTACTTTGATTAACCTGCAAGACATGGAGAACACTTTGCACACTAAATTAAATAGAAAATGGATACTTTGCATAGCTTTACAAATAGTTCCATTACCAGATCAACTTATTTGCATTCAAACACTCGTCACCTCTCAAATTTTCATCTTGAAGGTCGAGGATGGTTCCCATCCATTGAGCGCTACAGAGGGTGTAAATATGGGACTGACGACTATATGAGTCATTGATTGCATAGGGATGAATGGTTTACATCTCATCAAGTTGAAGGGGCCACGCTAACACACTTGAAAAGTTACATATGATGTAATAATACGAAAATTCAATGAATACAAGACTGACGAATGCTATGCGTAGGGGGTAGACTAAGAATTTATTGCTTGAGCACCTTAGCACCTGATAACACATCAATAGTATCGATTAAATCACAAATGATCAAATTCTCAGGAATAGAGCAGTGGATTAAGTTCATTATCGAAAAGGATCTGACTAAATTGTATGTAGGTCATGACCTAATCAATGACTGTGGGCCATTGATGTTTTGTAATAGCGCGATTATATTTAAAACCTACCCATCCTATATTTGTGCTCTGACTATTTAAGTATTGCTTGCAAAATATTAGAGCATGTATATATTTATTCTAAGAATTTTATTAAAAAAAAAATTACTTAGGAGCGAAGAAGGGTTTGGCAATAACAATAGGATACAACAGGGGATGGCACTCCCTTGCGAAGGATCAATAACACATACCATGTGCCATTTTGTTGTGTTATCGAGTCCTATTCTAAATAATGACATTGGTATATTAGATGGGAAAGTTCTACACGAGGGAAGATTTCGTACAGGTCATGGAAAAAGTATACCCAAAAGTAGTTGTATGAAATGATTTTAGTATTTATTACTGAAAATGATAAGGATTAATAAATCCCGTTATAGGAAAACTCACCATCCTTTTTTTTCTGTCAAGTTGTTTGTGATCCTCCAGGCTTGACCTGTGGCTTAAGGAGTTGCGACCCAAAGGAATCTAAGCCGTTAAAGTCACCTAAGGATCTTTCCCGGCCTAGGCCATGCCAACCCTTTAGCTTACTGTACTTTTTAACATGTATCCTCCCCCTAACATAGGGCACAACCACCCCCCGTGAGGTTTGATCTTGGGTCACCTTGCTAATGAGGCCCGTCCTCAACCAGTTGTGCTAGTGGGACTTGAAAAAAATCACCACCATTACTTGTGAGGCTTATTATTCATAAAAAATATCACGTGTAACTCTTTTCAAAGTCAGAAGGATGGGAGATGCTTCAGAAGCGCAAAACGACGGGCGTGAAACCCTCACTAGAAATTGAATAGGATAATATACCTAAGGGATTTTGTGGAGGTATGTGTGACAAGGATTAAAGATAATTTGGCTCTTCTGCTAGGAATTTACAATAACATCAATGACGTAGGCACAAGAGAGGCTGTTGGGAGCACACCTTCCACGAACTCGAGAAATCTTTGGGAAGGAGTAATTGAATTATCAAATTGAATAGATGGAGTTGATAGTTCGAGGCTCTCTTCATAATTTTGGGATTTTTATAGATAATTACATGTAAAGGAAAATTTGAGTTCTGTAATATTTTATGTTGTGCAATTTAAGAATATTATAGACTTTAAAAGAATTGTCATTAAAAATATTCTGCAGGCTAATACATGGTTTTGGAAATTTCATATATTGTGAATATAATGAATGTTATAAATTTAGAGATGAGAAAGTATTATTTGCATCTGTGGCAGGAATATTTTATGTTCATGCCTTATTTTTATGATACTTGTGCTTTTATGATGGATAGATGAGTAATTAAAGGTGTAGCAATGTTATTTTACAGAATATTTCACTTAAAATATATCACTCTTGAGTAGTCAATAGATGAGTCCATATCAATTTTAGTAATAATATAACCAAGGCTATGTTAATTTGTATAAGTTTCAAGTAACATGGGGGGTTAGTGTCACACCGAGGGTTAATATGATTCACACAATTACAATATCCTAGGGCAACCACCATGCTATGTGATATTAAATTTGGAAATATAAACAGCAGAAGACAAAGAGCCTCTTAAGACCAACCCCTCATGGAATTTGACATCGAATGTTGCTCCACTTCCAGCTAGCATCCATAGCCACGATAGAGTCATTTAGTGCTTCTCAATTAATATTTCATGTTTAAATTGTTTGACCTTGTATTAGTAGCCCTTCATGTGCCTTATGTTAAAGACAAAATTATATTTTTGTTATAGATTAATTAACTGAGCAATGAAATACACAAAATATTGCGAAAACACAAATACATAAATGCATAGAACAAGAGAGACACAAATATACATGCTTCACCCAATTTGGGCTATGTCTGCGAAGAAAATGAAAATATTTCCTTCTATATTATCCAATAAAATGAAGAGATACAACCTACAACAAATCCATTGTAATTTCCTCTTCTCTCTCACACAATCTTCTCTCTCTTTCTCACTCAAAATAATAATACCCAACTGCAATATAATTCCCTCACATAAACCGAGGATTACCTTCTAGGGGAAAAACCCTAAATTAGCATAAATTCTACCGTCATATCATCCGCCTAATGAACAACCCATATTGACTACGAAATTACAATAATTTACAAGGCCAATTTTCATCTATTTTTAGCTTCGGGGGAACTACCCCTAAACCCCCACTAAGGGAGGGGGCTCCAAACATGCATTTGCACCCCCTGGACCCCCCAGGTAGAAACAGTGCAAGGGGAAACCCCCCCCCCCCCCCCACACCTTCCCGTCTAGGACTGGGATCCAAACATGACTGAAACAAGATTATCTGAAAGGAGTGTATTAGTTCTATTGTGCTAAGTGTCCTTTCAGTAATTTAAACATGTACAATTTGTCTCCATAAGTTTGCTTAAGGAATGAGTATTTTAACCATGAAACATAGATGAATTAGTGAACTTTAAGCATGAAAATAACCTTAAAAACACTGAACAATAGTGTATAACAGAGAAACACAATCACACATAAGTTTTACACAGTAGGCATGATGAAGTAGTCCACCCCTCTTGGGCTACACCTATTGGTCCAGCTCCCAATGGCATGTCCCTCTTTGTCATTATGCTCAAAATTGTAAATTACATGTGTTTAAAGGCCTCTAATGGTTGTTTTCTCTTCCCCATTGGATCCATAATGCTCAAATTAGTCTAGCTAGACTCTTGTTTCACCAAAATTGGTCGAAAATTGACCTCCCAATGCATTTTTCCCAATGACAGCTAGAAAAGCTCCACTAAAAGTGGATACACGCACTTAGCTGGAGTTAAAATTAATGAAGACCCTAAATTTAGGGTCGGTGCTATATTCCCCACATTTCAAAACTGTATGATATTAAGTTTAAATTCAAGTGGGCGGGGGTGGTCACATGTTGACCCCTCACCATCTACGTTGTTACCGTTTGAAACTCCGCGTATATAGCTTGGATCCCGGAGTGGCACGATTCCACCAACCATAGCATTTGATGCCATAACTTTCGTAATGTGACCAGTGCTAAACCTCCGCCAGAGGTTACGATGAATTTATGCCGGTTTTAGACCTTGGATCACGGTCATAGCCCCAGTTATGGTGGTTGGGGCTAGCCCCTTTTTTATTCGCCCGTAAGTTTGTTAAACAATATATTAAACCGACAGCCTTATAGAGTTAAGTAACACTCATAGGCGGACTAGTTATGTTGCCCGTGCCCATGCTCGAGGTCTCCAGTTCGACTCCCATGGCCTTCGATAAATTTTACTACACCCTCCTGAGGACATGTGGTGGCCTCCATGCTTGCCACGTGTCCCTCATCTGATAGTTCAACACAAAAACCATTAACAATTAAAAACTCATCGCCATACCACTAAATCAATGGCCCACAATATGCCATGTGGCACAATCTTGTTAGTTGTGATAAAAGGGAATATTCCCTAGAATATGCCTGATGACTGTACCTACATGCTAACTGGGCATCCAATCACAATTTTTTGTTGTTTGGAAAAACAGACGGAACGGGATATCTTTCTCATATGACATCTATTTTTTGAACCGTTCACGACGTCGGAATCGCAATGACGAGACCTTTCCAATCGTTTAGGTTTGGACCTATTTTGAGCACTTTCAATATTGAGCATAACACATGATCTCCTGATCACACCTCCCCATTGGGAAGCTTTTGGACTCAAAATAATTTAATTACCTGTTCAGAAGATGAGGGTACAACTCCCTCACATTTTTCACTTCTATCCATCCTGCCTTACTTAGTTTGCTGCCCTTGAGCCCAATCCAAAGATAATCGACACTTCCCCTCTTAGAAGTCTATGTCCTCCTATCAAGGATGGCATTCTCCTTGAGCTCGTCCAGAAATTCTGGCAAGAAATATTTTATTGATGGCCGTTGAATATCACTCCCTTGATCATCAATCAAATGAAGCTCACACTGATCAGGAGCTCAAAAACTAAAGTGCTCAAATTGACTTGGAACCTGAGCGACCGGATAGGCCTCGGTGATACGATCCTAACGCCACAAATGACACTGAAAATCGATGTTGTATGAAGAAGTTATTCAACTTTTAAGTTCTTCAATTTCCCAAAAAAAAAAAAAAGGAGGCCAGTTTGACTTTAGAAATTGGAAAATATTAAAAAAATAATATTCCCTGTGGACCAGTCGTTTTGTGACAAGTGTCCTGTTGGGCTCCCGTGTTTTGATAGTGTGGCAAATCAAAAGACAAGGCAACATCAGAACTAATCTTTAGAGTTCCAGGATCTAGTCCTCCTGTTCTCAGAGAGGGATCTCTCAAATATTTGTTTGCAAAGGTTTATCTTGTGTGCTTTGAGTATGGATTTTAGACTAGTTATTAAGTGCAGATGTTCGTTTGGTTGGGTTGAGTTGGTACAGTAGAAAATGAAAGGTCTAGGAAAGATAGACAGAAAGAGGAAATATCTGGTTCATTGGGCAATGGAGTCAAAATAAGGTCATGACAAACTCTTCAAGAGATATGGGATATCAAATGGAAAATCTAACTTGGCCACAAGATCCTTTGTTTTGAAATGAGATGGACATTAATGATTTGGAAAGAGAAGTTTAATTCTCAACAAAGGGAACTTGAAAACATAACTCAACAATAAAGAGATATTTGATAGACAGGGCTAACCATAAATTCTATAAACATTCTTTAAGCAAATGATGGCTTCAAGACAACTTTTAAAATGAAACCTAAGATTCAGGGAACTCCCTATTTCCTCAAAGATTTTATTTTAAAGGACTTAGAAAACATAAAAGATTCACTGATAATTGCAGTCATAGAAGAGGGAACACCTAAATAACATCTATGCTTACAACTATAAAGACCTTCAAAACAATTGTTCAAGCAATGGCAAAGGGTAAGATCAAAACCAGCCTCTTTGATTAACTTAAAACAATGGTGCTTCAAGGGGAGACTTCAATAACAGCTTTCAAGTGATAGCAGACAAGCAGGGAGAACCATAAATCATGCTGAAACCAACTCTTTGAGCTATTAAGAAAATAAACAGGCATGAAGACTAAAGAGAAAGTTTAAAGCCTCTAAAATACTTCAACAGAAGAAAACATAAAACAATGAAGGATGAACAGGTCTAAGGTGCTTCCAGGAGTCATTTCTTAGCCTAAAACTTTCAACCTACTGTAGCAAGAAATTATGGAACATAATGAAAATAGGGGAAAACATTAAACAGTTAGAATACTTCACCAACAACCAAGCTCATGGATCCAATGATAGAGCCTTCTCAGGAACAAGCAAGCAACAACATCAACAAGACATCCAAGACTTCAATTTGTTCTTCAATTTCAACAGACTTGTATATTTATTTCAGAGAGTTTCAATGTTACAACTTGTAATCAAACAACAACCCACAATTTCTCATCTTCTGTATTAGTATTTATAGAAGGATGAGGAGGTGATAACTAAAAAATATCTCAAGGGTCATTAATACAAATTAAATGACTTCTCGGCCTTTTGAGGGGCTCGAGGGAGAAATTTACAGGTGGATCACTGTATTAACTGTTTCATAATAAATATCAAAGCTCAGTGGGAGCTTTATTTGACTTTGAGGCTCTGTGTACTGTGTGGAGTAACTCTGCAGATATTTCTGCATTGATTTATTTGCAGAAGTAACTCCCTGGCTGCGCTGGAGGTAAATATCTGATTTTCTTCAATAACTTCGGCCTCTGTTTGAATGGTTTGAGGCAACAGGTGGCTTTATGGTAGCTTAGGAATCAATTCGCCTTAGTTGAAGCAGTGGACGCCTTTCTGTCAGTGAAACACTTATGATTTTTTGTCGACAGTGTTCTAATCCAGGGAATTAGGCTTTTGATAATCATTCTTAGCCGTAATTCCTCAGATCTATCTTTAATCTCCATCTGTTGTGCTTTGTCTTCAAACTTATACTCTTCAACTGTTCTTTTGAATTAAACATTGTCTTGTCGATGTGCAGGGCCGCACAGGCCATTACAGCATCAATGCTCATGAAACATTGACGAATCATTAAATTCAACCCTGTGAATGGTTCCTTTTAGTAGCTCGAAGGCACAGGAAACGTCTTTCCCAGTCCTTGGCCTTCCTTCGTTATTCAGTGGAAAACCATTAAAACACCTGCTAAACACAAAAAAAAATAAGAAATCCTGCAGAATTGGGTTTAAACTGCTTAGAAGGCGGGGAAGGATCATAGCCGTTGGATCTAGACACATGGACGGTCCAGATTTAATCAGAGAATCGCAATCAGCAAGAGGAGAAAAGGGGTGCAATTGAAAAAACTCTGATGTGATTGCGCGATCGGGAGGGTCAAAGCGATTGAGCAATGACCGTCGATCTAAAATTCAGATCAACGGTGGAGGATGAATCGGGATAGTTTCAATTGGGGCACAAACAAAATGTATGCAATTAAAAAACTCCGATGCGATTGTGCGATCAGGAGGGTCAAGCGATTGAGCGATGGCCATTGATCTATAAGTCAGATCGATGGTGGGAAGTATAATCGGGGATCGACAATCGGGTGAAGTGAACAAATGTTGCAATCGAAAGTTGCGATGCAATTTTGCGCGGACCGTTGGATCGAGGGACTAGATCAACGGTGCAGATTAGTCTTGAATCAAACAGTGGAAAACCCTTATATAATATATAAAATTCAAACCTTTTAAAAATAAAAATAAAAAGGTTTTTATGCTTCGGGGTGAAAATATGTATAAGGTGGATAGGCGCCTGACTGCGGGGCCTTTGGACTTTACGGAATGTAATATGCCCGGGGAGTAGTTTGAAACAAGGGCCAATCGCAATCGAAGTTCGGACCGGGTCTTTCAATCAACCCATTTGAAATATTTGCGATGCGATTAGCACCCGAGATCCTTAACACTTGGTCCCGGGGAAAAGTTATATGGAAAGAAAATAAAAAGGGGCGGGGTTTATAATACATAGGACCCAATCACATTGGAACTTTGGATGCGGGTCTCTTCGATCAACCCATTGTGATTTCTCCGATTGCGATTGTGCGATCGGGTCTTTTTAATCAACCCATTTTATATTTAACACGCGGTTTATAGCTTTTCAGCTTTAAACCTTGGAAATGTGGGTTTTTTAGGTTTTCAAAGGAAAAAATGGATCGGAATAGTTAAAAAATGGGTTTTTAACTATGGCAAAATGATTTTCATAAATGAAAGAAGAGGAATTATGAAAAAAAGGGGGTTTTATGGAGAAAAAGGGGAGAAAATGAAAGGTTTGAGAAGGGGGAAAATGATGATCTTTCAGCAGTCTTTCACTTGGAATCAGCAGAATTTTTTGAGTATAAAAATGGAAACAATAGTGGAGATTGGACAGAGGCATGAGGCCTTTAAGAGTCTTCAAGAGCCAACACTTTTTTGCAATAAAATTTGTTCCTTGAAGGCTCCAAAATTATTTAGCCACCACTTGGTATGACAAATTTTATAGGTGGCTAACATGTCCCTCTGCAATTGGTTGGAGAGTTGACTGTGTAATGGTGGACCAATCAGAGGCTGCCACGTGGCAGGCCCAAAGGCTGCCACGTGGCCCCCAGTTCACAATGGAAATGGCATGTATTAAAATTTTGCGTGTTTGTAGTTTGAACCCGTGAACTGTGGTTAACAAGCGTTACACCTTACCATTGGCCCACGGCCTTTGGTTTTGATATGTGAAGCACAAAAATTATATTTATTATAACTGTTGTAACGGTTGGTCCCCAACAGTTAATGCAGAATGTGTGGCCACATGTCACTCAAAATTTAATGCTAACAGTTTATGATGCCCCAAATTTAGTGCCGGTTTCCTCCATTTGAGGCAGAACTCCAAGTTTATCCGCAGTTAACTAAATGTGGCCCACATTTTGTAGGATTTTTGCCTAACATTGGGCAAAAACTTCAGTTGGACATATCTTTCACATGGGAGATCCTTTTGAAGGGAATTTTTTTTTTATTTTGGGTCTCTTCGACCTTCTAGACTCAATGGAGTAGGTCTGAAATCTAACAGAGGTCATCTTCAGAGGTTTAAGCATCGAAGAAGATGAAGGAGCCATTAGGGCCTGGAAGGAGAAGGTTGTGTATTGGACTGTGTTTCTCTGTTTAAGGTAAATTAACAGACATTATTAGCTATTTCATGCCTTTTGAATCTGTTTAGATGGTTTTCAGAGCTTGTTAAGAACTTTACAAAGCTGAAAAGCTTCATTTAAGCTCTAGAGGCCATTTTTCAAACAGAGTGTGTAGGCGAAACCGGAGCAACCGGAGGCCGTTTCTGATTAAACAAAACTCTATCTTGACTATTTCAGTCATTCTAGAACCAATGGAAGTGGTTTCAGATCATTATAGTACTTCTACAGCTCGAGAATTTGATATGAAGTCGTGGGCAGCCCTAGGCAAACCGTGGAGGAGAGCCATTTTTGGGGATGTTGTGCTTAATGTAAGAAAATTATCAGTTGATATTTGATGTTTGATCATTATTGGATGCAGCAGTAGTGGTATCAGGGACAGAAATATAAATCTGAGGGATTTTGTGCCATTTATAAGCTCAGATAAGCTTAGTGCACCGATAGAAGGATGTGTGTCCATGGAGCCTAAAGCTATTTGCAGGAATTGGACAACCATTAAAGGGATTTAAAATGGTATTCTCAACCCTTTGAATCATTTTTGTATTCATTGTGGTTAAGTGTGGAGCTTGTAAAATAATTTAAGTACCTTAATCCCAAAGAGTCTAGTCATGTTGACGAAGCTCAAAGGAGATGTAGCCCAAGAGTTGGGGTGAACTCCTATATTATATTGCTGTTGTGTTTTGTTATTCTATGGCTGAATTATGTTGCTGATATACATGTTAATTTTCAGCAAAAACAAATAAACTTAAAACACATAAACAGAAGAAAAGACATACACCTCTTCCAAGAAAAAATCTTGCATAATGTCAAGTTCGATAAGGTCATTTTAATTAAGTCTGAGTGTTTACTTCTATTATTTCTTTAGGCAGAGTTTGTAAGAGGGCCAGGTAGCTTCTGGATTCATCCTTTCTTTGAAAGGTGACATATCCAGTAAATGTCCCTACAGTCTATCTCTATATTAGAAATAAGAAGTTCTCACATTTTCAGATTTAAAATTTGGATTATTTGTACTCATTTACATAAATGAAAATGGATACCTTGCACCCTTTTCAAGTACATTCCATTTTCAGATCACATACAAACGTAAATTCTCCACATTGAAAACAGAATACATTTGAATATATGAAGGCAAGTCAAGTTGAAATGTATTATTACCAACTTGTTTAATAATCTTGAATGGACCATAATGAATAGGCTTGAGCTTTTTACCTTCTCCTTGCATCCTTTATTTGCTTATGTGCAACCATACTTCATCTCCTTCTTGAAACTTATGATCAACTCTATGTTTGTCATGCCTCTCCTTGTACTTTCTTTGACTCTTCTCAAGTTGTTCTTGAACTTGTTGATGAATAATCTAAATTTTCTCAATGAACTTTCGAGCCTTGTCAATATCACTATTCCCATCAATTGCAACATCCTTATCAAATATGAAGTCTAATGGCAATTTCGGAAAATAACCAAAGCACGCTTCAAAAGGTGAAGTATTTTTAGAAGAGTGCTTGGCCCGATTATAACCGTGTTGAATGTAATGCAGATTTTCATCCCACAACTTGGGATGTTTGTTGCAATATCCTCTCAATAGATGCACAACGATTATGTTCACCAACTCGGTTTGGCAATAATTTTGCGGATGAGAAGCAGTACTCTTTTTCAACTTTGTGTCCATCATCTTCCAAAGATTGGACCAAAAATTCCCAACAAACCTGGAATCCCTGTCACTAACAATAGAAGTTGGCAAACCAAAATGAACCCATACATGTTGAAAATAAAGTTCAGCAGTTTGTTCAGCAATAATGATTTTCTTACATGGCATAAGTATACACATTTAACTGAATCTATCCACAACTACATAAAGATAATCATGTTGTTTTCTTTACATTGGTAGACCTCCAACAAATTCCATGGACACACTCTCCCATGGCCTTGATGGAACTGGAAGTGGCATGTACAACCCAAGCTTCCTATTGCTAGGCTTGCTTGTTGCACACATAGAACATCCTCTTATAAAACATGACACACTATGTATCATGCAAGGCCAATAACAATACCTCTATAGATGCACCACCGTTTTTCTTACCCCAAAGTGTGCAGCAATAAGAGACGAATGAGACTCTGTCATGACACTAAGTCTCTCTCCTTGTGGTATACACAGCTTGCCCAAATGAAACAACATTTTTTTATGGATGTGATAATCATTTTCCTCAACTTGATTCCCTTCACTCAAACTAGCATACACATCTTTAAAATCAGCATCAGATGCATATTGCTCTATTTAACTCTCATGTACAATAGAATCATTTTTAAGCAAAGTAGAAGCACTTATAATTAGTCTTGAAAGCATACAACAAATTTATTGAAAATACCCATCTTGTACCTTATAACCAAGTGAAACTTTTGAAGAAATCCCATCCACCTGAAATGTCGTGATTGCTGCAATTTTTTTTGCGACTACAAGGACTGTAATGGTTGATGATCGATATGTATAATCATCTCTTTACCCATCAAGTAGTGTTTCCACTTCTTGATGCTTTGTACCAACACATACAGCTCTTTGTCAAATGTTGGATAATTAATTACAGCACCATTAAATGTTTCAGAATGAAAAGCAATAGGCTTACCATGTTGCAAAAGTACTACGCCCATGGCATACTCACTACCATCAGTTTGTATCTCGAATGGCTGTCTCAAATCCGATAATGCAAGGATCGGAGCTGAACTGATCTTTTCATTTAAAGCTTCAAAATCTTGTTGTTGTTTGCCTCCCCATTGGAAGCCTTTCTTCACACTTGTCATTGCATGCATAGGAGCTGCTATGGCAGAAAAGTTAGCAGTCGACTTTCTCCAATACTGAGTTGCACCTAAGAAACTTCTTACCTTGGTTACTGATTTGGGAGTGGTCCAATTCACAATGGCTTCCACTTTATAAGGATCAACTCTCAATGCGCCTCCTCCTATAATGTGTCCCAAATAAACTAGAGAAGTCTTTCCAAATTCGCTCTTAGACATCTTAAGAAATAATTGCTCTTTCTTCAAAACATCAAGTACCCTCTTTACATGCAAGACGTGCTCTTCTCTTGTTTTGCTAAAAATGAGTATATCATCTAAATACAAAATCCCAAAGTCATCAAGAAATGGAAAAAAAACATTATCCATAACACGCAAGAAATTCGTCAGTGCATTACACAAACCAAATGGCATAACCAACCACTCAAAGAGTCCTTGTTTGGTTTTGAATGCAATCTTCCATATGTCACTTTCTACAATTCTTACTTGATGATATCCACTTCGTAAATCTAACTTGGTGAAAAAAATTTATTCTTTCAGCTGATCTAGAAAGTCATCTATCCTTGGGAGTGGGTATCGACTCTTTACCGTTATCTTGTTCAAAGCTCTGAAGTCGACACACATGCGCCAAGTCACATCTTTCTTCAGAATCGGGATTATGGGTGAACCGCATGGCGAAGTGCTTGGCCTTATGAGTCCCTTGTCCAACAAGTATTTGATTTGCCTATTTATTTCATCATTCTCCATTATCGACATGTGATACATGCTGATGTGTGGAAGAGGACAATCTTGTTGAAATTGAATCTCATGTTGAATCTTCCTTTTAGGAGGCAATCCTTTTGGCTCCTGAAACATCTCATTATGTGCATCAACTACATCATATAAATCCAATTTCAACTTAGGATCACAATCTTCAAATGACTCATGATTAACATCAGCTTTAGGCTTAATCATTAGAAGAACAAAATTCTTACTTGAATTCACCATCCTTTTTACCTGTCCAACATTTACCATTGGAATATTTGTCTTCTTGCGATGTGATATAACAATGTACTCCTTTCCATCTGTAGAAATTCCTGAATAAATCACTTATTCAACCGAGATTATCTTGGTCACATACTATTTGAGCTTCATACATAACACATAATCTCTTCTGCGCATTAATCATCACATGCGGAAATAAAAACAACAAGCGGTATTGAAAACATTCACATGCGCACATATAAATTCAACACATATAACACAGTATGTATACCGGGGAAAGCTTATAGCTGAAAACCCCCTACTGTCTGTATATTATAATGAAGAAGAATCATGTAACAATCTCAGTACAATACTCCTCACAAGTACTCAGTACTGTCTCCAAAAGTTACACACAAACTAGCTCAGTTTTGAAGAAGTCACGGGTTCAAAACTCCTCCACTGTTTCCCTGCCTCTACTGTGCAATCCAAGATGAGAGAATAGTATGGAATGAATTCGAATTCCCTTGGCTTTAACTGCGCAATCCTCATTGGAAATCTCCTCCAATGATTGTGCAAATCTCATGCACACTATAGTCACAACTGATAGTAGACTCCACCCTTTCTCCTACCTCTTCCACCGGTCTTCACTGAACTGTACATGCATTGCAGTTAACTGATGTGTTATTTAGTTGATTTATGAGTTAATAATTAGTGAATTAATTAATAATTAATTCACACCACTCATCACTAGTGTATTTGTCAGTTAGACTAAATACAACTAGTTCAACTAAGTTAAACCTAACACAACTCCACCAACTGTCTCATCAACTCCACCAAACTCTGCCACATGAGTTCTAACTGAAGTCAACCATGCAATAGCTCAACTAACCCTTAGGAAAAGCGTATTTCCTTCTGTCAGCTTCATGTGCCACATCCAAGCATCAAACTGAAGTGCTCCAAGAGGATAAGATAATGTTTATAGTCTAAATATTATTAAGGGTTAATAATATTTGACTGTTCTATTTTTAGCCCAGCAGTCTAAAAATAGAAACTGCCCAATGTCTAAAAATAGAGGTCCATCTATTTTTACCAACTCAACCAATCATCCAAGAATAGCATCCCGCAACTCCTAGACCATGCTCCATATGTCTAAAAATAGACATAGTCTAAAGATAGACTTTGCGACAAAAATCACATGTGTGGTCCCCACCTAGTTTAGGTGATCACTTTCCAACTAGGATCAGGAAAGATGTTTCAGGAGGCCTCCTTCACTGTTTCTTGTTTCCATTTTCAACACTCCCTCTCAACAAGAAAGGACTATCTTTTCATGCGACATGCAACTCCATGCATTCGCCCTGCAACCTTCACAAGCGCCCTGCAACTCCATGCATGCAACATGCAACTCCATGCATTCGCCATGCACCCTTTGCATGCACCATGCAAAATCATGCATGCACCATGCAACTCCATGCATGCGCCATGCACTCTTCTGAAACTGAATAGGCTCCAAACAAACTCAATCAATCTGATGCATCTATCATCAAAGTCTTCGACCTCTGCTTAGCTACTGCACATGTCATCAGGAACCACTGCACTGTTGAACTCTTGCACCCATGCACTCTTGCACTTACTGTCAACTCTGATCCGTGCTCCAGTATCCGACACTGTCACTTTGATCTACCTGCATCAATCCAACTGATCTGCTACTGTTGTGCTGTGGGCACCTCGTAGCCAGGTTCAACTCATGAGATCCACACCATCTCATGAATCTTGCCCAGAAATCTCCTCTTGGGATTAATCATGCATGTCGCCCCACCTCTCACCTGGTGGTATAGTTGCATCCACTCCCTCTGCCCATCTGGCACGAAATTTCTCTGCATGAGTGGTTTCTTCCACTCCATGATCCTCTTGTGGTTGCTCCACACCCCGAGATTCACTTTCACCTACATGCAAAACTTGCTCCCTCTCAAGCATCAGTTGCATGTCTTTCTCCCGCTTCCCAATAGTAAGAAGCTCCGTAGACATCCCATCTACTTCAAGTCTGTAGAGATTCTTTTCCCGAATCCCAACCTTCTTGACTTGTCCCATTGCCTTGTGCCGAAGGAAAACTTTCCCTTCTCTAAAGACAACTTCATATCCTTTATCCTCTAACATTGCGACTAAGATTAAATTCTTCGTCAAACCTGGTACATGCAATACATCTTGTAAAAGAATGAGTTTACCTGACTCCCTCTAAAAGGTTATGGTACCAATGCCAGTTGCATTGTATCGTCCACCGTTGCCCAACTCAACATGCATCTGGAGACCTTTCTCCACCAAGTCACTGAAAAGATTTGCATCTCCCGTCATGTGAAAGGAAGCGCCACTATCAAAACACCACCCTGATCCCAATGCACTAAACACCATGCATGTGATCAATGAGAAGTCCAGCTCAAATTGAGAAGCAAGAGCCTCACCAGCTGCAGCTCCAGCAGCCTGCTTCTACTTGTTCTTCTTCTTCTGTGGACAATTCGTGGCGTAATGTCCGTGATCGTGACAGTGAAAACACTTCACTTTGGACATGTCACGCTCTTTACCATCCGCACTGGATTGAGAAGCCTTCTCCTTTCCCTTCCCTTTCCTTGCTTTGGCAGCCAAAGCGCAGTCTTCTTCATCAGATTCCTTTGATGAAGATCCATCCCTGGTACTCCGCCTTATCTCCTCTTGCACAAGATCAGACCACAGTCTTTCCCATCCTGGCAAATTCTCCCGACCATTGACACTGTCCTGATATGCATGCCAACTTTTAGGAAGCCCGAGGAGAGCCAAGCTCACCAGCTCCTCATCATCCACACTAACTCCTACACTCCCAAGCTCATCCCTGCAGTGGACAAACTTTTGCAAGTATACCGGAATAGTGTCATTCTTCTCCATCTTTATTTTCCTGAGTTTATCCTTGAGCGCCAACTTCCTTTGGTCACTCTTTCTCTGGAAAAATTCTGTCAAAGCTTTCCACATCAAGAATGGAGAAGCTTTACCATGCAGGCTGGATACTATGTGATCCTTCACGCCCTCCAACAGAATCCTTCGACACCTTGTTGTCTTCTTTTGCCAAGCTTCAATCACAGCAGCATCCGTAGAAGTAGGCTTTGGAACTTCTTTCTCTATGAATTCCAACAGCCCATTATCATCTAATATTGCCTCCATGCGGTCTTTCCATGCAATATAATTCGATCTGCCTTCCAAGGCATACTCCAATCGCATTCCGATGAAAGACATCTTCGCCTGTAACACCAAGAAAACACTTCTGCAAATTCGAATTCCACCAGCTCAAAACTCAACTGCTCCTGATCTGTGAGAACAAATTATTTCTAGCACAGAGATCGACTCCAGGGGCATTTATTGGATATATCACCTTTCAAAGGAAAGGATGGATCCAGAGGCTACCTGGCCTGCATGCAGACTCTATCTACCGAAATAAATTTGTAATCACTGTGATGGTCAATCTTAGCTCCGATACCATGTAGAAATTCCTGAATAAATCACTTATTCAACGGAGATTATCCTGGTCACATAATATTTGAGCTTCATACATAACACATAATCTCTTCTACGCATTAATCATCACATGCGGAAATAAAAACAACAAGCGGTATTGAAAACATTCACATGCGCACATAGAAATTCAACACATATAACACAGTATGTATACCGGGGAAAGCTTACAGCTGGAAACCCCCTACTGTCTGTATATTATAATGAATAAGAATCATGTAACAATCTCAGTACAATACACCTCACAAGTACTCAGTACTGTCTCCAAAAGTTACACACAAACTAGCTCAGTTTTCAACAAGTCACGGGTTCAAAACTCCTCCACTGTTTGCCTGCCTCTACTGCGCAATCCAAGATGAGAGAATGGGTGGAATGAATTCGAATTCCCTTGGCTTTAACTGCGCAATCCTCATTGGAAATCTCCTCCAATGATTGTGCAAATCTCATGCACACTATAGTCACAACTGATAGTAGACTCCACCCTTTCACCCACCTCTAACACTGGTCTCCACTGAATTGTCCATGCACTAAGTTAACTGATGTGTTCTTTAGTTGAATTATGAGTTAATAATTAGTGAATTAATTAATAATTAATTCACACCACGCATCACTAGTGTATTTTCCAGTTAGACTGAATACAACTAGTTCAACTAAGTTAAACCGAACACAACTCCACCAACTGTCTCATCAACTCCACCAAACTCTGCCACATGAGTTCTAACGGAAGTCAACCATGAAATAGCTCAACTAACCCATAGGAAAAGCGTATTTCCTTCTGTCAGCTTCATGTGCCACATCCAAGCATCAAACTGAAGTGCTCCAAGAGGATAAGATAATTTTTATAGTCTAAATATTATTAAGGGTTAATAATATTTGACTGTTCTATTTTTAGCCCGGCAATCTAAAAATAGAAACCGCCCAATGTCTAAAAATAGAGGTCCATCTATATTTACCAACTCGACCAATCATCCAAGAATAGCATCCCGCAACTCCTAGACCATGCTCCATATGTCTAAAAATAGACTTTGCGACAAAAATCACATGTGTGGTCCCCACCTAGTTTAGGTGATCACTTTCCAACTAGGATAAGGAAAGATGTTTCAGGAGGCCTCCTTCACTGTTTCTTGTTGCCATTTTCAACACCATCTTTGAATAAATGGTATTTGTTCTCATGGCAATGGAAGATCGCTTTCCTGTCATACAAGTAAGTTCTGCTAAACACAACACCTATAATATCAAGCGGAACCACATCTAATTCAACTGTGTCAAGAAAATGTGCAGTTATTGCAAAGCGCATTATGCACTTCTTTGAAACCTGTAGATTTGCATCCTTACAAATCCACCCAAGTGGATATGGTTTTGGATGTGGAATGGTCTCAAGATTAACTTTCTTGACCAATTCTTCATAAATTAATTTCACTTGTGACCCACTGTCAAAAAATGTGTCAATCTTGGTATGTTTGGATATGACCCTTACATGAAATAGTTCAATTCTCTCTTCTTCATTTGGAGCTTCTATGTGACAGTCTGAAGTACTAGTACTAGGTTTTGTTTCAATTTCTTTCCCCTTCATGTTCTTCAATCCCATAGCTGTAATTTTAGTTTCATCACCTGAATCCTCTCCTAATTCATGTTGAGTTGTAGCTATAGTTTTCTGCTTCCCTTTGTTATTGTTAAACTTGGGTCTCTTTTCAGGATGTAATTTCCAACAATTTTTCTCTTCATGGCCTTCTCTTGAACAATGTTTACAAACCACTTTCTCCCCCTCTTTCTTGACAGAAGCATTCTTTTTTCCTTTTCCTTTTGAGGTATTCTTTTTGTTTTTCCCCTTAAAAGGTTTGTTTCTACCCTCTTCAAAATTATTTTTCCCTCTAGCTTCTAGACGTGTGGCTGGAACACATACCTCATCTAGACTTGTAGGATTAAACATGAGGATAATATGTCTAAGGTAGCTATGTAAGCCCCCTATGTACTTGAGCAAAGTATCTTGACTATGAATATATACCTCTAATAAGAGAGCTCTTCTCCTAAATTCTTGGGTGTAGTCTTGTACATTTTGTCCTTTCAATTGTCTAAAATTTTTCCAATTCATTATGGCTTTCTACATATGAGCTAATGGATAAAATTGATGTTTTATTGCAGTAATGAAATCAGTACATGATAGAATAATCTTACCATGCTTTTTGATCTCCTTATTTGTCTTGCCTTCCCACCAAACAAGAGTTGCACCTTTCATCCTCAATGAAGCTAGTTGGATTTTGGTGTCATCATCATGAAGGTTATGAATTCTCAAATAAACCTCCAATTGCCTAATCCAATTATCAAGATTTTATTCATTGACTTCACCCTTAAACATTGGCAATTCAAACTTAACATCAATTTTTAGAAAAGGAATTTTACCAGTGTTCTTTGACTTGTGAGACTGGTGTACTGAAGATGAAGTAGAGGATGATGATGATGAGGGTGAGGATGGTGAATTTCCATTGGCTCCATTTCCTCCATTGCCTTCTTTGATTTATCTTCATCATTGTGACCTCCTAATGATCCCTGACCTTCCTTGTGAAGTTTGGATCCTTCTCCTTCTAGTCTTTCATTCCTTTCTTGATAAAGGACTCTCACCATTTCATTCATGTCAAGGAATTCTTTCTTCAACACTCTTTCTTCTTCTTCTTTGGGATCCACCTCTTCATGGGATTCTTCTTCTCCTAGAGGCATGCTTGATGCTACTTCTGCTTCTTGGAAGTGAATTAGGTGATCGAGAATGTGGCAATCTTGCCCTCCTTTTTTGTGGCTCACTTTGAGAACCCCTTGTTTCCACCAATTTGCCTTCTCCTCTCTTAAGCTTAAGCCTAGTAAGCATTAAAAACCTTGCAAATAGTTAACAAATATTTGCACATAAAAACACCAGAGATTAAACTCTAGCTCTGATACCAACTTGATCTGAAAGGAGTGTATTAGTTCTATTGTGCTAAGTGTCCTTTCAGTAATATAGACATGTACAATTTGTCCCCATAAGTTTGCTTAAGGAATGAGTATTTTAACCATGAAACATAGATGAATTAGTGAACTTTGAGCATGAAAATAAGCATTAAAAACAATGAACAACAGTGTATAATAGAGAAATACAATCACACATAATTTTTACACAGTAGGCATGATGAAACAATTCACCCCTTTTGGGCTACTTCTGCTGGTCCAGCTCCCAATGGCATGTCCCTCTTTGTCATTATGCTCAAAATTGAAAATTACATGTGTTTAGATGCTTCTAATGGTTGTTTTCTCTGCACCAATGGCTCCAGAATGCTAAAATTAGTCTAGGTAGACACTTGTTTCACCAAAAATGGTCGCAAATTGACCTCCCAATGCATTTTTCCCAATGACAGCTATAAAAGCTCCACTAAAAGTGGAGACAGGCACTTAGCTAGATTTAAAATTAATGAAAACCCTAAATTTAGGGTCGGCGCTATATTTCCCGCTAGTCAAAACCATTTGATATTAATTTTAAAGTCAAGTGGGTAGGGTGGTCACATGTCAACCCCCCCCCCCGTCTACATTGTTACCGTTTGAAACTCCACGTATATAGCTTGGAACCTGGAGTGGCACAATTCCGCCAACCGTAGCATTTGATGCCATAACTTCCATAATGTGACCAGTGTTAGACCTCCGTCGGAGGTTATGGTGAATTACTGCCGGTTTAAAACTTTGGGTCATGGTCATAGCCACCGGTTATGGTAGTGGGGATTGGCCCCTTTTTTTATCTGCCCGTAAGTTTGTTAAACAATATATTAAACCGACAGCCTTATAGATTTAAGTAACATATGTAGGCGGATTGGTTAAGTTGCCCGCGCCATGCCCAAGGTCTCCGGTTCAACTCCCATGTCCTTCGATAAATTTTACTACACCCTCCTGAGGACACATGGTAGCCTTCGGGCTTGCCACGTGTCCCTCATCCGATGGTTCAACACAAAAACCATCAACGGTTAAAAATTCATCGCCATACCACTAAATCAACAGCGCACAATATGCCACATGGCACAATCCTGTTGGTTGTGAGAAAATGGAATATTCCCTAAAATATGCCTATTGATTGTACCTACATGCTGACTGGGCATCCAGTCACAAAATTGTTGTTGTTTGGGAAAATGGACAGAACACGATATCTTCCTCATATGACATCGATTTTTTTAACCATTCATGGCACCAGAATCACAACGACGAGACCTTTCCAGTCGCTCAGGTTCGGACCTGTTTTGAGCACTTTCAATTTTGAGGATAACACATGATCTCCTGATCACAAGACCTCTGAATTAGGAAGATAATTAGGCTCCACATCCAATAATTTTGACATACTTTATACTAGGATTTTTCTTTTATGCTAGGCAAAGTGGGAAGATAACTATGTTAGTGTTTTTGTGGAAATTGAATACCAAATAAAACCTCCTTAACAATTGATTGTTCCCTGCAAAGGATACCATAGATTCTTGGTGCTATTAGTGGACAAACTTAAACAAAAAAAGGCATTGCAAATAGAGAAAACAATGCATCTAAAAAAATAAACTAAACAAAAAAGAGAAATAAAAAATAATTCCTAATTAAGTGACACGTTGACATAATAATGGAAAAATACTCCCTTTATTAACTGGTGGTGGTAGAAGTTGAATACAATATAATACTAAAAAAACTTGAAGAAGATTATTTGAGCTATGGTTCTCAAAATCCTCAACATGCAAGTCCATTTCCTTAGTCTCTTCGTAAGATTCTCCTTTCTCTAAAAATAAGTGTTAAGACTTTCCATCGATGGACTCTTCTTTTCTCACTAAGATGTTGGATTGATAAGAAGAAATATGGCCAACATGCTAGTGCTCTCACTTATTCTACGTCAACAATTAAATTTGGTGTTGCTCTGATAACAATTTGGCAAACATAATAATGTCTCATGTTTTGGTTCTCCCATGACTTTTTTATATAGAAAATTTTGAACCCATCTTCCCTCTCTTGGTTCAAGGATGATAGTGACTCAAGAGTATGAAAATATAATTCCATTGAGGGTTGCATATGTTTAGGGTGACTCCAAGTTAGTTTTCCTTGACTAGAAATATTAGGGAATCCTATTCCCAAGTGTGGGAAGTGATCTCAAATTTTTGAGTTTGCATTTTCCTTTGACCACACGACTTTTGAAAGAAAATTTGCGCGGCCACACATTTCACCTTCTTTCCTGGTGTGGGGTCCGAATTTTCTTTTAAAAACCTTAGGAGAAGTTTAATTTTTTGGATTTCCATAATGTCTTTAACTTGGAAAATCTTCATTTGTACATTTTACTAGACAACCTTAAGTTTATTTTCTAGTGTACGATTTTCTAGTTAATATTTTCCCCCTGATGTATGAGTTTAGGAGAAAGTGACTAAGATTCTACGTAACATATTTAAGAGAGAGGGATAATACCTTGTCGCGAAGATGAGTAGAGGGACCCCTTAACTGAGCAGAAAGGGTAACCATGCTCTGTAGAAAACCCGAGTGATAAATATAAAGTGTTTATATGAGGCAGGCGTGTCCCATGCTCATTATGATGATTGGTTAATACAATACAATAGATATTGGTTCTATCAAGTCACATTGTAGTAGGTGACATGTTGATGGCTGGTGATAATAAACACGGATACCCTCAAGGGTGTTTTATTGAACAAATATACTAAATACAGTGCCCCCATGCATCATCTAGGTGAAGCACTTTCTGAGTGAGGTTCTTATGTATGTATGGGTCTTTGACTTTGGGAACCTCCCTTGCATCGTGGTGTAAGCACTATTGAATGAGGTTTTGAGTGATGCACAAGTGTTCGATTAAATGGAAGCGCTGCATCGGTTGTGAAGTATGATACCACCCTAACAGGAAAAATGGTGTTGATGTCGAATGTCAGGGGGACCAATGACATCAATGGGCAATGTTGATTCCCATTTTTCCACTCGAGAATGTTCCTTAAAGGGGGAACTTATCCAAGGTACTACCTCAGTCCTAGAATATGAGTGGTGAATTTTATAGGAAATAAGCATCAATCGTCCAGGAAGTGTTGATATAGGGAATCAAGGTTTTTTGTGAAGTAGATTGTAACATGGTGGGTTAAAAAGGCATGATGAAGAGAGTTGGATATAGTAATGGTTATGGAAAACTGGCCTCAGGTTAGAGCTGTAATGCGAGTGGTGATCGTCAAAACAATTTCTTATAGGTGTAGCCCTAGAGCTGGTAAGACATCCAGGGTATGTGTGAGTATGCTATGACTGACATGATTGGTATCAATGAAAAATGTGAGAGCCTCGACCAAGGGTTAATAGAAACCGACGATAGGTATAAGACATCAAAATATGGGTGGGAGTCCTTTTCCTGAAAAATCTTTGTACACTTGCCAAAATAATGTAAAAGTGATTTGTATGTACAAACACAGAGACGAGTGCCCCAGAAAAAATGTTGGTTTGCGTAATGATGCAGGGATGGTGTCTATTTGCTAAGGGTTGGGGCCCCATTGGCTAGTCTTGGTGTGGGGTTGATGAGGTGGATGAATTGACACAAATGGGCTATGTAAGTGGGGGTATGATAGGCCAAATATGGAACGTGGTAGTGCATCTTGCTTGATCCATCGTAAAATATTAGGGGTAGCCCAAGAATGGGTTGATGAGCGACAAGTGAAGCAAAATGATGATGATCTTCAAGGAGTGAAAGTGGAGTGGTTCTCGGGCCTAAGTAGGTGGTCATGGATCCCGATAGTGGATGGGGGTCTATGAATATGAAAGGATCCATGAGTGGGAAGGATCTATTGATCATCGTGGATGTTTATAAAACATAAGGAGAAGTGGTGATAAACATGGTCAAGATGGTGGACCCTAAGGTGTCTTTTGGAGAATTATGTGAGGATATGCAAATCTTGAGAGGAAGCCTATCATGTTGATTGGCGAATCACACCTGCTTTTGTATTTATCTATCAGGATATTGGTCGAAGCATGTTGTTTGTGATGTACCTGTAATATCCACAGCCAATACCCCAATTGAAAACATATTTTTAAAACAGATGAATAATATGTGATTGACTGAATGATATGAGTTTAAAAACAAGATAAGGTGCACCTGAAAGGATGTTCTGGGCCTGTGGCAAGTCCAAAAATAGGTTTTGGTAATAACTGGAACAAAGAGTTCCATGATGAAGATGATGTGGTACCAATCCTTGTGTCTCTCATGGTTTTGAGAATGGAGGTCCTGAGCTCCTATAATGGGCTCCAGAAAATGGAAGAGAGAGTGATAAATAGGGCTAAGGGGGGCAACTATCATTTCATTTTCACCGTTGAGCTTGAGAGACCAGAGATTGATCCAAGAGCCTTTCTTGTTGTTGCGGTTAGTAAAAGTACCACGGACGCACATGGGGAGAGCCAGGTAGGAGCTTATACCCTAGACTTTTAATTTTTGGTAGTTGTAGGGTAGGTAGGTTGTACAGGGGTCCCATTTATGACATTTTTAGGGTGAATTTTTTAGGGTTGCACAGGCGACTCAGGTAGAGTCGCGCGGTCACCGCATGAACAACTAAGGTTTACATGACGACATCATGCAAAAGGGCCTGTCTATTGCACGATCAATGTGACTGAGTCCTAATAAGTCACGGTGACGTCCATCTAGGGGTCATAGCGACTTGGCCTCTAGACCATGCGCGATACTTGCATTTGTGTTTGACATAGACACACATACCGTGCGTTTGTGTTAAACACAGATGCGTAGACCTTAGTCAGGTGGTCACTGTGGCCTATGGCCTGAAAAATGCATGACTTGCATGTTTGCTTAAAAAACAGGCGCACGATGTGCATGCTTGTGTGGGGAATAGGCACGCGCTTGTCAGAAATGGAAGATTTTCTCATTTTTCTATCTTAAGAAGCTAAAACAGTGATTACTAATATCCTTGATGGCAGGATGATTTGGAGAGAGCAGGACTGAGTGACTTTAAATATTATAGTTGTGTTGAACCAAGCAGTGAGCTAGGCCTTAGCTCGATGGGGGTTACTAAAGTTTCTTCATAACTCGACCTTGAGATCGTAGGATAGGATTTCTATGCTTTCTTATTCACTGCTGGGATATGCTTCATAGATCATGGTGGTGTAGAGGGCCAACTTTCCCATATCGGCCCAGATTGATGAGTATTTTGTGATAGGGTTGCTACCTCTTGGGGAGGCTTTACCATATTCGCTGCCAACTAGTCATATGGATATCTGCCAATGGGAGGAGATTGAAGGTCACTACGAGCCCAACCCCTTTGAGGAGAGTTGCATATGAGTATCTGTGTTGGCTTGAGGACTCCTGACCTAGGTTTAGATTTTATGGATAAACCAAAAAACCCTCCAACTACTGGCCCTTTCGGCAATGACCTAATTTCGCAGATCAAAGTCTCACCCGAAGTAGTATGGGGGGGTGTTAGAACCAGGTTTTCATACGCTGAGGGAAAAAATAATGAAGTGGACCTAAGAAAATCGAATGCAGACTTGTATCAACCATAAACAGATGTGCACAACAAAATAAAGAAGAATCACAAAGTGTGCACAATTATTAACATAATAACAGATTTCATAGATCGCTTCAACGCAAATAAAGTATAACATAACCAGTTCTAGATCTAAACAACTTGCAATTACTTAACCATATTTATCAACCATCAATATGCATAATCAATCATAATAGATATCTTCGCGCAATAAGTAGTAGAAAACATTGTGATCTTAACAAAATAGAAATAGTAAATAACTCAGATCAATAACATGAGAGGTTCACTAAAATCTGTCCTTTCTATTAATCTTCAAAACCTTTCAATACATCAGACTTCCCTTAAACAACCCTTCTGCACACATAGCAAGTTGAGTCTGCACACAGCCATGAATAGGTCTCTGCGCACACAGCCAGCAAGAGCCTTTCAACCCAACCCATACAAAACCCTCACCAGTATTACAGACACATCAACTTATCAACCTTCAATAATAGTCTTAAGCTACTTCCCTTAAACTCGATCTATCTATTTATAATTTTTCCTGGCACGCAAATACTATGGTCTCAAACCATGGTTTGAGGCCCACAGTTTACCCTTAAACCCATTTACATCAAAATTAGGGACTTTGACCCACCCCAAAGCCCCTTGACTCCTTTGCGCAATGCGCATATATAAAAATTATACAAAATTATATCAAAAAGTGTGCCCAGGGGACCCAGCTCCAACAGGCCCCAACACAAACATGTGACTTTTCCCCAGTCATTGAGGCACCTGCTCCTTGATCTTGGCCTGAAGCACGCTAACAGAAGATTTTAGAGGGAGCACTAATTGCAAACTTTGTGCTATGGTGCCCTATGCTTGCTAAACCAACTTTTCTGTGGTGGGCCCTTCAGTGGTTATCTCTATGCTGCGATGAGTCTGCGAGATTTTCTTTACAGTGTTATGCAACGTTTGTGAGAGTTGAAGCACTTCCTCAGCCCATGGTTGCATGCATGCTTCGAGAAATTGTTCCTTTCAGCGCAAATATTCAATCTTTGTTTGTATTGTTTGGAACTCCTGTAGACAAGCTAGGCATTGTGTCAGAACCAAGGTCAGCGCCACTGTCCTGATTTCTTCAAACTATTGTTCCTTCTGGTGCAAGGCGTCGCACAACTTGGTCTGTAGTTCTGCAATTTTTTGCTCATATTCCATTATGACCGTCTATACCTCAACGCGCGATGCTTTCAACACAGCAGTCAATCCTTCTAATTTCTCTTTGGGTGCAACTATGGCTAAGATAACTGGAATATCTCAACAAACTTTGTGGATCTTTGCCTCTAGTGCAACGCACTAGATTTCGGCTTCTCGGCATGTTGTTTCTGCTTTTTGCTGCTATTGGTGTGCTTGTTCTGCCTACTGTCGTGCTTCCATGGTATGAGTGTGAGAAGTAGCCTCATGGTATTGAAGTTCATCCACGGTCATTGAGTGCATCATGTGCAGCTTCCATGTAGGTAACACATAGAGATTAATGTTTATATCACCTGATCCATGAAATTGGCCACGCCAGCTGGCGTCCACTTGAATTGTTGGCGCGGGGATTTGGACAAGGTGAGCATCCCTGGAAGTTGGTAAGGAAAAATCTAATGGTTGCGCGCTCGTCTCTATCTCCTCATATTTTGAACATGTAACCTCTCAAAAAATACACACACACATAGTCTAACTAATAGATGAAATGGTTCTTTTCCAAACATTTTTTTTTGTCACTTTTGTTTATAATCAAGTAGATATTTTTAAAAATCACAAGTTTAAGTTGTTTAATATGCAAAGACGAAATGCCTCTAGATGTTTTTAGGGTGTTGAATCCATTTATGCATTTAAAAGTGCATTTTAAACAATAAGAATCACAATTTTACTATAAATTGTATGGTGGGATTCCCACTAAAAAGTCATTTAGTCTATTAGTTAGACTAAGCACCCATATACATATATATATATATATATATATATTAAATTGTATCAATTTCATTTTATATTTGTACAAACATATTCAACATATTCAATGGATATGAACATGTAAGTACAAAGTAATTGTAGAAAATTTTGAAAAATATATTATAAATGATTTAAATAATAAATTTGTACAAAATAATTATAAAGACCTAATTTTAAAAAAAGAAATTAAATTATAATGAAAGATAATATATAGCTTTATATATAAAGATTGAGATTTTTTTTTGGGTAAACTCTATGGGAGATTTGAAGCAGTGATTTTTTCATATGAAGTGTCTTAACAATGCATATATTAAGAGTCAATCCAAAATAGTATGGACATGTATAAGATTACGATTAAATATTGTTTAATAATCAATAGTCTAAATGTTATAATTTAAATAATAATAATTATTGGATCTTTTCCTCATATCATTCAAATTAAAATAGTTTTGTTTTTCTCCCTCTCATATATATGTCTGGTATTACTCATTCAGTTTTTTTTTTACTGTTTATTAGTTTGTGTTTGACCAAAAAATTATGTCACTTATCCATAGTTTAACATTGTGAATTCAATTTTTGTTATTTTAATTATTATTTAAATTTATTTATTTGTAAGGTGATTGGTTGAGGTTTTCTTATGGATTGTTTAGTAACTTCTATTTCTAGTAGTTATTAATTTTTTGTTTTTAGTTTTATTTCTTTTTTATTTAACATTTTATTTTTTATTTTTTGTCCTTTTATTTCCATTTTCATGAATTATAATTTGTTTTCCCTAAGATAGACTTATTATTATATCAAAAATATATTTTAATACATTTAATTATAAAAAATGTATACATAAATAAAAAATAAAAGGCACACACACATAGATAAATATTTAACAATTTTGGTTAATCATATTTCTTAATTTTTGGTGATGCCATTCAATACATTATTTTATTAGTTGCTTTATGTTTGTGATGAAATATTTGTGTTTATTAGCTTTTAGTTTAATTAAGCTATACTAAGCTAAGCAGGAGATACTAGCAAATATGTAACATGTGTTTAATCATGTAATAATTTCTAAATCTGCTTTTAATTGATAGAAAATTCATTTTCCTTATATGTAAGAAAATAACTTTATGTTCCCCAGATGCAGGTGCATAAACCAAAACGAGAGGTGGCAGATCCGCAACATGGCACATGGCCTAGCCACATAGTCGCGCATGGGGATCATTTTGCAGGTAATAAAGCCTCCAACTGCTCGCCTTACGCAAACAATGATGGCTCTTCGTCTTGCGTTAATTATTGTCCAGTCCTCCAACCTGAGAGTTACTTCATGGCGTCGCTCCCCTCTCCACTGTCATTCGACTCCTGCAGATTCAGTGTCTCGGCTCTCTCTACTTAGTGCTCCTCTGTGCCCTTCCAGATCCTCTGTGACTTGCATCTGCAATTGGCCGTGCCGTCTCCGCACACCAGCCACCCCATTGTCGTGTCGTCCCTACACACAAGCCACCCCATTACCTCGCCGCCCCTACACGCAAGCCATCCCACTATCTCTCCCCCTGCTCACGCTCATTCCTGCTCAAGCATGCCGCGAAGTCATAGAATGAGATGTCGTCGAGGCCGTGGCAGGGGCCAGTCCTAATGCCCGCCCATTTCTATCCATGAAGATAGTCGCTCCCCTCCTCCCGAGGACAATTCGACCCAGTTTCATTATGACTGCACTCTGGACTGCCCTCAGGTCACCGCCCCCTCACTATGAGTTTTCAAGATATGCCTTCGAGCTCTGGCTCGAGAAAGCGTGTCCGAAAATCAACAATTTCACTTGCTCCCCCTCGGCATTCTCGGAAGTTGGAGGCGCTGCCAGTCAAACTGAGAGAGCACTCTTCTAGGAGTGAAGGTAGTGGAAGCAGCAGTCCTATTCTCTCTGAGGATGAAAAGAGAGAAGGCATAGGCAGCGTGGTGTGCACCACCACCACGCCTAAGCCCAACGCGCAGCATTCAAAGAAAGATGAGGATTCATCGGATGACTACAGGTGTCTTCTCATTGAGGAGCCTCCGTCTCAGCCTCATGACAAGTAGCATGCCATGTAGCCTCAGTTATGAGAGGTTGCCTCTTTCTGTGTTGTTTCATCTTTCATATATCATGTTTTTTCTAAACCATGTGATAAACTCTTGCAATTTTTTTGTTAATGCTGGTTTCCCTACTCAGGGAGGGCAGCAATTTTTGGACCGGTTTCCCAGTCTTGGGCAGTTACATTTTTGTTTTTTTAAACTTTACTCCCTCCGGAATTGGCTATCATAGCAATTTCGGAGGCAAGCTTCGAATTGTAAATTATGTACAAATTAATAGAATAGTCTTATTTAGAATATATATATATATATATATATATATATATATATATATATATTATAACTTTATGTTTTATGATTAAAGATCTAACATCTAACCTTTATATGTCATTAAAATGCATTGAAAAAACTTAAAAGTCTAGCTTTATATTGATGATTAATAAATCATTTTATTGATCTGATATTTTTAATATCAATAATAAATTAACTGACATTAATAGATAGCAATTAATAATAACTATTCCAATTTCAAATGAATAACTAAATTAAAATGGAGTTGTCTTTAGTGCGACTTTTTGAAGTTTCAAGTGCCGGAATCCAGTGAAATTTTTTGAGGTAAAATCTTGGTTTTTGTTATTCAAACTGGTTTTTTGACTCTAAATATGGATTCAACACCCTTAAAAACCTCTAGGGCATTTCGATTATGCAAAGTTAGCAATCAAACTTCTCTTTCCAATAAATTCCTGCCGGAATTTAGAAAAATTACACCATAAAAAGTCACTGTAAAAACCTTCAAAAAGTCGCAGTAAAGACTACCACTACTCGAATTAAAATTTACAACTAAATTTTTATATATATAGAAATTAATAATAACTTTTCCAATTTCAAAATAATAACTAAATTAAAATTTACAACTCTATATATATTCCAAATTTATCCCTGCAACATTCAGCAGCAACGGTACTTTGCGTAGAAAAATTCAACAAAGGGTACATTGCCTCACATGAGTGACTGTATCAAGTGTGAAGAAATCTAAGACTTTGGAACAACTAAATAACTTTTGCAGGGGAATACCCAAATTTATCCCTGCAACATTCAGCAGCAACGGTACTTTGCGTATCCCTGCAACATTCAGCAGCAACGGTACTTTGCGTAGAAAAATTCAAAAAAGGGTACATTGCCTCACATGGGTGGCTGTATCAAGTGTGAAGAAATCTAAGACTTTGGAACAACTAAATAACTTTTGCAGGGGAATACAGAGATCTGAGAACGGCAAGCCGAATACCGAATATTTAACAAGACTGTAATGTTAGAGGAGCAAGCCATTTCCTTCCTTTTTGAAGAAGCATTATATGCCTGCAAAGTTAGTTATGCTTGTTTACTGTTCTGGGATTCCAAAAGCAAACTACAGATGATATAATATGGCAATTAATAAGTTTTGATTGAAATTCCAGGAATCTAACACTCTATCTACACTAAATTATGATATATATTAATAAAGATATAATTTAATATTTAGTATTTGTTTTTTATATTTTTTAAAATATATATTATTTAAATTTGTTAATGGAGCTTAGTTGGAGTTGTTGAAAAGAATAATGGTTATTTCTTTTACTTAAAATCAGATTTTTGTAAGTGATATGTTGATTGTTTTGTTATTGTTTTTAGAAAGGAGTTGTTTTTAGTGTTATTTTTTTTTGGAGATTTAGGGGCTGAAAATTTTGAGGTAAATATTGATTTGGGTTATTTAAACTGTTTTTTTTATTGTATATATGGATGCACAGCATCCTGAAAAATCTTTAGGACACTTCGATTGGGTAGGGGTTACCCATCAAACCTGTGATTTCAATGAGTTTCTGCCAGATTTTAACGCAATTAAACCAGAAAAAACCACAAAAAAATTTCCAAAAAATCACACTAAAAACAACTTGTTTAAAAAATAAATAACTAACACATTAATTAAATCAAATTCTCAACTAATATATATATATATATATATATATATATATATAATTACTGTTAAATGCATAATGGTACACGTTCACTCACACTTTCAACTCTACTGCTCAACATTGGAATTCTCTGCTCAGAATTATTCTCATTTTGGACATGGCCCCCACTCACCTTTATCCTTTCTTTAACTTTACTTTTAAGCTTGCTAGTCGCAAAATTCATCTTTAACCGAAAGACTAAACTGGCTAAGTTGGACAAGGTATCCAATCCATTAATTACTTCAAACAACTTGCTTAGTGTGCTTGCTTCGGCGCAGCAGGGACAAAGCAACATTTCACACAGCAATATGGATATTTAAGTATAGGTTTAGTTTTATGATTATTTTGTTTAGTAGGCTAATAGTCTAGTTCAGATTAATGGCAACAAATGAATCTAAATGTATTTGGCACATGGACTGTTTTTCCCTATAATATAATAGGGAACAGTGTTTTTTCTTGTGAAAAAAAAACAAATGAATCTAAATAAGTTTTGCAATTTAGTTTAGTTTGAATAATTGGGTATAGTGTGTTCTCTTTCATTTAGGTTCAATTCTGGTAAAAATAATAATGGGTAAGATTAAAAGAGTAAAGACCCAACTCAGTTATAAGTTACTTGTAAAATTTATACATTATTCTCATCCAAGTAAAAACTGAAAAAAACAAAGAATAGACACCAGCTCAGTCCTAACTTACCTGCTAGACCTATACTTCGCCCAAGTAAAAAGAAAAAGAATCTAGATAAGTTTTGTGATTAAATTTCTTGCTTGATAAACTAAGTCAAGATAATGGTCACAGATGAATCTAGATAAGTTTTGTGATTAAGTTATACCGCTTGTTAAACTAAATCAAGGTACTGGTCAGAGATGAATCTAGCTAGCTACAGCAGCGGGATCCTAAATCATTTGTTTTGTGATTAAGATAACTTGCTTGGTAGACTCACTCATTGTCATGGTAAGGAATGATTCTAACTATAAGACCCATTTGAGTGTCAGAGAAGTCCCTGAACATTCACGGCGCCAGGGATAATTATCACCTACACTCGCTAATTATTTAATCAGTATTTACAAGTCTACCTCATAAGTTTAGTAAATCTATAAATTTATGAATGGTGGCGGCCACCATCAACATTCTCAGAGAACACAGGTTTCTTCTGAGTCTGAGAGTTTGAGATACTCTCAAATATTATTTCATGGGGTCTAGTGTAGTTCCAATTGCAGGTCTGATATTGTGGATATTGTTTTTTTGTGGTGGGATTCATGGCGACCTCATGTTTGCCTGTGACAGTAGGATTCCCAATGCTGCCAATTATCCGTTCTGTAGCACTGCCTTGCCCATCAAAGACAGAGTTAATGACCTTATTGGGCGTCTTACATTGGAGGAGAAGATTCAGCAGTTGGTGAGCAAGGCAGCTGGAGTTCCCAGGCTGGGAATTCCAGCCTATCAATGGTGGTCAGAAGCCTTGCATGGGGTTTCAAATGTTGGCCCTGGAACTCAGTTTGCAGCTGGTTCTGTTCCTGCTGCTACAAGTTTTCCCCAAGTCATTCTTACTGCAGCTTCATTCAATATATCCCTCTGGGACGCTATAGGACAGGCAAATACTCATCTCTCATTCTCTAGATACTTCCATGCCCATGTATTTCATCTTGGTTTGTTTTTTCAAATTCAATTTTGAATGTGGTCTGGTAATATGTTGAAGGAATAAAGTGTAATACTCAATTTACAGGGATTTGAATCATTTGATTGATTGTATCACAAGTTCCTGATCATTTCTCGTAGTGTTAATCATTTCGAGTTCAGAATGATTTTCTTCTTCCAAGTTCCATGTTCCACTAGGCTTGCATGGCTATGAGGTATACTAAATTAGTATAGAGTCAGACGGTTATTTTTTGTGGTTTCTATATCATCCTGAATTCGGACTTGTTTACCATTTTGTTGCTGATTCATGGGCTCTGTAATATATATTTACCATAACTGTAATTTTCTCTGTTTTCATTCATTGTTCAATGGTGTCGTTCAATTTGAGTTTCAGATTGATATTAATATTTTTGTTCTCGCATAGTACTCTGGAGTTTGCACTGCTTGTAATTGTAGTAGCTGTGTCTGTGTATCTTTGTGTGTCCTTAAATGCCTACATGCTTTTGAGATTGGGATTAAGTTTTACTGGGCTCTTCCTACTCTAATTGAATCAATCTCCGATTATTTTTTAGTTTTATAGGATTTTCCATAGATGAATTTGTAGTTGGGATTTATAATTCTCAGGCATTAGTCATTATGTTTACAGTTTACTACTAAGTATAACCAATCTATTTCAGCATGGATTGAATTCAATAAAAACAACTCTTGGAATTTCATGTGCAGGCGGTATCAACAGAGGCTCGTGCAATGTATAATACAGGATTGGCAGGATTGACATATTGGAGCCCTAATGTGAATATATTTCGTGATCCTAGATGGGGACGAGGTCAAGAGACTCCAGGAGAGGATCCTTTACTTGTTAGTCAATATGCCAGTAATTATGTGAGGGGATTACAGTTAACAGATAGTCTGGATACTAACAGATTAAAGGTTGCTGCCTGCTGCAAACATTACACTGCCTATGATTTGGATAACTGGAATGGTGCTGATCGCTTTCATTTTGATGCCCAGGTATATTAGTTGATTACATAGACCATGTAAGGATGCCAATTCAAAATTCATATATCCATATGTTATATAATTGATGCTCCTGAGTGGTGATTTTGATCTCAAATCTGGAACTAAAAAATGCAGGTTACACAACAGGACCTGGAGGACACATATAACCCGCCGTTTAAGAACTGTGTGATTGATGGCCAGGCTGCAAGTGTCATGTGTTCTTACAATAAAGTTAATGGAGTTCCAACCTGTGCAGACCCAAAGCTTCTCAATGGAGTTGTCAGAGGAGAATGGGGATTGAATGGGTAATTTATAGGCTTGTGAATGCTAGTTTGTACTCCATAATAATTGCTTAATGGTGTCCAATTTCTGCCATAAAATAGTGTAGGGTTTTGATCAGCTGTTAAATTGACAGATTTTCTGTTGAATTTTATTGTGCAGATACATAGTATCAGACTGTGATTCAGCAGAAGTTATGTACAACACCCAGCACTGGACTTCGACTCCTGAGAGAGCAGTTGCAGATATCATGGAATCTGGTCAGTAGTATATACAAACAGTGAAAGGCTCTGCTGTGTTATTGATTTGTAAAGAATAAGTAGATGGGCACTAATTAACTATTCAGATCTTGCTTATATTTGATTGACAGGATGGGATGTCAACTGTGGAAATTTCCTTGCGGTGTTATTGATTTGTAAAGAATAAGTAGATGGGCACTAATTAACTATTCAGATCTTGCTTATATCTGATTGACAGGATTGGATGTCAACTGTGGAAATTTCCTTGCGGATCATGGAGAAGCTGCAGTGAAGGTTGGGAAGCTGAAGGAAGCCTTTATAGACACAGCTCTATTCAACTCTTTCACTGTTCAAATGCGCCTGGGATTATTTGATGGCAACCCAGCAATGCAGCCCTATGGTAATCTTGGACCTCAGGATGTTTGTAGTGAACAACATCAGCAGCTGGCCTTGGAGGCTGCAAGACAGGGGATAGTTCTGTTAAAAAACAATAATGGAGCATTGCCATTATCCCCAACCGAAATCAGAGCATTGGCTGTCATTGGACCTAATGCAAATGTCACCAATGTCATGATTGGCAACTACGCAGGTAGTCCTAACACTTAATTCAAACTTTCTCTGTACCCAAGCTATTTAATCTAATAAGATTTTGTTTTTCAGTTGGCAAAGCTCAGTGATAAAACTTAATAATGTTTATTAGTCACCTGCGTTCTCATTGTGGGCTGTCTGGTACACTTACTATTTTTCATCATCATAGCCTACATACTCATTTTCATCATCGCAGTTCACCCTCTTTTGATTTTTCTCATAATGGCAATAATGGTCGCCCTACTATGTCTTCATATGCCATTATGGTCGCCCTACTATGTCTTCATCATGATGGGGCACTTGCTAATTTTCATCATGGCAGCTCACCCCAATATGATTTTGCTCATAGTGTCTTGATAACCTGGGCCCCTCTCCAAATTACCTCCTAAAAGTTACCTATGTCTTCATGGTTGCAGTCCACCTAATTTTCAACATTTTCAGTTCATGATAACCAATTATAATTTTTCTCATCCCAATCTTGGTAACTTGAGCCACTCTCCAACTCACCTTTTCAAATGTCTACAGGTATACCCTGCAGATACACAACCCCTCTACAAGCTTTAGGTAAATACACAGCAACTATACATAAATTTGGCTGTGAAAATGTAGCCTGCCAGAGCAATTCTATACTACTAAGTGAGGCTTCCGAAGCAGCATCTCAAGCAGATGCCACAGTGATAATCGTAGGAGCAGACCAAACAGTAGAAGCAGAGGGGCATGACAGAGAGAGCCTGTTATTGCCCGGACAACAAGAACAACTGGTATTAGACACAGCAGATGCAGCAAGAGGAACAGTGATATTAGTAGTAATGTCAGGGGGACCAATGGACATTTCATTTGCCAGAGATAATCCGAAGATATGCAGCATTCTGTGGGTGGGATATCCAGGCCAAGCTGGAGGAGATGCATTGGCAGACATAATTTTTGGTCAGCACAATCCAGGTATATTGAAATGCTTGTTTTGATCTTTTTATACTAGCATAGATTCATCTTTATCTCAAATCTATTGAGTTCCCAATATCTCAAATTCCCAGAGATGTCAATTTTACAAATTGCTTCTTGAATTGTATACAGGTGGGAGATTGCCTGTAACATGGTATCCAGAAGAATTTGCAATAAAAGTACCCATGACAAACATGAACATGCGTCCTGATCCTGTAACTGGTTACCCAGGCCGAACTTACAGATTTTACACAGGGAATTCAGTGTACCCATTTGGCTATGGACTGAGTTACACAACATTCTCTCATTCTCTGGTCCGCGCACCAAAGTTGGTTTCATTGTCCCTTCATGAAAGCCTACTTAAGTCATGCCGTGGAATGAACAATTCCTGCGCTTCATTCGAATTGGAGAACACCAAGTGCCAGGGATTGCTCTTTGACCTTCATGCCGACGTGCATAACACAGGCAGCAGAGATGGAGATCATGCTGTGCTCCTGTTTGCCAGTCCTCCTGCTATTCAGGGAATTCCACAGAAGCGCCTGATGGGCTTCAGAAAAGTCCATGTTGGAGCAGGAGGCACAGAAAGAGTGCATTTCAGCATTGATGTGTGCAAAGATATGAGTATCGTGGATGGGAGCGGTGTAAGGCAATTGCTTTTGGGTTCTCACCTTCTTCATGTTGGTGATACCAAACATACCCTTAGTGTTGAAATTGAATGAATATATATTTCTAAAAGAGTAAAATCCTAAGTGGACTGTCTGAGCTCAGAGGTCAGACTGAAATTATTGAGCAACAACTCCTAAAAGTTGGGTGTGGTTGCTGTGGTGTAGTTTAATATTTTGGAAGCTTGCGCAGAGTTGAGTCAGTGGAAATTGGTGGAGCTTCATTGTTGCCTCTGCATGGAAGTCTGCAAGGAGTTTTGACACAACTCTAATTGAAAAAAATTAGGGAGTGTTGGCTCTATGTGGAAACGTGCAGAACTTTTAGTTCCACTCTAATTGAAAAAATGGTTTGGTGGTTCTTTTAAACAAAACCATTGTTATTGGTTTATTATTGGAAAACCAATGTTCCTGATCTTTATGAGGTAATGCATCTTCATGAAGTCAGTTGACAACAAATTGATGAAACATGTTTGCCCTGAATGCAAGGCAACATGTTTGTTTTTTTCTTGGGTCAATAAACTTAAAATAATTGTCTAATTTCACTCCCTTTTCATGATGGGCAATCCTTTTTCTGTGATGCTTTTCAATTAATTTTGAAGTAATATTGGATGAAATCTCTGATTGCTGTCCTCCGTAGTAGTACTTTTTTTCTCAGGAGTTTTATAATATATAATATTGGATACATTTTTTTAATTATTTAGATAACAGTAAATGAAATCCTTGATTAGTGTACTGTTTAATAATATTTTAATTTTTAATTATCTAGATGACAGTGAATGAAATCCTTGATTAGTGTACCATTTAATAATATTTTAGTATTTTTATTGTTGGAGTTTTATAATTTTAATTTTATCTATTTTTAACAAGGGATTTACATAAAATGATATTTCAAATAAAAAAATATAAGTATATAGATATAATTTTAC
Organism: Pinus albicaulis; assembly: GCA_034641835.2. Lineage (NCBI taxonomy): Eukaryota > Viridiplantae > Streptophyta > Pinopsida > Pinales > Pinaceae > Pinus > Pinus albicaulis. The sequence continues at coordinate 1,296,303,958 of CM076574.1, read as the reverse complement.
AGAATAAAGATTATAAGTATATAGATATAATTTTATAGATTAAAGGTACACTTTTAGTAAAAGTATATAAATTAATATTTTATATATACAGAAATTTAAAATATATATATATAATAACTATTTTTTAAATTATTAATGAAATAATTTTATGAATTCATTGAATTATAATTATAATTTATAAAGATGTAAATTATAGATAATTAAGAAATGTTCTTTGTTAATAACTACACTACATTATATCACTTTAGTTAAATAATGTTAGAAAGTTTGAAATTATAAGAAAATATATATTTTATTTATTAATGGTTTTTTCACTAATATAAATGTAAAGATTAAAAAAACACTAATCAAGTCACAATTTATTAGTTTTATTGTCCAAATACAGTGGTAAGCTAAAAGAAATCTTGTTTAGTTTTCCATATGGAGCGACAAGTTTAGACATTGCACATCTCCTCCAAGGCTCCCATATTCTACACCTTAGATGGGAACCAACAATGGTTTTTTTGGTGATTAGAGGAATTGCAAATTGGGTCAGTCTCATACTTGCTTGATGGAAACCAATAATGTTGAAAACTCTATGGGTGAACAATAATATATTTAATAATAAAGCCCCTCCCCCCGGATAGCATGTTGAGCAAGTAAAGAATAACCCACTTAACAAACAAGGACGTCTCTTCCAATTTGATATCAATAAGGCTTAACCCCCCTTAATCATTGGAAAGGATGACTTTTCCCATGTGACTGGAGAGAAGTTTCTAGCACCTCCAAACATAGACTAAAGGAAGTTCCTTAACAATTTCTTCAGGTAGGAAAAATCAAAAGGAGGGAACTAGAAGGAGACACTAAATATAAAGACCATGCATATCCTTACTCAGAACAATAAACTTTCTTACAAATAAAAATCTCTACCACAAATAGAAATTGATAAATTACAATGCGCTACGAAACTGCTGTTACAAAACTATCATGTACATGATTGTTTTGCAGTCAACTTCAAGTTCAGTTTCTTGCCAAATGCAAAAGTATTTTGGAATTCTGAAATAGATTTGTCTTCATCACAGCCCCAGCTACAATAACCTCTCTCACTTTTCTCACAAGTGTTATAAGTTGGGAGATACAAGGCTTTCTTTGAAGCCCTATTTTCAAAAAACAAAGTTTTCTTGTTTTACACATGTTTTTCAAAGGCAATTTCTGGACAGCAGAAGATGTATTTAAAAAAACCAAGAGAGGTTTTTATTCAAGACATAATGGCCTACAAAAATCTCCTTCAGCTTCTCAAACTACATCATGTATTAGGAGATATAGGCTCTGTCTCAAGACCTATTTTTCAGGGAAAAAAACATGAGAAATCTACAAGAAGTTAAGAAGTCATAAAGGCTGGAATGATTGTGTTTTTCACTTGATATGTTTTTAAAATGATAGAATCAGGTTTCTTTTGAGTTTTTGGCACATTTTCATTCTCCACTTTAGAAAATTTTGGACAAAACTGCTCACTCAACAGTTTCGTAGCGCAAACAGTGTAAAAAGAGTGAAAAGCGCTACGAAATTGTTGTAGCAACTTTTTTCACTCTTTCTCATCAAATTTTGAAGTGAAAAAATTGAATTATGATCTGAAATTGCTAAGGAAGATGTATTAAGAGATAATGAAGACAATCCTTAAGTAAAGAAATCAAAATTTTGAAGAAACAAGGGTTAAAAAGCAGCGCTACGAAAGGCGCTACGAAACTGTGTTGTTTTCATAACGCAGTCTATTTCAACTCATTTGAATAGTTTAATGATGGTTTTTGGACACCTGGAGCTTAGGGAGGATTCTGGCAGGTGTTATTTCAGTTTCCAATAGCAAAGGAACTTGAAATAATGAGTTCATGGTGATCAGAATGTTTCAAGAAGTGCAAGGAACCCTATGCCTAGAAAACAGGAGACTGTTCCTATTTTGATGGAGGTCAGCATCATGGTCACGAAGAGTTGAAGTCTATCCTCTGGATTCGACCATGTGTTAGTACACTTGGCAAAGGATGTAACTTCATTAAGATAAGGTGGTTATATATAGGTGATTAAGAGTTTGAATACTATTTGTGTTAGGATTGTTTAGTAGATTAGTTGTCTTTTTGTAATAAATCCCATGTAATATGGTTATGCAAGGTATCAAGAGTTAGGAATTCGAAGTATATAGTAGAATATGAGTTCATCTCATGTTGTAAAGGTCTATTTAAGACCAAGAAGTCGAATTAGTGAGGGGTTGGACATTTTTAGCAAAAGATTGTGTTTATTGTAAGTAACTGGTTTTCAACTTAATACAGAGTTTTCTACTTAGCCAACTTGAGATTCATAAAGAGTTATAGTGTGTTATTGTTCTAATTGCATCTTTTTACTACCCTATTGCAGTGGTGTTTGCTTATGTTACTCAGAATTCACCATTGATGCTCTGACTTCCTTCATAGACAAACTGACTATGTGTTTTACAATTTCACATGTATATCTCTTGACTAGAAATCTGATATGCCTTGACTTCCATGCTAAGTAGATTGTTTGGTTTTACTGAAGCTATTTTGACTCCATAAGCCCAATGTGCACTTGCTAATGTGATTTACAACCGATATTTATCATTTATCTGCTTATTACCCCACATAGAGTTAGCCATCTATATTTCTATCAAAAATCATTAATCCTTGAGAGAGCCCTCTTAGGTTGACAAGGCTAAGCCTCAATCAAAAAATTGGTTTGAAACAGTTACATGAGATTGATATGATTGGCAGCCTATCAGGTCTGATTTTGTGATAACATTTTGGTGCATCTGCCGGGGGTGAAGGTATAAATTTTCCCTAGGAAGAATGACAAAGTTTCAGTTCTAAGGTCTGAGAGCAACAAACACTTAGGCACATATTGGCTGTATTTCTGCTCTAGTGACTCCACACATCAAATAATCAATTGGAAGGTGACTCCACTACTTGAAGATCAGTAGCTTGATGATGTTTCAAGATGAGCTCCATTGCAAGAATAAATGCCAGGTATGCCCTTATGAATCGGTCTCATCTCCTTGTTTTTCCAAATTCTATGCCAAAGGTTGAATGGTTAGCTGATCTTCCTATATTTAAAGATGAAAAGAAAGACAATGCTGCTCTTCATTTGGTTATATTCCATATGCATGTACACGGACTTAAGGTTCAATTCCCTGAGGATTGTCTCATGAAGATGTTTATGGCCACAATAGAAGGAAAACCACGATCTTGGTATGAAAGCTTGCCAAATGGTTCATTATATTCACTTGTTGATTTCCATGTTGCATTTTATGAGATGTATGAAGAGTGTCATCCCTCCTTATTTATGGTCAAAGACTGTTGTAAACATTGTGTGAGTTTTATTGAATATTTGGAGAATTTTTATGAAGATGATGAGTTCATGGGTGAGGAAATTTTAGAAGCCCTTCATGACAATCCCTTTCATCACCAAGAAGAAAGGACAACCTCTTTCTTAGATGAAAATGAAACCCAACGGGAGTTTATTTATGAAAATTATGATACATCCTCTGAGTTTGATGAAAAGTTGCATCAGAATTGTCAGTCTTTTGATCATCAGGATTATGAGAATCATTGCAAACAACAAGAGGAAATATTGGAAGATGATTGCTACAAACCTCAGGTACAGGAAAAAGTTGATTCTTCATGTCATTTCTTGCATCAGCCTACATCAAATAATGATCACACTAATGAAAAAATGGGTGAAAATTTTTCTTTATCCTTGTCTTCTAATCTGAAATCATTTGAGTGCAAGTCAGAAGATAAGATTCAATTTGTGGATGAAGTTGCTAAGAATATTGGGAAATACATTGAAGTTTTTTAAGGTAAAATTCAACCTTATTATCTTCATGATCAAGATCAATCTTTTCAAAAGCTTTCTATGCCATAACACAAAGAGAGGGTGTTGCTTCCTTTCTCTTTTGAGATTGAGGAAGAATACACTATTTTTGAAAATCAGTTTGAACAGCAGTTTGATAGCACACAATTGAAATCTTGTGTGGTTGAGAAAAGCATATATAAGTTGTCCAAAGCTGCAGAATGTCATGAGAAGCATCAAACAAATCATGTCTTCTTTGATCCTATAACTGACTACATGAAAGAGTTCTACAGTCCAGATTTCCAGTTATGTTTTCATTATGAAGATCAGTTACATCTCATGTTGCCTTGGTCATTTCAGTATCATGTTTACTTTTTGTTCAAGCACAGTCAAGAGATTCAAGTGTCAGATCAGATCAATGACTGGCTTCATTGGAAGTTTCATGTTCCTTGAGTTACAAATGGAGATTGAAGCTGACAGGGTAGGTAGGAGTGTGTGAATAAGCTCAAAGTTGACTGAGCATATTTTCAGTAGGTACAGATTTGGTTCTTCTGCAGTGATCATCAAGCTTGAAGCCCGAGGTGAAGGTTATAACAGTTTGAAGAGGACTTGGTAAAATTTCAAAGTTTTTATTCCAAGAAGATTGATAGCAGCACTGGAACTATTGGTTCTTAGTGTACCACAGGGGCACACTATCCCAAGTGGAGCCATTGTTATCACCCAAAAATTTTCAAAACATCATTGTGTCATGTTTTTTTTTGGTCATGGTTCAAATTAGGTTTAGAAGTCAATTTAGGTTTTGATCAAGGGTAGGTTAGATTGCCATAAGTTCAAAGCCCATCCATAATTTCAAATAAAGTCTTTTTTAAGGTCCATTCATTGTCAAATATCCATAATTTCCATTTGTAAGTCATTTCCTAAAGTCTCATGTAAAAACTGGTCAATTAGCCAAGAAACCTCATTTTCGTAGCGCCACTAGTTCAAAAAAGTTGATTTGCGCTACGAAACTACTAAAAGTTAAGAAGCAAAAACTTGGTTTTCGGGTTTTGAGCAGTCAAATTCCAAGGAGGTTTATGAGCAACTGAAACTAAATTTAGGAAAATTGAAGGAGGTTTTTTTCCTAACAGACCTAAATACAAAAACCTCTCTCAATTTCTTCAAATTCATTAGGATGTGGGAGAAATTGATAAATTACAATGGACTACGAAATTGTTGTTACAAAACTATCATGTACATGACTGTTTATCAGTCAAATTCAAGTTCAGCTTCTGGACAAATGAAAATGTATTTTGGAGTTATGAAATAGATTTTTCTTCATCACAGCCCCAAATACAATAACCTCTCTCACTTTTCTCACAAGTGTTATAAGTTGGGAGATACAAGGCTTTCTTTGAAGCCCTATTTTTAGAAAACAAAGTTTTCCTATTTTACACATGTTTTTCAAAGGAAGTTTCGGGACAGAAGGAGATGTATTTAAAACAACCAAGAGAGGTTTTTATTCAAGACAGAATGGTCTAAAAATAACTCCTTCAGTTTCTCAAACTACATCATGGATTAGGAGATATAGGCTCTGTCTCAAGACCTATTTTCAGGAAAAAAACAGGAGAAATCTACAAGAAGTTAAGAAGTCATAAAGACTAGGATGATTGTGTTTTTCAATTGATATGTTTTTAAAATGATGGAATCAGGTTTATTTTGAGTTTTTGGCACATTTTCATTCTCCACTTTAGAAAATTTTGGACAAAACTGCTCACTCAGCAGTTTCGTAGAGCAAACAGTATAAAAAGAGTGAAAAGCGCTATGAAACTACTGTAGTAGCTTTTTTCACTCTTTCTCATCAAATTTTGAAGGGAAATTTTTTTAATTATGGTCTGAAATTTCTAAGGAATATGCATTAAGAGATAATGAAGACAATCCTTGAGGAAATAAATCGAAAATTTGAAGAAACAAGGGTTAAAAAGCAGCGCTACGAAAGGCGCTACGAAACTGTGTTGTTTTCGTAACGTAGTCTATTTCAGCTCATTTGAACATTTTAATGATGGTTTTTGGACACCTGGAGCTTAGGGAGGATTCTTGCAGGTGTTATTTCAGTTTCCAACAGCAAAGGAACTCTAAATAATGAGCTCATGGTGGTCAGAATGTTTCAAGAAGTGCAAGGAACCCTATGCCTAGAAAACAGGAAACTGTTCCTATTTTGATGGAGGTCAGCATCATGGTCATGAAGAGTTGAAGTCTATCCTCTAGATTCGACCATGTGTTAGTACACTTGGCAAAGGATGTAACTTAATTAAGATAAGGTGGTTATAGATAGTTGATTAAGATTTTGAATCCTATTTGTATTAGGACTGTTTAGTAGATTAGCTGTCTTTTTGTAATAAATCCCATGTAATATGGTTATGCAAGGTGTCAAGAGTTAGGATTTCGAATTATCTAGCAGAAGATGAGTTCATCTCATGTTGTAAAGGTCTATTTAAGACCAAGAAGTCGAATTAGTGAGGGGTTGGACATTTTTAGCAAAAGACTATGTTTATTGTAAGTGACTGGTTTTCAACTTAATACAGAGTTTTCTACTTAGCCAAGTTCCAAATTGAGATTCATAAAGAGTTCTAGTGTGTTCTTGTTCTAATTGCATCTTTTTACTACCCTATTGAAGTGGCGTTTTCTTATGTTACTCAGAATTCATCATTGATGCTCTGACTTCCTTCATAGACAAACTGACTATGTGTTTTACAGTTTCACATGTATATCTCTTGACTAGAACTTTGGTATGCCTTGACTTCCATACTAAGTAGATTTTTTGGTTTTACTAGAGCTATTTTGACTCCATAAGCCCAATGTGCACTTGTTAAGTGATTCACAACCAATATTTATCATTTATATGCTTATTACCCCACATAGAGTTAGCCATCTATATTTCTATCAAAAATCATTAATCCTTGAGAGAGCCCTCTCAAGTTGAGGAGGCTAAGCCTCAATCAAAAGATTGGTTTGAAACAGTTACATGAGATTGATTTGATTGGCAGCCTATCAAGTCTGATTTTGTGATAAAAATTGGAATACTCCACCAGTAGTTGGGACTCCCAATCCGGATCCATCCTCAATAATGACATCATTTTTGGCCTTTGTGATAAGGCACATGTCACCTCACTACTCCCCTATTTGACATGCTTAATGCGAAAGCCACATGCCGGAATACTTCTATCCCACTTTTGTTGCCTTCCTTGCAGCTGCTTCTGCTCAAGTAAGGGTTGAATTTTATGGAGGTTAGTCTTCACTTGGAAGTTATTGCCCATCCAAAACTTCCTGAGTTTGGCCAATGTATGCATGAATTCCAATAACCCATTTCCATATATGGAAGACTCCTTCCTATGTGGAAGTATCTCCTGGCTCTCAAAGGCTATGGGGTAGCCCCTTTGCACCATGATTGAGCCATCATCCACTCCTGAAACATCTCCTCTCAATGCAAGAGGCTTGGTGAGATTTGGTAATACCAATACTAAAAAAATATCCATCTCCTCCTTAAGCCTACCAAAGACTCTCTGTGTTGTGCTAGATTCACCCAAGGCTCCCTTCTTGGCCAGATATATGAATGTTGCAACTTATTGTGAGAACTCTTTAGCCAACTCCCGATCCAGGGGCTTCCCTGGTGGTATGCCTCCAAATAATATAACATCATGGTTCAAAGTCAATTGCATATCTGAGTGGACTGATGTGTCCTTGCTCCCACTGCGCAAATTAGGCTCCATCTTATGTGCAAAGGCTTCCTGAGGTGGATAAGTGTGCATTCCCCTGATCATATGATGCTTACCACTCTTCTTATCTACCCATTCCATCTATAAAGTCTCCCAATCTATGGTGACCTTCCCCAATGTAATCAACCACTACACACCCAATATCACATTGGTGTCAGGAATGTTGACCGCAAAGACGTGATTATTCAAAGTATATGTCTCCAAGGTTACAGACAATGTCGGGACATACTTCATACACTGCATAGTTTGGGCTCCTGGAACCAACACTTTTAATCCCTCAAAATCATCATTGGGTATTTCTTTCCTCTGCAGTAACTGAGCATCAATAAAATTTTGGGTATCCCCACTGTCAATCAATATGGATAATTGTTGCTCCTAACTGGTACCTCAGACTCTCAAAGTCAGATACTTGGGTACTCCCCGCAAAGATGCAAGGGCCACTCCAATTGGAGCAAATGCCCCATTCCCACCCCCTGGTGGTGGTGGATCCTCCCCTGCTATCACAACGTTTTTGTCTCCTTCTAGCTCCTCTTCTTCCTCCTCCTCACTATCAGAGAATACCTCTATATAGTGTGCCTTCCCTGCATCACATTGATTCCCTGGCGCCCATGGTTCTTGACATGTGAAGCAAAACTTTCTCCTCCTCACGTCTCTTCGGACATCATCAGTAAGAGGCCCTTTGTTCTGGTTCTCCTTTGGAGGAATAACCTTCACATATTTCCCCTTTGACTGAAAGGTGGGCCTTCACTGAAATGGAGCTCTTGCTCTTAGCAAAGAATCCTATAAATCTCTGGCCTTATCAATATCATATTGGAGTGTAGATGGCTTAGTGGATTTTACCAACCCATGCAGAGGCTCTGCTTTCCCATCAATGAACATATAAACCCTCCTAGCTGCATATAAATCTGGAACCATGAATAAATTTTTTAGAAATTCAGACATATAGGTCTCTGGATTACCTAACTTCTTGAGCTTGGGTAGCGCAATAAAAGGTGCCTCTAGGTCTTCTTCAATCAAACCTCTTCTACTAACCTCCTCAAGAATCAATATGCGGCCACATTGGCATGCCTAAATGTAGAAAAACCATGAAACCACCAATGATGTGCCTCACTCTAGGTGCAATGCTACTATTTTGACTCTATCAATCTCTCGTACTGTCTATCCGAAAATAGATGTCTAGTTTCCTCCACCCAAGAATTGGTTGTGCACTTCTGATGACCCATCAAAAGTAGGAAGAAAAATATACCTATAGTATGGGCCAGATCAATATTCTGTATGTACTTCATAAATTTAAAATAATAGGTGTCATATTTCATGATTGACTTGATGAGCTATGCAATATGTTCATACCTTTTCTTGTTGCAAAGGTTTCCATATTCTCAAAAAATCAAAAAATTTAAAAATGTAAAGAGGGTATACCCTAAAAGAAAAATAAAAGGGTGAAAAGAATAAAATGGTCAAAAAAGTGAAAGAAATGAACCCCAAACAAAAATAGACCAGGAAAGTGTGCAAGTCTAAATGCCACTACTATTTCATTTTCTGTAATAAGCAATTGTGTGCAGCTTGTTAAACTTTTGCCACAATTTATGAAGAGTCAAAATGTTTAAACTTGACTCATTCATTTTTCAATTTCATGTTGTAGAATAGAGAATAAATATCTGGCCAAACAGTTTAATCTTGGCAGATAAGTAGATAGGTAGAGTAAATAAAAAGGAGCTCAACAGTTTAATCTGAGCCCTTGGATGTAATAAGTGTAGACTTAGATAGGTTTGCCATGTAAAAGAAAAAGAAGATTGATAAGGGTTTGCCAGTCTAAGTGCACCCTAATAAAGAAGAGAAAATGGTAGAGTAAGTGGGTAGGGTAGGTAGATGTTGTTGCAGAACTACATGTGATGAATGATGGTTCCAAATGTGTTCAATTTTACTTTCATCACAAGTGCAAAGGCAGATACTACATTGGAAAAAGTTCACAGCAAAGCAAAGTCAAGATTATTAACTTCCCCTTCATTTTTCCCTAAAGATTTCACTAATTTCCCCTAAGTGCTAAGGCATTTGAAGATTAGAGGGGCTCAAGGCATTTCCTTGACTTTTGGAGGGACCGGACCCTCGGCCCAATAATTGGAAAGGCCTAAGTACTTAAAATCATTCATCATCACACTCATTCACTTCTAAGAAATCTTTTCCTAAGTAAAATCCCATTTTACTTAGGAAAATCATGCAATATTCCATAAAAACCCTGTTCATGTAAGCATAAGTTAAATACATTATTTTAATGTTTTATAGTTAGCGCTTGAGCTCATTTTTTCATATTAACATTGATTTTATGTATTAACTCCTTATAAAAATGACCTTCTCCTATTATATATAACTCTTTTTTATAATATCCCAAAAACCCATGTATTTTAATTTTAACCAAAGTATTTAATCCTCACTTGTTCAAATAAAGAACCCACTTTATACCCCCTTTGGTTAAAATATATCTTTATATATTATTCCCGCCCCCTATGGTAAATAAATCATTTTGATTTAATTACTATATAATAAAATATTCGAAAAATGATTTAAACATATTTTATATATGTTTGAAACGAAAAATAAACCATATTTCCTTCCCCGACTCCCTTTACCCAAGGTTGAAATATTAAATTCCCAAAACAAAATTACAAAACTCAACCTTGGTTAAAATCCCAGTTTATAAAACTAACCCGACCCCTCAGGAATTAATTAATCCCCATGATTAATTAAGAACGTAACTCCGCCAATCAAATCGCTCCTGCTGTGATTAATCAATAATAAAACGCGTCGGGCCCCCCCTTATTAACTCCCCGTCAACTTCACACCCCAACTACCATTCGATCAGCTGCTCCAAGATCAACGGCTATTGATAATTCCACTGACCATCCCCGATCCAAAGAATAATGCGCGAAATGATGGTGGTTTTGAAATAGTACCATGGCCACGTGTCATTTGTTCTGTGGAATCGCTGCCCATCTGCTCAATACCACCTTCCCTCAAATGTGGTGCGGAATAAACCGCTTACCACCTTCCCCCCCGTGACTCACCTGTCGTACATACTGACGTCATTTATTAAAATAATAAAATATTCGCCACCCTTTTGACTTTGTGAATAAAACAATTCTCCCCGCGTCATTTTCATTATTCTGTGAACGACCACGTCCCATGTAGAGAAATTTCAAAAAAGAAACACCAACTGTCAAGCACCCTTAACTATACTTTGTTGAGGAATATTGCATACCAGTAATCCAGAGTTTGTCTGCCTTAACCAGTACCCGTTCAAATCTTACCTGCCAATATCAATCGTTTACCCATTTAAACACAACACCCTAGTGTTGATCATTTTCACCTGATTGTGCAGTAAAACCCTTTGTAACCTAGATGGGCCACCTGAAGCCTCTGTTAACCGATTCGAGCATGGTTTACCTCCCAAAAATCATTCTAGATTCACTCCATAGACCTCTCAAAATCAAATGAAACATTTTCGACCTCCCCCTAAAACCGTCCGCTAATGCTTTTAACAATTTGTTTTGTCTTGGCTGTGTGATCGTAAACCACATCTCGACAACAAGACAATAATACTAGTCTTTTGACTTATTACCCAAGAGTGTTATCAAATCTATTCAAACAGAGATGGAATATAAAACATACAGTTGAAAGACAAGCAAAGGAAGCAGGATATTAAACGATTTACTGTTGAAACAGACAATAAAAACCTAAACTACACATTGAAGGTAAAAGGACACAGTGAAGAACAGTCAAAGAGTATCAGGATTAAAGAGTATCAGATTGAAGACCAAGTCAATTAAATCAGCTAGCATGAAGATAAACAGCATGGAAGACAGTTACAAAAACAGAACATACAAGTTCATGACAAAGTGAAGACAGATAAAAAATAGAGCGATAAAAAGTAAAAAGTAAATAGTAAACAGTGAAAGTAAACATGAAGATATTAAGATTTAAACAAAGATGATAACACTTTCACCAGCCACAATGAATTTTATTTAAAGTAAAAGTGAAAAACAGTCAAAATAAGTTTAAGGTTAAAAGATGAAATTAGAGCAAAAATGGTACATTCTTCAAAAATTTCTTGTTTAAGTCATGGTTTTGCATAAACTATTTTGATCCATCCAAGATGAATTTTGCAAAAATTAAGGAGTTTTATGTTCTTAAGAGGACAATCTACAAAAACCTCTCTCACTTTTCTAACAACTATTATGGTTTTGGAAATATTAAATAATGTTGGAAAGCACTTTTTGCAGAAAATTCTAGTTAAGTCATCATTTTGCAAAGAATATTGTGGCCAATCCGAAATATATCATACAAAACTGAAGGAATTTTTTGTTCCTAGGAGACCTATCTACAAAAACCTATCTCACTTTTTGCACAGTGATTTCAGAATGAGAGATACATGCACATATTTTATGCTATTTTTTTAATTGTAAAACTCTGTTTTACACATATTTTTACAGAGCCTATTGTGCATAGATGGAGAGGAATTTTAGGAAAATGAAATAGGTTTATCTCAAAAAGATATTAATCCACAATAAACTCTTTCAATGTTTACATATCTATTACATATTGACAGATACAAAGATATCATTGGACCCCAAGTTTGTAGAATTGTTGGAGAAGAATGCACAAAGAAAGGAAGCAGTTAGTTACTTGGATGCCTCATCATCAACTAAGAGCTGGATCAAATTCGAATTCTTCTCTTTGTAATCACCTATCCATAATAAATAGTGCCAAATAGATGCATTACTTTGAGTGTCCTTTACTTAAGTTCTATTTATGTAAAATAGTTGGAGAGATTTGTGAACTAATCTTGATATTTTTCACAAGATATTTTAGTTTAGAATTTGTATAAATACTTCACTCTTGGAAGTAATTTTTGCGGATTCTCATACTTGGATGTAACATTGAATATTTTATAATAAAGATCTTTGGAGAAATTTTTCGTGGCAAATCTGGACAAGGAATTGAGGTAGAAGACTTTTCTCAGGATTTATGTGTCGAATGAAGCATCAATAAGTCATCTCTATCTCATGTTTTGAAGTTTCATATTTGTTTACAATATCATCTGTGTTTCATTATCTTAATATTTAAAGAAAATTATTAAATCATAAATTACTTAGGTGTAATCTGATTTTAGTCGTTATTATTCTAGATGTTTTCTTCTAAACTGGTTTAAACAAGGAATTCTTAATTGCTCCTGTTTGTCTAGTTTATACATCTTTGGTTATTTAGTAAAGAATACTTAACTTCTCTTTATTGATAATCAATCTATTTCTCTTCTCTTGAATGTGTTGAAATATTCTTTATTTCCTTTCATTCGTTTGAATTCCATTCCATTCACTTTAGATCTATAATTGTTTCTAGTTTGATTATCTTGCCCTGATAAACCATCTTTTGTTAAAAAATTTAAGCCAGTGCAGCCAATCCTTTGACTCCATTAGCCCAATGGACTGAAACTATTTGATCTTAATCTCAGCTAAAGAATTCCATCAACCTAAATTCAAACAAAACCCTTGGACTTTATAACTAGCCTAATACTTTCTAAAAACAAAGCTAAATTTTATAGAGAGAGTTCCTCTCGTGGGCACAAAATTGGCCAGGACTCAGACCAAGGTTGGTTTGTGGTTACATCTGGACCTCTCTTCCAACAACTTCAAGGAAAATCAGAAAGTGATAACACCCTCCACTTCTATTGTTATTTTGGGGTCTCCTGTTGTCCTTGATTTGACAAAACTCTTGAAAGTTCAGGTTATCCTTGAATCTCTGAGATTGAGACTCATACTCTAGAAACTAGTCTTCAAGAGTCTCCTGTTCTTGGGGTTCTCCATTTCTGGCTGCTAGGAATGTAGGCATTGTGGAGCATTGGGAACTTGATGCCTTACTAGTTTTCCATACCAGTGATGTGAAATTCTGGAGCTTTATCCATGTAGAAACACTCTAGGGGATTCTTTATGTTTCTACATCCTCATCTCTTTGATTTCTCTGGAAATATCCTGCGTGGTTTGGAGAAGGAGCTTGGGAAACTCCTTTTCATTCATATCTCATGATATTGGAGTTTTTCATTTGTCTTCTTTGTTTTATGTATAATCATATCTTCGATTTCTATTAAGATACCTCTTCTACGACTCTGTGAGAGGCTCTTCTTAATTTGATGACATAGTTGTTCTACTACACAGGCTGAGCCAAGATTTTGTTGTGATACCACTGTAATATTCCAAATTAAGAAATGTAGGAATGTAGAACATTAAACTGGAAAAATGCAGTAAAATCTCAACACATCAATAGGAGCAGATCATAGAGCCATTTTATTTCACATTATAGCAGGAAAATGAGTACAAGATCTTGAGGAAGAAGACACTCAAGCTAGGCAAGACAAGCCTCAAATGACCCAATACATGAAATATGAAATTCTGCTACTACATAAAATTCTGGAGAACATATGAATGCGCAGTCCTATGAAGAATAACTGCATGGTAAATCTAAAAACACAAATGATTGCTGATATAATGCTTAGAAAATGTCGGGATCAGAGATCTAGGCTTTCTAGCACCTTTCCAAGACAACCTAGAAGGGGTTTCCGGAAATACACAGAATGAAAGTTGCAACCCTAGGGCTGAATAATGCACTGCAACTTGGTAGATGATAGGAGGTTGCTGATCTGATATAAAAATGGTTGATACTCCTCCAATAGATCCTCTGGATGAAGGGCTACTCCTATCACTAGAAAACAGCCTCACCAACTTGGGCCTGAAGCCCTCCACTGCAACTGCCCTACAAAATAACGCAGTTTCTGAAGGAGATTGCACTGTAGATGATGGCAGAGGCTTGGCATGATGTCGGATGGTGGAATAATTCTCAAGGAACCTCCTTGCTAGCTTCCCGGATGAATGGCTTCTCTTCTCACTGGAAAACAAGCTCATAAACTGGGTTTGTCAACCCTCCACTGCTACTGCCCTGCAAAATAACGCAATACCTGAAGGAGACTGTGTTGTAGATGATGGATGAAGCTTGGCCTAATGCCGGATGGTGGAAATGAAGCTCAATGAACCTCTCCTGAGTGGGCACTCAAAGTCCCCCGAGGACGAGGGTGGGATTTCCGGTCGAAAACACCCTTGTGCTAAACAACACAATAGACTCCGCTAAATAGCTGAAGCGTGTAGAAAGTCTTAAAAGACCAATCATAAATAATAATTATAATGGTCTCCGTGGCTGGCATCCCCTTCCTTATATGATTTTTGAGCCTTTTTACCCTTGGTCCCACTCATTAAAGAAGCTACTCCCTATGGAGACTCCCTCCCACTAACACCGCATTGTCCCTCAATAACTCTCCACTACCTCCATACTAGTGTTGCTTATTTGGTCAAACTTGACCCCTTCCATGTGCTTCAGCCTCTATTCACACCTAAGAGTGATTTATTCAACTGATAAGATGATCCACATTCACGTTAGAAGTGGTTTTATTCCTAATAAAGAGATTTATGGGTCTCCCTACCCTCTTATTCACCTATCTTAATGAAAAAAGAAAAAATTAACATTCCAACTAGTTGAAAGCTAATTAGGAATATTACAGGTGGAGACTAGTTAGTAGGAATGGTAATGTGATGTATAATAGTGGATGTTCTACTATCCATGTATCCAAAAAATTATTTTTTTTGGTTAATTTAGGCTTTTCAAGTCTTCCTAGATCTAGATCTTGACTTTATTAGTCATATGCAATGGTGAGACATGTGTAGGGGATGCCAATGTGTCAACCACATGTAGTTGATGTGGCATAATATGATGGGGACATATGGGAAAGAGTAATACCATGCATTTATCATGTAGAAATTATTTGGATGTTGACATGGAATTGGGAATGCAATATTCAAATGGGAACAAAATTGTTCCTAGAGATAATTTTTTGCGAAATTTATATTGTTAGAAATATATCAATGAATAAAACACAATGGTGGACTCATAAAATACTTTTGAGGTGGTTGAAGGAAGAGTAATTTCGTAAACCCCACTCCATAAAGTAATCTTATAGGTTCAGGGTCTTAGTAGTCCTTTCCCTTAGAAGGATTTGAGGGAGTTAGGTGATTTTGCAAAGTGGCATTAAAGATAAGGTTCAAAACTTTGGATGAATGAGCTCAGGAGAGGGAGCAAGTTCGATTTTTATTAATGTTAAATGCATTTTATTTTGCTAAAACAAGGAATTTCTTTTCTATAATAAAAGTGCTAAATTATTTTTTAATTGGTCACAAATCTGAGTGTGATTTGTAGTAGCAATATAGCTTGAATTTAAGTCTAGAATTGTCCAATGTTTGCCTAACCAAGAGGACTTACCAACAAAAGATACAAAAGGAAATTCTCAATAAATGATATAGTAAAATTGAGTGATTGTTTTGAATAATAGAGAAGATGAATTAAATGAGAGAAAAGTAGTGGAGAAACCCCTTTATTGGGTGCAAACACTTAAATTTTTGAGGGCTGAGCTTAGGAGCTACAAGGAAGATAATGAAGGGATTACCAAAGCCTCATAAAAGGTGAAAAAAAGTAGGAATAACTAAATGTAGTAGTTTTTCAAAGCACATCATATTTATAGAGGCGAATACAACATGAACCAACTACCAGTAACGTGGAAAAACATAATTTAAAAATGTTATTATCCCATCCAAAATTTAGAAATAATGGTCGACAACCAACAATATAGAAATAAGTGAGTCAAGGAAGAGGCACAAGAGTTCCAAGAAAGATACAACTAGTGAAGATACCTCAATAGGCACATTTGAAGATTAAATTGATATTTCAAACAAATTATTCACACAAAAACTAGATCATAGTTGCATAAGAATAATAAGAAGAAAATGACTAAAAAAAATTCATTACGTGTAGAGATTAAAAAGGCTAAATCTCCCACTTTGATGGAGAAGTTAGAAAGAATAAAGAAAAGGAGGTATTGTTGTTGGGCCTGAAGCAATATTTCAAGTAACTTAATTATTCTAACAAATGAAGACATGACTCACCATATTTAACCTAAGTGGAAAGGCAATATACAATGGGAAGATGTCAATAATGTCGAGTGAATTTGAGAGAAGAAGTTAACTTGGAGTATAATAGAAATATCTCAAGGAGAAATAAATGTTTAAAAGGTATTATGATGGAAAAAGCAAGGAATTAAAGAACAAAACATGGGTAAATTAACCATAGATGCATATTTTAACATATTTATAGAGCTAATAGGATATGTGCCTTATGTCAAAGATAAGAAATTAAAAATATGACACTTAGTGAATTACCACAATAGTATCAAGACAGAAATGAGTCTGATGAGCCAAAAACACATGTGGACACTATTAGAAATGTTAAGTGCTATTATTACCAATCAAAACATAGGATTGATTTATAAACAAAGTGGAGAAAAAATAATAAAGTAGGATTCAAGAAGAGAGGATCAACATCCCCACATTATAAGCAATCTAGGAAGAGTGTTAAAGTTTTTTAGTTTTCATGGTCTTCTATAATGATAATTACTTCTAATGATATTCATTTAAATTTAATTGCATTCACATTTATCATTAAGCAATTAAAAACAACATCATCAACAATAGAACAAGACAACATGATAAAAAATAGACAACCACCCAAGAAACACAAAATGTTTTACCTTGGGAAAACCCACATGGGAGAAAACCTAACAACACTTTTCTTAGAGAAGTCATTAAGTTCAATCGGGATCCATTAATTCATAAATTCAAAATGACTAGTAGCATAAGTGTGGAAACACTTGGTAAAACTACCCTCTTAAAAAATTCAATCTTTTCCTCAAACAATACTGCTTGGTCTTGTTCATAACTTGACCTCTTACTTGCCTTAGAATTCAGTCATTTTCCCTCCCTTAGAATTCAGCCCCTTGTCCCTACCTTAGAATTCAACCCTTTTCCTTGCCTCAGAATTCATCCCTGGACTCAGAGTTCGGTCTTATCAGGATATATCCACAACTTCAGTTTGTCATAATATAAACTTAGTCGTTAGAAGATAAATTTAGCTACCACAAAAATCTTCTTCTTTTGAAGAAACTCACTTTCCTTTCTGCTCCTTCATTGATGTACAAAAGATACTATGTTCCCATGGAAGTAAAAAAAATTGGTGGTGAAAATGAGAGATGAGCTGGTTTTATATAGTGGTTCAATGATTCCAAGTGGTGCATCTATAGGGGTAGGTCGACCTGGACCTTTGGAGGATCGAATTTACATTTTGGGAAAATAAATTAATTTTCAAAATTCAAAATTCCTCTGTTGGAAACCAACATTAAGAACATGTCTCACATTAATCATTTTTCGGGCTAACAATAAAAATGACATGAAGTACATGTATAACATTTTCATTATATATGTTTCAATGGTGCTGTAGGGATTAATGCATGGGTGGTTGTGGACAGAAAACCCTCTCGGGTCTCCCAGGACCCAAGGCAGATGGAATAAGATGACTTGCAATTGCTCAAAGATACATGCATATATTCATACTAATCTGGAATTGACAAAGCATAATAGAAGGGTTACCTCCCACTCTCTAGTGTAGTTCCACTGGAGATCTCAGTGTGACAGAGGGAAAACCTCTCCGCAAACTCCTAGAGAAAAACCTACACATAGACAAGACAAGAATTAACCTTCACAACGTATAAACCTTGATGATTAAAAAACATTAACATACAAGATAATATAAAGCTAGCATGCTTCTAAGTTAACTTATCAATTTCACCATTGGACCAACATATAAAGAAAAGAGGTCTCGACATCATCAAGTAAACAAAACTGAAGTAGATCTATATTATCAGATGAGAGAAGAATGATTACAACCATGGTTGTTGAATCAAGTCTTCCCTTAGCTCCTCAACTCCTCTCTCTCTTTCTCTCTCAACTTCTCTGCAACATGACAATGCTTAAACTTCAATATTCCAATCCTTGTTACAATGGCCAAGCCTCTCATTTATAGATGAGGAGAGGCTCAATCCTTGCCAATTTCTCCATGAGTCCCAATGAGGAAAAAATTTGGATGTTGCCTCGCTTTATTGCTCTTTCCCTTTCTTTGTGTCTTTGTGTTGTCCAGGTAAATCCCCTCTGTGGACAGAGGCGATCCCTCTAGCCCTAGGGTGGGTCTAGCAACTACAAGAACATATTAACATCTACCTTCCTAGATTTTAAATGAAATTCAGAGCAAGGAAGATGACCTACCTTGTCCTAATGCTATGTTGTCATCTTCTGTCGAAGCTTCTTGATCTGTCACTCTTCTCAAGCTCGATACACGTTGTTACCAACGTTTGATTACCTGTACAGATAGTCAAGACACCACGACAAGCATAAAACCACGAGAAACATAAAACAATTACAACCTATCTAACTGGTCAAGGAATGCTAGAAATCTCATTATAAATGTAAACAAGAGTGGAAGATAAACATCAGATGCATTTTATTATGATAAAGACAAGGGGAGTTTACAACCAAGCCTTGATGTTGAGGCTCTCCTTCGGCAAGTCTATATCCAAGCACGTTTGCCACACCCTCATGAACAAAGGGCCAAGATCTCACTATGTTCTCAACACACACAAACAATCACACTCTGCACTATTCTCCCAAAGCTATGATTGCTTCTTCTTTATATGCTAAATTTTTCAGCTATCTGTTCAACTAGCACATCAATGGAAGATGGCTATATTTATAGAGGAGAGGAGGAGGTTGGGATCCCTAAAATAGTGGAAGAGAGGCCTTATCCCTTGGGAAGTTTCCCCAAAAGGTGGAAACAAGAGGCCAAAAGAGGAAGGTCGTGGTTATTCAGTCGAACCACTCCCTATGACTCATCCACGAAGTTGTTGTGATCCAAAATTTACCTCTATTTTTAAAAAAATCTCCATAAACAGATCAGCGCAGGTGGCTAACTAAGACAGAGTGCCAGCTGGTGTGGGGGCCAGTGTTAATTTGCCTCATTGGTGCGAGGGCATAATGGGCTACCAACGCCAAGGCAAAAATAGGGGTTTTTGATGATCTGTTCAGGAAATTGTTAACAGAAGGAATATTGTGCTCATGGAAAGGGATGCAATGATGGTATTTGCAAGGCATGACACTACTTGTTAGTCACAAAAATAGTCCTCCAATGTGCGGGATGGGGATTTCAGGGACAGTGAAAAAATGTTGTGTAACAGATGCCCCCTAAAGCATGAAGTCCGAACATGAGTGAGGGGTGAAATTATTTACAAATACGTGCAAGGAATCAGACGCTGCTGTTAAGAGACCTGCAAATCAAGCATAGATACATATACATAACTGAAATCTCTGATGAAAATACATGAATCCATGGTATAGGCGCAAGTATCCATCAAGAAGAGGATCATGTGAATGGATCCTCGGCATGGACGTAGCCATCCAAATGAAGTGATCATATGAAATAGATCCATGGCATGGGCGCAACCATCCGTATAAAGAGGATCAAAACGAGATAACCCACGGTATGGTCACAACCATCCATCTAAAGAATCATGTATATAATCATGAATGACTCATCACTCCTCGCAACCTGGACTTTTGTGATCGAAGCCCAGGGTCTTGCGCTCCAACACCACCCGGTCAAAGTACAAATTCCAACATGTGAATATATGTGTTGAATTCAAACATGCTAGAAAATCACTTGATTACCGGTCAATGATGTGAACCATTAACAAGTGCGAGAGAAACCATCCATAATGTCAATGGCTCTCAAGGTACTACTAGTACAATCCACAGAATGTGAATAGTGAGCTGAAGTCGAACACCCATGAAATCACTCGATCGAAGGCCGATGATCTGAACCTATTGTCAAATGCGAAGAACTTACCATTAGGGCATGCAAGCTCTAAGGTACCAGAAATGAGTCTCTAGATCAACTTCCTGGATAATGAGCTGAAGTCGATAGGAAGCGATTCGTCGAAGGAGGGTCATAATGAATCCCACATCATCAACATGAAACAGAGGATGTAATATGAGTGTGAATCAAGACTGAAACAGAGGATCAAGGAATGTACAAACTGCAGAAGGATTTTCTCTTGAACATATCGATGAGACGACTCTAGAATTTGGAAGCATTTGACTCAAATAGGATCAGAGGTCATGTTGAAAAAATCAGTGATCGAATGAGAGGCAAACGGATTTCCCAAACCCATGGAGGAAAATTGACAGAATGAATATATCCCAACCCGACACGAACTACAGATACATGTCATGTTCAAGAGTGACATACTGCCGACACAACTAATGAATAACTTCCATTTTCCCGCACCATTTCTGGCGAGTACCTTTTTATTTTTACACAAGCTTGAAGAGGATACCATATGCTTGTCATATATGTTTTTCCTTCGGACAAATCCATCCTAGTAAATTTTACGAGCCCTAGGAAGGAGGAACTCGAGTAACGTCATGGCGATGAAATCCGATGTCATCAGGGTTTAACGAATCTGACAAAGGGAGAACTTAGTAACTTTTAATGTTTAGAGAGTTTGAAAAGAAGCAGAAAATAAAACTCCAGAATTTCCCTTTTCGTAAATAGTCCCTCAGATCCGAAAAGGTAGAATACAATATCTGAAAGAATCTCTTAGTCACTATAGGCTAAGGTATTCCTTTTTCATAAATAATCCATCCCATCTCGAAAAAGGGGTAAACGTATACTGGGTAGATATCGTTTCGCAGCCATTTAACGAGTTCAGAACGACAAGAGTCTCGGAAATATTTTCATGTTTTTAGAGTCAGAAAAGAGCTAAAAGTTGACTCCTCCTGGAGGAATGAGAAATATTAAGGGTAGCAACTGGTTCCGAAACTGCTCAGAACAAGTAAAGGTAAAGAGGCAGGCTAACAAGACCACTCATTGCAGCGGTTCCTCAAGAACGGGAAAACCATTAAGTGAAGGCATATGATCGACCAAGAAGATGGTAACGATGGAATGAGAAAACCAAGGCTCATCTGGAAAAACAGGTTGATAAAATGGCAAACACGAGAGGTAAATGGTAATAGTTTCATTTTTACACAAGCTTGAAAACATGGGAAACTCTTCTTGGAATTGGTTTCATTTTTACACAAACTTGAAACAAAAATAAGCTATGCTTGAAAAATGGGCATGCCCCCAGCATGGTGACTCCATTCGAGGTACATGCCCCCAAGCTTCAGTGTATTCACAGGAGTATACTACTAATTACTAATAGGTGGATGGAATGAAGGTTCAATTACGAGAAAAAGACTCGACTATGATTTTACGAGATTGTATCAAAGACTCGAATTGAACAAGAACATCTTTCATTGTTTTAATGAGGTTGACACACTAAAAGAAATATCCTCATGAGCTAATTCATTTTTTAACAAGGTTGACAGAGTAAAAGAACTATCCTAATAAGAGCTTGTTTCATTTTTTAAGGAGCTTGACACAAGAAACGAACTATGCTCCAACGACCTTGTTTCATTTTTTTAAGGAGCTTGACACAAGAAAATGAACTCTGCTCCAACAACCTCTTCAGGTTTAATAAGAAGTCATGGATTCCAAGAGGTTTGCATCTGATGGGAGAACAACAACTTGAAAATCAGGACCCAATGCCCCCAACACACGATGCACAATGGCACTATCATTGAATGCGGGCACAGGACAGGTAGCCACATAATTAACTTGTGGTGGGGAAGATAAAACCGACGGATAAAGACTCAGAAGAGATGATGATGGACTAGATGCCACGTTAGGACCAAAGAATGAAAGTTGATCAATGGTCACAATCCTACCTTCATGTGGAAAAAAAATCACATGAAAGAGGGAAGAGACAAGCACTCCCATGTCATAAGTATAGTCGCGCTCCAGGAGTAAATTAAAATCCAAGGGGCCTGGAACAACCATCACGTCTATATAGATGATTTTCCCTCCCAAAGTAACAGGCAACTTCGGAAGGATCCCTAACGGTTGACTGGTTCCTCTGTTAAAATCCAACAAATTCTGCATAACAGGCAGAAGCGGTGGAGAACCAAAATCTTGCCAAGTAGTTGAAGACAGAATACTAACAGATGCGCCTTCATCTATAATTGTGCTAGGTACGATCATATCGAAGACCCGTACCGTGATCTCAAAAGGCACATAAGAAGGAAGGCGGTATCCTACAAATCGACTCCAATCGAAGGAAGATACCAGACTACTTGGAGGAGGTACCTTCGAATTGAGATGGTCTTCCCCTGGTGTTACCAGAGCAAGAGGAGCATCCTCCTTGACCTCCATCATGGGAGCAGGAGGATCAACTTCGTGAACTAACTATAGGGACGGGAGAATATTTCTCCAAGTCCAAGGAATCTGAAGAAACAAGAAGAAATTGAGGGGGATGAGATCCGCTCTCGATAGAAAAGACCTGATGAACCATGGGCAGGACCAGATCAACCGATTCCACGACCAATGGTTTGTTGGGAATGGATTCATGAATTTGAATTTGAGAGGGAACGAGATCGACCAAGGATGACTCTTGACTGCTCATTGAATCAACTAGCGGAGGACTCGAAGAAAGCTTCTGGTAACTAACCGGAAGGCAGGGTGTAGAAACAATAGAGTTGTCCAGCACTCTTGTGGCTTCATCCATGTACGGACAAAGGTGAATGGGATGATGCCCTTCACACAACTTACAGGGATTGGTAATCTTACCCTATTTCTTATGAGTCTTATCATGGCTAGTTGAATATGTGCCACCAATATGACTTCTAGAAGCCAAAGGCAACGACGGACGGCCATTGGACCACACTTCAAGTACCTTGGGAATGCCAGGGCATTCTCAAAGAAGGTGGTCACCTTTGCACAACATGCAAGGGAATTTGGTTTTCCATGGAAGCTTGGATGGTTTATCGATGGAAGGTGTCTTAGGAGCAATAGCTGTAGCATTAGCCTCTCGCTTATCTGACTTCTTCTTCTTTGTCTTCTTCTTATTCTTCTTAGCCACCTGGTTACTGGAATCCATAATTTCACCAGGCGAAGTAGAAGAGGAGGATGAAGAAATAGGTGAAGAAGGGGAGAGGTCCACCTTAGAAGCAACATGATGTTGTTCTGGTGGAGGAGATGGTTGTATAGAGGGTGGAATACTCAAGACCACAGAGGTCAAGAACAACCAGACAGACAAACCAACAGTTAACCCAGGAAGGGATAACGTTGCCATATAAGGAGCACCAACATTCCCAAAAGCAGGAAAAGGACCAGGAGTCACTTCGGAGGGGGTTCCTTGGTGAGTAAACTACAGAAAAGTTTCCATTGGAAACAACCCTAAACAAAACACTAAGGAAGATTAATTTAACCAGGAATATTTCGTGGGCAAGTAATATTTTAAGACATTGAAACAAAACTCTGTCGTTTCATATTTTAAGAGTCGAGAAACAAGCAAAAGATGACTCTATCACTTTCAGGTTGAAATGAGCGTGAAAGGAAAAGTGCTCGATGATCTCTTCTCTTTTTAAAGAGTCATGAAAATATCGAAATGACTACTCTGTTAGTCTAAGAAAGAGGGTGTACCAATTCCGTGAACTGCCATATACACCTTGGTGATCAAATGAAAGAGAAATGACTAAGGACTTTTTGTACGTGCAGGTTGTTGGGGTTCTGTGATTTGGCTGATTGGCAAACCAAATGACAAGGCAACATCAAAACCAGTCTTTAGAGCTCTAGGACCTAGCCTTCCTAGTCTCAGAGAGGGATCTCTCAATTTTTTGCAAAGATATGACTTGTTTGCTTGTAAAAGGTTGATTTTAGGCTAGTTATTAAGCATGAGTTTGTTTGATTGTTTGGTGGGATATGATGATTTAGGCAGCATAGATAGAAAATGGAAATCCCTAAGTCATTGGGCAATGGAGTCAAGTGGAAATTGTAACAAGTTTGTAGATGAATCAGGGATATCAAAGGGAAAATCTAACTTGGCTATTGGATCTACAAAGTCTTTCAGGGGAAATGAAATGAGCATTAAAGGTTTAGAATGAAAAGTAGAACTAAGGGAAATTAAGAATCCTTAATTATATTTACTTCTCAAAAAAGGGAATTAAAATATTATTTGAACATGAAGAGGCATTCCATAGACAGGGCTAACCATAAATTCTAGAAATCACACTTCAACAAATAATAATTCCAAGACAAACTTTTCAAATAAAATCTAGGAGTTGAGGAACGCTCTATTTCATCCAAAGATTTTACTTTCAAGGATAAGAAAACATTCAAGATTCACAAATAATTGAATTCATAGAAGAGGGAACTCCTAGTCATCTTTGATTACAGCTATAAAGACCTTCAAAACAATTATTTGAGCAAGTACAAAGGGTATGATCAAAACAGACCTCTTTGGAAAACTTTGGACAATGGTACTTTGAAGGGAGACTTCAAAAACAATTTTTAAGTAGCAGTAAGTAAGCAGGGGAAACTATAATCATTCTTGAGGCCAACTGTATTGAACTATTTATGAGATAAAAAAGCATAACGGTTCAAGAGAGAAATTAAAAATTCTCTAGAAAACCTCAGCAAAGGAAAACATAAAACAATGAAGAGTAAACAGGTCTAAGGTGCTTCTAAGAGACATTTCTTAGCCTAAAATTTTTACTCTACTGTAACAGAGAATGGTGAAACATAATGAAATAGGAAATAAAAATAACAGATTTAGAGTACTTCACCAACAGCCAAGCTCAGGGATCTAATGACAGAGCTTTCTCCATCAACAAACAGGTTAAAACATCCACAGGTTCCAGAACATCAATTTTCTTTCAACTTCAGCAAAGCTATGTATTACTTCAAAAGAGTCATCAAATTCCCACAATACAATAAGTTCAAATGAAGTATTTATGCTACAAATGAGGAGGTGGGACTGATCTAGGGTCCAAGTGTTATTAATTACAGAGTAAATGCATCCTTGACCTTGAAAACCATGCAAGGCATAAGGTAGGAACATGTGTGCAACTACTTCTCTGTTTAATAACTTTGTCTTAACTTTCTAAGGATAAAATAGGTGAAAAGTTTGACTTTGAGGCCTATCTTATCTTTACATTAACTGTCTTGATAGCTTAAAATATCTTCTATCTATGCAATAACTGCCAATTTGCCCTTTAGGACATAAAGTAGGCCACAGGTGGCAGTTAGATTTTTCGGATGAATAACTGCCTCTGTTGATTTATCCGAGGCTGCTTTTGGTCTAATTTTATCTTTGTTTAATCCATTAAACTCAGTAATCAGGCCTTTAACTTTGATTAGGCCTCTGATTTGGCTTTTAGGCCTTCTTTAATCATCTTCTGTCTTAATTACCTTACTGACTGTTTTAATCTTCAATCTTTGTCCTTAACTCTTTGTCTTTATCCTTTATCTTTATGCTAATCCTCGCTTTTCTTTGATTTCTTCGATTAAGCCTTTAATTATTTTGTTTTCTTGTTTGCAGGGGTTTCTTGGCATTTTGGATGGTTTCTGAGATTGCATCGATCAAATGCTCGGAATCAAACCCTGGATCCCTCATCTTGCTTGTTAGAACCATGAGGATCATCATCTTGGGCGTTTGCAACTTATTTGTTGCTGTGGACGAGCCTGTAAACTTCAGGTTTCCATTAAACCTACACTCAAACATAAAACATATTATGAAAACCTGCATTTTTTGGATAAACCGTGATCAGAGGCTTCGGGATGGGTGTTGGAGCATTTGCAGAGGAAGGGACATGTGCAGGGGAAGGGTTCCATAGGCGGAACCAGGAAAAAATGGTGGAAAATTCAAATATGGGCGCGAAAATGGAAAAGTGGTTTTGGAAAACCACGAATGGTTTTCGCGCAAGAAAAGGGTGGTAAGCAGTTTTCCTCAATCGAACGTGATATGGTCGATTGGATGACCTCTTTCGCGCGGAAGATGCACGTTGAGGAGTTTTAGGTGGATCGAGCGTGAAATGGATTTGGGGCCGTCTGATCTGGGCAATCCAGATTGATGGTCATGGTTGCGCGCAATGGCTGAAAAACTGTGCGAGAGAAGAACGGTGGGGCCTGACGATGACATCACTTTTTGTCGTGGAGTGATAGTGTGATGTGCGGGGTTAATGGTAAGGGGCGGAGCGATGACTGTCAGATGAAGACGATCAACGGCCAGATCTTACTGCGGGGGTGAATGATCAAAGGAGTTTGGGAAAATAAGGATGGAGAGGGGGAAAACATGATCGTCGTTGGATCAATGGCGATCAATAGCTAAGATCTGTTGCGGGGGGACCATGAAGGTACGGACCAATTTCCTGCCCTGTGCTACCGCAGTGAATCTCAGTCGTTCATCTGAGATCTCCCGTAGTCAAGCTGGTCAACTGCAAGGGCACCAAAGGGTTGACCTGCGGACCGAGAAGTCCCCGCGCGTGGAGTTAGCGGGAGCCGTTAGATTGGTCAAGATCTACGGTGAAGATCTGCGGAAGGGGAAAGGTAAGTCGGGTGGGTAGATTATGAAGTGAAGGGGGCTTAGGTAAAGGTAGAGAATGGTCATGTGGGGGGAGTAACGGGACAGGGGCTAAGGAAAAAAGGGGTTTGGTCTTTTTAGTCCATGGTTTGAGGGTTTTGTTTACATAAAGAACGGGGCTGAGGACTTAAGCCCGAAAAGGGCTTTAAGGCCCAATTTTATAAAAGGGCGGAAAAAAGGCTAAAACAAAGGTTTTTGGATTTTTTAAAGGCTTCCGATAAGGGTAAAGAGGGTTTTTTAAAACCATATAAAGGAGTTTATAATGGTTTAGAGGGGTTTTTAGAAGAAAGGAAGGTAAATGAGAAAGGAATAAAACCTTTTTTGCAAGGGGAAAATGACTGTTTGGATAAGTGAAAATGAGTGAAAATGGGCAGATATGATGGAGGTGAAAAAAATGGGAAATATAGCCTGAAAACAATTTCTTTTTGAGATGGCAGGATAACTTGGAGGATTTAAGTGAAGATATTCAGTGAATTGATAGACTTAGGATAATGAAGGCTATGAGATTTCTAGAACTCACAATGTTTCTGCAATATTGTTTCTAGAAATCTGGGATTGTCAACTTAGTCATCTTTGGATAAGATCAAAATTATTGATGACTAACACAGGTAGTCTCCCCGAATGCTATGTTCAGTGTATCACGGTTACAGGGCGACAGACTCGACTTCCTATGGATAAAGGATTACAACCTATAGGGGTATCCCTTTATATACTCGATGGTATAGGGAGCACAAGTCCGTACTAGTGCTGTCTAAAGCCAAAAGGCGAACGACAGCTACTAGGTTTTAAGACGTCGGAACACGTCTCTAGCCTAGACCACTAAAATGTTTGCGTTAAGTTCCAATGTTTCCTTAGGTTAATTCAATAAATTTTAAATTTGATCTTGAATTATGTCTCGGTTTCAAGGCCCTACCGCATGTCATCTGACAATCTCCTATATGCAGCTATATGAGGAAATAAATCTTTCAATTCGATGAATGCTATCTAGTTAAGGGAAGAGTCTCAAACAATGATGCAACAAACAATAATATTGCAAATGAAACTTTTCCAAACTAGATGACTTTCACTATCCAAAAGTAATCTAAAACATTCAACGATGTGAATTATGCAATGTAATCTATGCAAAATCATTTTTTGAAAACTATGCGATTGTAATCTATGCACAATTTCCTTTTTCTTTTGAAAGAATAAGAATGCAATCAATGCATTTTTCGATGAAATGAGAATCTACTTAATGAATGCTTTTAATGAAAGAGAATGCACTCAATGCGATTTTTAGTTTTCAATCATTAAACAATGTAATCTAAATTCACTGATAAATCTCAAAAAATACTTTCCAATGCAATGTGATCTAATTCATTTTAACGAAAATCAAACTTTGAGATGAAAACTAAATGAACAAAAATTTCCTTAATGGAAGGATGAATGCAAAAGGGATGCAAATAAACACTAAGAATGCAATCGTAGTCTTAAACACTTTGTAACGAAATTCCTCAAAAGGCTACAAGATATATGAGGTCAAGAAAAAAAAGGGCGTCCAAAGCATGAGCTCAAAACAATGCATTCATTCCCTTTTACATCAAGCAATCATAGAAAGAAGACTTTTCAGTTGAACAATGAGCAATGTAATCTATGCTCACAAGTGAATAAGCGGACCAAATGAACTCGAAAGACACTTGAGACTTGAACACTCAAGCAACCGAAAAGCAAAAGGCAATCAACTAGAGATGGCTCACCAAGAAAGGAGACTGACTCAATCAGCAGGTGATGTCCCGCGAAGCATGCAAACAGGAAATTGATGCACAGTCCTAGAAAAAACTAGGATGTAAGGATGCATGTCCGAACAGGAAAAAAAACCAAAAACCAAAACCAACAAGCCAATCAAATCCACTTGAGTGAAGGGGAGAACATATAAATCATGCAGAGAAAAATACTGGAAGGGAAAGACACACTGGTGGAGGAATTAGGGAAAAACCTCAATTTTTCACACACCCTGAAATTGGCACGACTTTGGTGGGTGAAACTAGCGCCAACTGGCACGAATTTCTCACTGACAACTAGCGCTAATGGTCAATTGACGTGGGTTGCTAACTAAAAACTAGCGCCAATCATCGCGACTATCAGAAAAATAAAAGCGCCAATGCCTGAACAAGAAAAAACAAAGAATTTCTCTCAACCAAGACCAGACTCACCACTTCAAGCAAAAACTATAAGATCGTAATTGATGAAAAACATAGGAACAAACAGAGAAATGGTCATTCGACTAAATCCGCCGAATGACTAAGACCTCAAAGAGTGACAAACTCAAAGGAAACTCCCTAGTGGAGTCACCAATTTGTTGTCCAAGTAAATCCCCTCTGCGGACATAGGCGATCCCTCTAGCCCTAGGGTGGTTCTAGCAACTACGGGAACATAGTAACATCTACCTTCCTAGATTGTAAATGAAATTCAGAGCAAGGAAGATGACCTACCTTGTCCTAATGCTATGTTGTCATCTTCCATCGAAGCTTCTTGATCCGTCGCTCTTCTCAAGCTCGATACACACTGTTACCAATGTCTGATTACCTGTAGAGACAGTCAAGACACTACGACAAACATAAAACAATTACAACCTATCTAACTGATCAAGGAATGCTAAAAATCTCATTATAAATGTAAACAAGAGTAGAAGATAAACATCAGATGCATTTTATTATGATAAAGACAAGGGGAGTTTACAACCAAGCCTTGATGTTGAGGCTCTCCTTCGACAGGTTTGTATCCAAGCATGTTTTCCACACCCTCATGAACAAAGGTCCAAGATCTCATTATGTTCTCAACACACACAAACAATCACACTTTGCACTATTCTCCCGAAGCTATGATTGCTTCTTCTTTCTATGCTAACTTTTTCAGCTATCTGTTCAACTAGCACATCAATGGAAGATGGCTATATTTATAGAGGAGAGGAGGAGGTTGGGATTGTTACAATAGTGGAAGGGAGGCCTTATCCCTTGGGAGGTTTCCCCAAAAGGTGGAAACAAGAGGCCAAAGGAGGAAGGTTGTGGTTATTTAGTCGAACCACTCCCTATGACTCATCCACAAAGTTGTTGGATCGAAACTTCTTCTCTATTTTTAAAAAAATTTCCATAAGCAGATCGGTGCGGGTGGCTAACTGAGATAGAGTGCTAGCTGGCATGGGGGCCAGTGTTAATCTGCCTCATTGGCGTGAGGGCATAACGGGCTACCAACGCCAAGGAAAAAACAGGGGTTTCTGATGATCTGTTCAGGAAATTGTTAACAGAAGGAATATTGTACTCATGGAAAGCGATGCAATGATGGTATTTGCAAGGCATGACATTGCTTATTGGTCACAGAAATATTCCTCCAATGTGCGGGATGGGGATTTCAGGGACAGTGACAAAATGTTGTGTAACACTTTTTTGGGATTAGCA
Organism: Pinus albicaulis; assembly: GCA_034641835.2. Classification (NCBI taxonomy): domain Eukaryota; kingdom Viridiplantae; phylum Streptophyta; class Pinopsida; order Pinales; family Pinaceae; genus Pinus; species Pinus albicaulis. The sequence goes on along the minus strand of CM076574.1, from coordinate 1,296,273,449 downwards.
ATATCCTTAGTTAGGACTAAGGCAGATTTTTCTTGCTTTTCAACCTGACATTTGAGTGAACAGTGGAGTGTGAGTCAGTCAACTTGCGCTTTGAACTCTGGAATCTCATGAAAATCCAGTAACGCTTCCCTTTAGGCAAAACAAAGTGCTAACCTAGGGACTAACGCACCATGTTGAGTCATAAGCAGCGTTATAACACCCTCTGTTTTTTCTGAGGCGTGTTACCCTGGAAAATGGGCTTGCAACTTAGGTTCTTCTTCAAGTCAAGGTGTCCTTCTCCTCTAAGCTAATGAGGAGGTCATTTTGTGTATAACAAAGGGATAAAGTATTAATTATGAAGAGTAACCATAGCTACAAAATTCAAGAAAATTTAATGTACTAGCTAGAAGTGAGTATCAAAAGAACTTCCCTACTTAGTGGGGATAAACCAATAAAACTAGCAAAGGAATAAGGTATATAGTGAAAGGAAATGACAATGCAGTGCTAGGGGTGTGGGGAGGATCAAGTTATTCATGACTTCCCTTAAAAGAGACACATTGATAGGAAACGTTTCAATGTCCAACAGGCTACTACTATTGATGGTGTATCCGGGTGCATGCCATAGATTTATGCAGTTGTGGAAAAAGTACTCCAAGACCCATCGAGGGGAGGATAACCTAGAGAGAAACAACTTGACCCTCAAAAATTTCCACTAGAATTTTACTCTGACTGGGGAGGAAGACACAATATGTATAAGGGCTGAAGAAAGCTAAGAGAGCCCTTCGACAATAGATAGAAAATACTAAAATAGACACGACCCCAATAAAGTCACCTCTTGACCCAGTACTCTTGACCATAACACGAGACACTAATATGTGGAGGGGTTATTTCCCTCTCTCCACCAAACATCTACAACTACCATCTACAAACCCAATATTAATTGCCAAGAACCACACTTTTGTCCCAACATATAAACTAGCATACCAACAAGAGGAAAGAACTTGAGGCAAGCTTGAAACTTGAAATGATAAATTTACGAGAGGATTGAATTTTGGTGTGAACTCCAATGATGTTGCCTTGCCTTCCAGGCCCAATTGTTGTCTCTCCACCCCAACCACAAAGACCCAACCCAATGACTGAGAAGGCCTCCACGAGCCCGAGTCCCAAATCCTCTTGTGTAGAACCGCCACAGTGGAATAAACAACACCTCCCCAACCAGTGGAAGCCCCTTCCCCATTGTCGCAATTTGGAAGGCCAAGCATGGTTAAGTTAGAATGCCACCCTATGCGCCTAAAGAACCAGTTCCATCCACTATCTCGCACAACCAACAACGTTCTAGAATATCACAATTATTTGTTATAACTCTTAACCTCTCTAGAATCATTGACTCCCGCTTGCCACAAGAAGCATCCTTAACACACCTCATCCATTCGCGTGCCATGTGGACAAGAGAGTTAATGCCCCACCCTACCTTTCATTCACAGCAAATGTCACCCTATTGGAGACAATTTTGACTAATTCTAAAATAATCCAAATTATAAATTATTTTTAAAATATCAAAAACCATAAATTTTCCAAAAAATAATCATCACCGACAAAAATAGAATTCATTGAAAAACCCAAAAAAAAAAAAAAAAAAAAAAAACGGATTTAAATACCCCATATACAACACCGAGGAGGTCAAAAGAATCGAAGTGGCATCCTTAAATACTAATTTCATCCTACCCCACTAAGTGTGGCATGTCCCACCACTTTCTGTTTTAATGAGAACGTTCATTGGTAATTTTTGGACATAATTCAAATACAAAATTATGCCTTCCCATATTGTCCACTTTAAACACCTTTTTATCTCTTGTTTTTTCTTCAAATAAATTTTATTAAACACTAAGCTGGCGTACAACCGAGATGGTGGTTGAAATAGTAAAATTTTTAAACTTTCTGCTATTGAATTGGAGTATGTGCTGACGTGGAAGATAACCCAGCGTTTTCCTTGACAACGGTACACGCTGGCACTGACCCATCAGCCGCCTTTATCCATCCGTATTGAGACCTTCTTCGCAGTTGAAGGTCCCACCACTACTACAGTAGGATTCCATTGCCCATTATAATTAGAAGCCGTAGTCTTAAAAAGTAATAGAATGGCTTGGAATCTGGCAGAGATTTTGAAAAAATCTGGTAAAGATTTTATCAGAATCTTGTTTACAGTTGTTAAACTTCAGTGTTTTGAATGTCCAAAGGATTTTTGATAGTGCTGAATCCATTTCCACTGTAATAGAATCCAAACCATTCTCAGAATTGCGTCACTTTCAGCTTTTTTTTTAAATTTGTCAAATGATTCTCCTCAGTAGAGTTCAGGCCAAGGCAGTGTCCCCAACCAAACATCATGCAGAAGCTGGTCTGAAGGTTCTTGTCCATGTCAGTAATGGTTCTCAACTTTAGTGTACATAAATGGCAGAAAGTCAATTTGTGAATGAGTCTAATTTCCACCAAGTTGATGTTACTGGAGTTCAGAGAAAGAACAGTACTAAAATTAGTAGGGGCTGAGAGTTTCAGTGTGTTTGATTTCAATGGACGACATTACCATCTTTCTGCTTTTTCTCCTTTTCATAATAAAGAAAAAGCAAGGATTTCAATTTTATAATGTAAAGGGTATGTGTTAACTTAGTGGCAAAGTTACACTATTTGCCTATAGTTGAAGGAATGAATTAATCATTTTGAACATTTTGTGGGAATTCATAATAAAGAAAAAGCAAGGATTTCAATTTTAAAATGTAAAGGGTTTGTGATAACTTGGTGGGAAAGTTACACTTTTGCTTAAAGTTGAAGGAATGAATCGATCATGAACATTTTGTGAGGAGTGTTAAAATATTTGATGTAAATATAATTTTATTTTATTAAATATTTAAAAATATTTGTAATTATTATTATTGATAAAAATAAAGGTAGAGTGTAAAATAATGTATTATCAAATTTTAAAAAATAGTTGAGAATATGGAAATAATGTTTTTCATGTTAAAAATTTATTAATGATGTTTGCATTAACATGGATAAAAAGGAGTGAAGAAGAAGAAAGGGAAGGGAAAAAACATGAATATGACAACTACCAAATATTTGTGTAAAGACAATAATAATCACTTTGAATATTACAATATTGATAGTGACACCAATATAAAATGTGGAAACTTCACTCAAAATATGACCAAAGAGAAAGAACACAAAGGAGCCAAAGAAGAAGACCATATTAAGCATGGATTGGAGGGAAGTGATTGAAGGAAGCTTTAGTGTTGATGATAAGACTACTTGTGCTACAACACATAGGAAGGTGAACATGGACAACTAATGAGAGAATCAACAAAAGGAGATGACAAAGTTCTTTTAAATAAAAACATGTCTAAAGAAGATTAATGTCAATGCTCTATTAGGTTCTAGATTACAAGCCAACCTCATTGCAAAGGAATTTTTAAAGATACTTGGATTAGAGGTTTATGACCATCAACACTCATACATGTTGGGTTGGGTGAACAAGGATGTGGAAGTCAAGGTTGCCAAGTAATGAAATTTATATTTTCCATTGGTTTCAATTATAATGATAAATCAGAGGTGGATGTAATGTTGCCTTGTGTTTGTGGTACAATGTTGAAGAACCCTTAAATTTATTTGAGGGATGCTATCATCACGAGGAAAGAAAACTAATAGTCTGCAATTAAGGATTATAAGTTCTTCACCATCAATGCACATACATGTAACTTCAAGATTTCTCTTGTGAATTCCAACTAGGTCAAATTATTGATTAACTTGAGTATAGCATTTTTGTTGTTTTTCTTAAGGAAATATCAATAAGAAAATGAGTCGATAGAAGTGAAGATGTTGTTGGAAGTGCACAAGAGAGAAAAAAAAACCACTGGAAGAGTTGTTGTAGGAATATGAAGAAGTGTTCCAAGAAGTAATTTAAAGATTTGGGATAAAAAATGGAAGTAGGAGAGGAGATTTAATTACTACTTGATTTTCACTGATTAAACATTTGATTGTATAAATGGGTCATTTTGGAATTGGAAAAGTGAACACACATTTGTAGTAAATTTTGAAGTAAAGATACATTAACCAAATACTTCAACTATTGAATCACCAATAATTTTGTGCCTCAAAGGATTGAACTTTGAGAATCTTTGTTCACTTCCAAGCTCTTAAAAGAATTGATACCAATTTCACAAGATCGAGAAGATATTAAATCAACTATGATAAGAATAATCATTTACCAAGTTGAGATATCATTAAGTTGGAGGTAATTACGAAGGCACCTAAATACAACCTTCAACAAGGGGTAAGGAGTCTATAAATAGTAGGTGATTATTTTTGGATTTTGCAATCATATTAGCTACTTTAATAATATTGATGAACGATGTATTAATGTACCCACGATGAGATCTTGATCTTCATTGAGCATTCCTACCATGGATTTGTACATTCTCCTGCATATGATCTATGTTTGAAACCTATTACGTTTATTCCCCCCCCTTCTCCTTTTGATGTTACTTGTTGGAAACATGAAGGAATTTAAAGATGAAATCAATATCAAGTGATGTTTAGTGGGATGCAAAGTTTATAGAATGCATACGATATGTTCGTTTGTAGGAACCTAAGAGTCTTGGTGAATCTCAATATAAATATAAGCTAATGCATGATCGACATATAGTAGAGAGGAAATTTCAAGTGGGGGAGAATGTTTGGATCACATCTCTTTTGCTCTTCATAAATCTCATCAACTAAGTTGTCACATATGCAGATATATAAATATATTACCTCACACTCTTCTATGTTCTCCAGTTATAACTTTCTCACTACAACTTCTCTATCTTGTTAGTTGTTCTCTAATTATCTAATGTTGGTATACATTCATCATTTTCTCTCGTATGCAGACTCATTTTTCAACAAATTCATAATTAAGTCTCTCCTAGAGCACGCCTAAGCTTCATTCCATAATTCTATGGAGTTAGTTGAGGAAAATTACACTTTTCAAGGGATATGAATGCTTTCTTTTAATCAATAGTAGGAGTATATCCTATTTTCTAGGAGTTAGATCTCACTTTCTAGGAACAAAAACACACCTTATGAGTATAATTTCTAGGAGCTATTTTACTCCACATAGCTAATAAAAATAGAAGGTAGCCCTCATTTGAAAGCACCCTTGGTAATTAGGGCATGTTCTCCCATGCTTTGCATGTAGTTAAGCCTAGTTAGATGCATGAACACTAATTTGATTTTATTGCTTTAAATTACATTACATTACATTATATTTTTTCATTTATTAGATGATCAATTTACTTTGTATCTCTACAGGTTAATGAGAATTACATTGCTCCAATTATACTTCTTCAATTTTCTTCTCATATATTGTTAATTGTATTTCTTCTCAATAATATTATCTATCCTCTTGCATGCTGATTAGTCAAAGATTACATGGTATTAGAGATTGAGTGAATCTAAGGAGCGATACACATCTTTGTAGGTGGAAAATAAAGGTTATCGCACATCAGGAAAAATGGATCAATCTTAGTAGATAATCCCCACACCATTCAACTATTATGTCAAGTGGAAGATACATGTGATTATTCTCTTGTGGATTAAATGTATAGGTAGGACCACATTGGAACTAAGCTCAACCCAAATTCCTCTAACGAATTTGAAAAATGGTTTAATCAAAGGTATGAAGCATATATATTTATATGTCTCTCCATTTCTCTCAACATATTTTTCCACGTTAAATCTACAAAAACACTTAATGAAGTCTATACCAAGTTGGAAGGACTCTTTAGGATGAAAGATGTGTTATGAGGACATATGTTAGGGAATGAGCTCGTCGGTGTGAGCCTGAGAAACTTCGACATTATCCAAATTGTATTCACCAAATACAAATCACTATTTCTTTAGTTAAAATTATGTTGCATATACAAGAAGGAAGAGCAACTCATTCTCTCAATTATATTCCAATTGGGTCCTGAATACTCAATTTTTGTTTCTAGATTCCATGCAATAAAATTCACATTGGAGTTGCTTGGTAAATACCTTCATTGGATGAATTTGTTTCCTCTATCACCCATGATAAATATAAACATGTTCAAATGGGTTCCATCAAGAAAAAAATGCAATGCACTTGTTGCAAATGAGGGAAGAAGACTAGCAACAAATTAAGTAGAAATTCAAAGGCAACAAAGACCAAGATCAAAAGAAGGAGCACAATCTGAAATCTAAATAGCAATCTTAAAACTATAAAACCAGGAAAACAAAGAAGGATCAAAATTCAAAACCTAAATATCAATCCTCAAACTATAAAATCAGGAAAACAAATAAGGATAAGGTGATGTGTGTTTATTACAAGAAATCCAATCTTGAAGAATATACATACAAGAGGAAGCAAATTGATTAGTTATCACACCTTCTTATTAGAAACAATATCAATGTACATAATAATATCAAGAAGAAAGCTGATAAATTTGAAAATATACAAAATTACATTGGTAAATAAAAGGAAACAAGTCATTTGCTAGGTGCTTTCTCTTCCTCATTATCTACATAGATTCTTGATTCAAGAACCTAAAACCATAAGGGACCATCACAATAAATATTTACTTCTTTGGATCCATGCACTAGACCTACCATCTTAATGGAAGATAATATACTAGTCTAGGTATGGGGGAAAGGAACTATTGATTTATATAATGGGAATTTTTAGAATGTACAACATATACCTTCCATGTCCATCAACCTTTTTTCCTTCTATAAGGTCACTCACTTAGATACAAACAAGTGAGTGGAGTCCACACTTGACTCAATGGCCATTATATATTTTTATGATGGAAATCAAATAACTAGTCTAACTTGTATGTCTTTTATAATTTTATTTGAAAGTATTCTTCTACTATAATTGTTATGCAACCAGATCACAAAATAGAAGAAAATATAGATCAACAACTTGAGGATTAGCCTATGCGAGGGGGAAACATCCTTTACATCACATAAATGAACAATTATTGGCTGATAAAAATGAAAAGACCTCCTTTCTATATATAAGAGTTTAAGGGGTCACAACATAATCAAAGCCTAAATAAAAATAATAATGTAACGACACAACAATATCAATGGTGTGCTTTTATGGGGCACAACAATAAAGATATGTGGACTACATTAAGAATAACAATAAGGGGGATTCACTAATAATAAAAATAAGGGGGGTACATTAGTATTATAGGGACCTAAGATTCCCCTATCTTTAAAAAAAAGTGTTGTCCTCAATTCTTGAGTAGTGATGGATGCTTCTATATAAAATTCTCACCCTCCCGTATGGAATCCTCAGCAGGTAAGTTCTTCCACTTAATGAGATACTCTGAAATTGATCGATTCCATAGCTGTTAGGTTCTTTTTTCCGTGACTTCTTCAGGCTCCAATATGATTTTTCCTTCTTTGTCAAGTTTTGTAAATATTATTTGAATTGTCTTCTTGATATCGATAACCTTCTTTAAGCATGAAACATGGAAAACTGGGTGTACTCTAGAAGATGAATGCAACTCCAATTTGTATGCCATAGTACCAATATTTTGCAACACCTTGTAAGGACCATAGTACTTGGGTGATAATTTATGATCCTTCGTAGTTAGCTTGAGGGATATTTGTTTGTATGGTTGTAGCTGTAAAAATACCGAGTCATCTATGTCAAAACTTCTTTCACTGCGGTGTTGATCTACTTTTTCTTTCATTCGATTTTGTGCCAGAGTGAGGTTATCCTTTAAGAGTTGGAGAAATTGTTGTTGATGCTCGATGTGATATTCCACTGCTTGAACCATATAATTTTCTCTTAAATATGATGTGATGGAAGATGGATGATATCCATAAAGTGACATAAATGGGGCTATTTTTGCTGCAGTATGGAAGGAAGTTTTATACCACCATTCATCTAGAGGTAACCACTTAACCTATTATGTTTGTTTATCAAATAAAAGGCAATGAAGATATCCTTCCAAAAATTTGTTCACTATCTTAGTTTTCTCGTCAGATTGAGGATGATAAGATGAGCTATGAGCTAATTGAATACCAAGACAAGAAAATAATTTCGTCCAAACATTTCCAGTGAAAATTGGATCTCTGTCACTTACAATAATCTTTTAGTTTCCATGTAGCTTTTGAATTGTTTCCATAAATGCAGTAGAAACTGTACTGGCTTTAAAAGGATGGGATAATGCACATAAGTATGCACACTTGGTAAGTCTATCAACTACCACCATGATGACACTATTTCCTTTGAACTTAGGTAAACATGTGATAAAATCCATTGAGATATCCTCCCAACGTTGAACTAGAATGGCTAAAGGTTGTAATAGACCCAGGGTCTTAATTGTCTCAACTCTATTTGGTTGGAAAACCAAAAATTGTGCCACAAAAAATTGAATATTATCTTTAAGGTCATCCCAAAAAAAAAACTTCTTGACCCTACGGTAAGTTTTTAAAAATACTAAGTGCCCTCCTAAAAGGGAGGTGTGAAATTCCAAAAGAATCTTTTGTTTGAGTTGAGAATTCTTACATAGATATAAACGATATTTGTACTATAATGAATCATTTTTCCAGATGAATGTATAAGATGTATTGGAATCTTGTTGAAACATTTGAATGAGTTTCGACACCGCTTTGTCATTCTTCCATTCATTTATTGCATCATTAATCTAATCAAGCTGGAGAGTAGAAATGGCACAAATCAATGCTTCCACATCCTTATCCTTTATTGAGAGTGCATCTTCAACAACATTTGGCCTCCCTTTTTTGTAGATGATTTCAAAGTCATAACCCAACATCTTTGTGACCCATTTTTTCTTCTCCTTTGAAGATAATATTTGTTCCAAAAAATATTTGAGACTATCATGATCTACTTTTACCTTGAAGTCTCTTCCCATTATGTAATGTTTCCATTTATTTAGTGCATGTAGTATTTCCAACATGTCCTTCTCATAAATAGGTTTGTGTAAATGCTTTCCCTTGCTTGGATGCCTTTCAAAAGCAATGGGTCTTCCTTCTTGCATTAAAACAAAACCAATCCCATTTCCCGAGGGCATTACATTCCACAATAAAGTTTTTTGTGAAGTATGGTGTCGCTAAGACCAGTGCTTGGCACTGTAGAAATGTGGTGATAGAATTGTATTTGCTAAAGAAATTTTAATGTAAATCAAGAGACAAAATTCTACTCTACTGCTCCACGAAAATTAATTCACAATTTAGAACAATAATCTTAGACATACAATAAGAAATAACTCACACGCACAACATTTTTCCAGGGGAAAGAAACTGCGAGAAACTCCTTAAGCATGCTTGCATTAATCAAATGAATATAAAATGTATTACAATTGATAGCTCGCTCTGAGCTCAACCTACAAGTGAATAACCTATCTCTTTGCTCTATAGAAACTCTGACCCAGATTTAGTCAATTTTTTCCTCTTCTTGGGCTCCTATTTCCTTGCGCAATTCCTAAGGAATTAAGCCCCTATTATTTAGGAATTTTCCTCCAATTGATTGTGCAATTCCCAAGGTTTAACATCTGACTGCATGCAACACATGTACACTCAATACTAGTATACAACTGATGTTACACTACCTTGTAATCTCCATCATAGTTGGGGAGATCAAATGTGCTACATGAACTAGATACTTTGGGTTGATTGATCAATTGATTGGATGATAACTGAGTTAGACTGTTGTCCCACCACACAATTGGCCTTCCACGAGTTCTATCAAAAATTAGAACTAGTTTAATTGAAAGCAACTTGAAATAACTGACCATGGTTGCTAAAAATTAGGAATAACACATTCTTAACTGAACTCCAAGTCTTCTAAATCAAATTTACTAAGCTAACTGAGTAACAAGAGCCATGTCACACAAGTTAACTACATCTAAGTTGTCTGTTGATGTAAAAATTCAAGTTTTATCAATTTGACCAAGGAAAAATCAAATTGAGACTTTCTTGCTACATTTTTCAACACTCCCTCTTAGCAAGAAAGGTATTATCAACCACCCTTATCCTATCCCTGTGGAATTTGAACTTCCATCTTAAAAAATACTTTGTCAATATGTCACCATCTTGTTCCTATGTCAGAATATATTGTAGAAACATTGTCTGCCTCTACACAGAGTCTCGTAAATGGTGATACCAGATATCTATATGCTTGGATCGATCATGAAATATTGGATTCTCAAAGAGCTTAATGCAACTATGCTTATCACAATAGATCATAGTTGGATACATCATCTAACTAAACAGTTCCAAAATTATCTTTCTCATCCAGATCGCCTCACATGTTTTTTGACTTGCAATAATGTATTTTTCTTTTGCCGAGTTGAGCACCACAGATATTTACTTCCTACTGTACCAGGAAATTGTTGCGTACCCAACACTGAAAATTTCACTTGATGTACTCATTTGGTCGGATGGAATCCATGCCCAATTTGCATCTGTGAAGCCACATAGCTTCACCCCCTTTGTCTGTATGTACCATAATACATATTGGGTAGTACCTATGAGGTACTGTAAAAAATGCTTTATTTCCTTCCAATACAATTTGGTCGACCTAACCATAGCTTTGTTGAGTTGGCTGACTACATAACACATATCTAGTCACGTGTTCACAAGATACATTAGTGAACCCACTAGCTGTCGATAAATGTTAGCATCCACCTCTTCACCTGAAGTGGTTGTTGAACCCTAGAATTTCCCTTTTCTTTAAAAATTTCTCATCTCATTTCACCTCTCTTTCATCAATTCATAAGCCCCAATCAATGAAGAATGTTTAGGATTGTCCCAAGGATACATGCAATTGATTAACATATTGTATTTTCATCGTTTTTGCTGTTTTAATAATTTTGTGCAGCATAGCTACAGAATACAGATGTTCCATAGCCGATCAGGCGTTCTATAGCTATTTTTGTGGTTGAATATGTTCTAGGTGTCAGTTGTAGGATTGGGCCACATGGGTGTTTATAGAATAATGCCTACATGGATTCTATCCTACTCACTCAGTCCAGATCGACAGAAAAGAATGCCTAAACTCATGGTCAAAGGTGGAGTCAAACTATGTTATCCAAATGCAGTAGGACTCTTGATTTGAGTCCAGCAGTCCTATTACAAGTCTAAATTAGAATTAGCAAGAGTCCAATAGTCCTATTGCAAGTCTAATTCGAGTTAGCCACCTATAGCAAGTATATCTCATAATCAGTTATGTAATTTTCCTTTAAATTTTGGTTGTACAAGACCAAAAAGATAGTTCAGAAAAAGTGCAGTACAATTCAGATTTGCAGTGAATACTCTGTTTCAATAAAGAAGATCAGTTCCCAGATGCTGTTTTGATTACATTTTTAAGGAGCTAAGGAGTTGACCAACTTGGTAGTAGAGGGCCCCTGCTGCTAAAGGAGGTTTTTAATGTTTTCTAGTTAGATTTGCTTCAATTATGTTTAGCATGTTTCTGTTCATGCTTAATTTCTAGTTTTCAATAGTTTAGATGCAACTGTGTAGATTGGCCTTCCAAAACGTTTTCAAGGAGATTGGTAACTCTGTCTCCATTATTGGAATAAAAGTTGAAGTGTTGAAAAGCATGGTTTCCTAGTTTATTGCTTTCATCTTTTAAAATAGTTGTCAATTACTGTGTTTAACTAAGCATTTATGAAGTTCATTTTTCCTATTTACCAAATCTTATATTGAATGGATAAATGATTTATGAGTGCAGTGGTTGAATATATTTCATTCCCTGTTATTTGCTTGCTAAGAATTAAGGGCGTAATTGGTTTATTTGAAAGCCATACCAAGGGGTCACAAGCTTCAGAATTGGATGAGTCTTGATAAGTCAATTATTCACTTAATTAGTTGTAGATAGAAGATCCTCACTTCATTGCAGAAAAACAATCTTTCAAAGGTCATCCTGACAGAGACTAATTTGAATATACTTTGCAAGGATGATTACATGATTAGATTCCATGCAGTGTTTGAGTTATTGTAATTCCTTAGTTTAGACAGATGCAATGATTGCTTAGATACATTGCCTCAAGGGGGTCACTCTCCACATATTGGGTAGATGGAGTAATTAAAGCATCTTAGATAAATTTCAATTGCATTTTCTCTGTTTTGGATTTCAGCAACCAAAATACAAACAGTTGATTTCATCTCATAGGGCTTTGACCTAATCATTGAATGTTGAAACAATCTGAAGTAAAATAGTTGCCATATTTCCCTGCTTTCATTTTTCAAATCTCAATTGAGTCATAGATCCATGGATTAGGTTTACTCACTAATTGAAAGTAATTGCTTTATATTTTGTTAAGAACTAGGTCTTAGAACTTGTTTATAAAATTTTGGCTTCTTTCATAGAAAATTAACTTAGTTTCATAACACTTCCTTTTCTTCCTTTTTAATTATATTTATTCTCACTTTTCAAACTAGGATAACACACTAAGGACTAAGAACGAAAAACCCCTAAAATAATAAGAAAAACATCAAAACAACGAAGTAAGGAAAAGGTCACTTAGGCACATATAGTGCACTACACTTCATCAAAGTTACAAGCCCTGGTTGATAATTAATGGAAGCAATTTAGGAACACTAAATTGACTAAAAATTTTGGTGTTGTTTCCTGGGAAGTGTAACTAAGTAACCTTATTTCTTACATCCAAATAATAATAATAATAATAATAATAAATAAAATAAAATAAATAAAAAATAAAAAAACTTCAATCACCTACCACACCCACTATATCATGTGGTGCAGTAAGAGCCACACATTCACATCATGAATTCATATTTTTGCAGGTAGAAGAATAGGTGACAAAGGAGGTTGAAGAAATGGATGGAGATGATGACAATGAGGAAGATCCTTTTGGATTTCCCATTCAAGAAACTGATACCAACATTCAAATGAAGAACATCCATCCATTTGTACTTCCTAACTTCAAAGGTATAAGATCAGAAGACCCAGAAACCTTTCTTTTTGAATTTGAAATAATTTGTAGATCTTATGGCTACTCATTTCACATTCAAAAATTGAATTTGTTTCCAGCAACATTAAAGGATAGAGCTCTTAGATGGTTCATGACTTTAGGAACAAATTCTATAAGGACATGGGATGATATGAAACGAGTATTTTTGGAAAAATATAAAGATTATTGCATGCACCATGGCCTTAGAAATAAAGTCTTTAAGATGAACCAAAAAGATGATGAAAGCCTAGAAGATTTAGTGGAGAGATTTACCTATAATATCAAAAGATCTAAATTTCATAATTTAGGATCAGATGCATTAAAAAATCTCCTACTAAATGCTATAAAGGATGAATGGATTGATCTTCTTAATCTTGTGGGAAAAGGAGATGTCTATCAATTGCCATTTCAAGAAATTTGTGAACTATGCAAGAACATATCAAGAGGAAAAGCAAAGTGTGTAAGATCCCCTCAAGATCCATTTATGGCAAGAGTAAGTAAGTCGACATCAGGATTGGTAAGTCAAACTGAACCTAACAAATTGCTAAACATTCTTGGTAATTTAAATGAACAAACTGACATTATAAGAATGCAAAACAAGCAAAAATTTGCTTCATTTATATTTTTCCCTAAGTGTAGAAAGAAACATGCTTTGCATGAATGTCCACTTGATAATATTAAAATGTGTAAAATTTGTGTAGGATCACATACTACTGAAGATTGCCCATCACTACTAGGTTTGAAGGCAGTTTACCAGAAGGATAATGGAGCAAATCAAGCACAAGAGAAACTTTTCTATGCAGCTCCAAGAGGACTATGGCAGCCTCATCAACCCCATATGATGCAATATCCTTATGCACAGTTTCAAGGTTATGCACAACAATCTCAAGGTAATTTGAAAACACCCTTGCCTTGGCAACCTTGGGCATCTCAATCCCAAACTCAAAACCAACCTTGGAAACCTTGGCCATCTCAATACCAACCTCAAAACCAATCTTGGAAACAAATTTGGCAAAGGCCCTACAAAGGAAATCCACAATATCCTCAATCTTTCCCTCTCTATCCTCAATACCATGATTAATGTTATCCATGCCATTTACCTCCACCAAAACATCAATATCACCCTCATTTGTCCTCAATTCAACCTTTCCCATTATCATCCACACAAGCACCCCAAAGATCCATTCCCACTCCACTACATGCACAACCATTTCATATCCCCAACAATAAAACACCTCAATCAACTTACACTTTTGAGGTATTGCAAAATGATTCACTAGCTATCATTAAAGAACAACAAGCAGAAGAAGAAGACTTAGATAAGGTCCAAGAATCATGGATGTCTGTTGATAAAGAGAAGTTATTGGAACCAGATATTGAAAAGTTTCATGCCTGCTTATCACCAGATTCTATAAATGAAGATCACATCTCTGAAGACTTGCATGGCATGATAGCAGGAAGCCAAAGAATACAAGATTACATTGAATCTTGGTTCATGAGAGTCATCGGATCCCAATGCTCAATTCTTCAGTATCTTTTGATATCATCTCAATCAAGGCAATTGGTCTCTCATATACAGGTACATATCAAAGAGTATATTTCAAACTTGCATATGAGTTTATATATCATCCTATTACATACATGGTTCCATTGGAAGTATTCATATACTTGAATAAGATTTATTTGTCAAGTAGAGTATGACATATATAAAATAAAAATAAAAAATAAGAAGGAGAAGAAGATAAAAATAAGTCCTATTGTGAAAACCATCTTGCTGGCACAATTGGACATGAGATTTTCTTGAAAACCAGGCAACTGGCAAGCAAAGTTCACAATAAGTTCTGCAATTTCAAGATGGTTTCAATATTTTATGCTTCTTCAAATCATTTTTTGTTCTATGCTCGAGTTGGATGATGTGGAATTCCTTAAGGTCCACCTTCCAACAGATCTTGTCCCATCGACCTCAACACTTTATCTGGGATCAAGATCAAAGATTATTTGGAGTGTCCTGGAATTTGCATACATCAATGGCAAGCCTCCTCGTTGATAAAAATGGGAATACAACAATGTCTCTTGATTGTCAAACCTTGCAGGTGACTCGACTTCGACACATTCATTTGTCCCTATCAAGATGCACTCAGGTACCTTGACACTCATTTACATTATCGGTGAGTTGTCTCGCATTGGTCAATGATTTTCATCATTGATTGGTAATCCAATGATTTCTTCCCATGCATGACTTCGACACATTCATTCACATGGTAAGAATTGTACCATGAATTTTGGCTTCGATGAAGACTTAATAATTTTATGGAATCAACAACAACTTGCAGCAGTACATTTTATTAGTTTCTTGTAGCAGAATGTTCATATTTTTGTCAATTCAACAACAGCTGCGGAAAGTGGCAGTTTCTGCAGCTATTGCTATAGCAGTCTGTTTTTGTTTTTGCAAATTTTTCCAGAGGCAGTTTTGGTGCAAATATTGCAAGAGATTGGAGAAAAAATAAAAAATTCTGAGCTTCTAGGTTTTCTCAGAATATGATAAATTAAGACGAACATGGACAGAATTCAAATATAAGCATTTTTTAAGGACATTTCAAATGGGTTAATAAGGCAGATTTTCATTTTTCAGCATTATGGACAGATTAGGATAGATTTTGGTATTTTTTCATAGCAACGCCTTTTCTTCATCAAAATGAAATTCTGAAAGCATGTGGTAGTAGAAAAGGTAAAAATACATAGTTTCTCTTTTGAATCACTCAATTTGGCCTTAAAATGAGTTCATGGCATTTTTTTTTTTTTTTTGCAACATTGGGCAGCATGAAGGGTGAAACAGAGCGGAAATGGATTTGATCATAACTTTCAAACCGTGCATCCGTTGGTCCTGAAACTTTTATGGTAAATGCATTGAGGTAGGGTAAATAAACACATAAAATTTCAGAAAACTTTAGTGTGTATTCTTCAAGAAATTGGCCACTTTCACCTACAGCCATGTCTCATTTTTTGGGAGATCTGTTCAACCAATGGCTGAGATTTTTAGTCGGAAGATGCATAATATTAATGGTAACAACCTCCGAAAATTTCAGGGAAGTCTGATGTACCATTTGAGAGAAATTGAAAAATTCATTTCATTTTACAATTTCACTCCATCTCACTCCACTTTCATTCCATTTCACAAGTCATATTCCACTTTCATTTCACATCCATATTCCATAGCCATACTTCATTTCTTTTTACAGATTGCATGCTGCAGCCACATCTTATTCAGCAGTTCTGACACAATTGTACAACCTACAAAGAGATGATGATTACAAGAAATTGAAGGATTTTGTTTTGAAGACCAACATGCTAAAAGAGGACCAAAGGAACAACATCAAGCACAACAATTAACAAGGTCAAAATTCTAAGGTAAATTGTGAAAATTATTTTAATAGCAAAAAGTTAAAACATGAAATAGATACAATGTGTATAATCATATGTTTCCTAAACAACCTATCATTCGAATTTATTAACATATGTTGGCCATATCCCTTTTCCAACATTCCATAATTGTCCTCATTAAAACCTTGATTAATGACTAACATTCATAATCACAAACATAACCTACTCACATTCCATAACGGTCAACGTCTCCTTAAGATCGTATCATTCACTTATTTCACCACAAGTTCATCATAAATTCTCCATCAGATCCGTAGCCACTTCATTTTCCCTCATAGCTTAATTACCTCCATCCATTCACCTCCATTACACTTTGCAGCCAATCCATCTCTAAGTACAGAGATGTAATTCTGAGGGTTAAGCGTAATTCTGCAGCTAATCTATCTCCAAACACAAAGAGACAATTTTAAAGGGAAAGCATCAGACTTTGCAGTCAATTTATCTTTAAGCATAGGAAAGTAAATCTGAAGGGGAAGATACTCTGCACAGGTGAAGAATGGGTCTAATTGTCGGAACAGAGCTGGTAGGAGTCAAGTATCTGGAGGGATATCCACAAGTCAGGGAGTTACTACAGCAAGCAGGATGGTTGAATTTTATAGAAAAATTTGATGGCTTCCATAAGGAGATTACAAAATCATTTGCTAGATCTTTTGATGGAGCAGAAGTAGAGATTGGAGACATAAAATTCATAATAACAGAATCATTTTTGGCTGAGGCAATATGACTCCCAAGGCAAGGAGAAGGGTGGTTCAAGAACAAGGAATTTCATAATGAGTCTTGGAAGGAGATACTGAAAAATACAGATATGGATGTTTCAATCTTTAGAAAAGGAATTCCAAGCACCGCTTTGAAAAGTAAGTGGAGAAACATGCTACTAATTTTGCAAAAAAATTATAACATGTGAAGGGAGGTTTGGGACTATGTATGTTTACCATATCAGGCTATTAATGAATTTCCTAGAAGAGGGTAAGATAAATCTATCTTTCTTTTTACTCAATAGTTTAAAGAGAATGACTTCCAATGTTCAAAAGAGAGTTCGATTTTTAGAAACCACTTTATATCATCATGGTCTAGTAAAAATACTGATTGAATTCTATCTAAGGAGCATAGGGAAGAGTTGGGAAGGATTTCTTGTAAGAAATCATTTTCAAGAAATAGAAGAATAAGGCTAGATGTTTTGGCTGAAGTATCAGAGCACATGCAATAAGGAAGAAGAACTTGAAATTTTGGTAAATTGCATGAGGACATGCAATAATTTTGCAGTGGGGTAATGTTGAACCCTAGAATTTCCCTTTTCTTTACAAATTTATCATCTCATTTCACCTCTCTTTCATCAATTCATAAGCTCCAATCAGTGAAGAATGTTTAAGATTGTCCCAAGGATACATGAAATTGATTGACATATTGTATTTTCATGGTTTTTGTTGTTTTAATAATTTTGTGTAGTATAGCTACAGAATATAGACCTTCCGTAGCCGATCAGGCGTTCCACAACTATTTTTGTGGTTGAATATGTTCCAGGTGTCAGTTGGGATTGGGCCACATGGGTGTTTCTAGAATGATACCTACATGGATTCTATCCTACTCACTCAGTCCAGATCAACAGAAAAGCGTGCCTAAACTCATGGTCAAAGGTGGAGTCAAACTATGTTATCCAAATGTAGTAGGACTCTTGATTTGAGTCCAACAATCCTATTGCAAGTCTAAATTCGAATTAGCAAGAGTCCAACAGTCCTATTGCAAGTCTAATTCGAGTTAGCCACCTGTAGCAAGTATATATCATAATCAATTATGTAATTTTCCTTTAAATATTGGTTGTACAAGACCAAAAAGACAGTTCAGAAAAAGTGCAGTACAGTTCAGAGTTGTAGTGAATACTCAGTTTTCTAAAATTCTATTTCAATAAAGAAGATCAGTTCCCAGATGTTGTTTTGATTACATTTTTAAGGAGCTAAGGAGTTGACCAACTTGGTAGCAGAGGGCCCCTGCTACTAAAGGAGGTTTTTAATGTTTTCTAGTTAGATTTGCTTCAATTCTGTTTAGCATTTTTCTGTTCATGCTTAATTTCCAGTTTTCAATAGTTTAGATGCAACTGTGTAGATTGGCCTTCCAAAATTTTTTCAAGGAGATTGGTAACTCTGTCTTCAGTATTGGAATAAAAGTTGAAGTGTTGAAAAGCATGGTCGCCTAGTTTATTGCTTTCATCTTTTAAAATAGTTGTCAATTACTGTGTTTAACTAAGCATTTATGAAGTCCATTTTTCCTATTTACCAAATCTTATATTGAATGGCTAAATGCTTTATGAGTGCAGTGGTTGAATAGATTTCATTCCCTGTTATTTGCTTGCTAATAATTAAGGGTGTAATTGGTTTATCCGAAAGCCATACCAAGGGGTCACAAGCTTCAGAATTGGATGAGTATTGATAAGTCAATTATTCACTTAATTAGTTGTAGATAGAAGATCCTCACTTCATTGCAACAAAACAATATTTCAAAGGTCATCTTGACAGAGACTAATTTGAATATACTTTGCAAGGATGATTACATGATTAGATTCCATGCAGTGTTTGAGTTATTGTAATTCCTTAGTTTAGACAGATGCAATGATTGCTTAGATACATTGCCTCAAGGGGGTCACTCTCCACATTTTGGGTAGATGGAGTAATTAAAGCATCTTAGATAAATTTCAATTACATTTTCTCTGTTTTGGATTTCAGCAACCAAAATACAAACAATTGATTTCATCTCATAGGGCTTTGACCTAATCATTGAATGTTGAAACAATCTGAAGTACAATAGTTGCCATATTTCCCTACTTTCATTTTTCAAATCTCAATTGAGTCATAGATCTGTGGATTAGGTTTACTCACTAATTGAAAGTAATTGCTTTATCTTTTGTCAAGAACTAGGTCTTAGAACTTGTTTATAAAATTTTGGCTTCTTTCATAGAAAATTAACCTAGTTTCATAACACTTACTTTTCTTCCTTTTTAATTAGATTTATTCTCCCTTTTCAAACTAGGATAACGCACTAAGGACTAAGAACCCAAAACACCCAAAACAATAAGGAAAACATCAAAACAACAAAGTAAGTAAAATGTCACTTAGGCACATATAGTGCACTACACTTCATCAAAGTTACAAGCCCTGTTTGATAATTAATGGAAGCAATTTAGGAACACTAAATTGACTAAACAGTGGCATCCTCCTTCCTCAAGTTCGTTGCTATAGGTATCTCCATGGTTTTACAAATCTCCATGTGGAATATATATAATATCTAATTTGCATACTTTCCTTGAGACATAAACAAATCCCAACACCTCTCAATACTTCCAACCCGAGGAGGTAGTGCATGAGGCCCATATCCTTCATTTCAAATTCCCTTGCAAGGTCCTCCTTGTAGGAGTTGATCAACTGATCATCACCAGTCAATATTAAATCATCAACATATAAAACAATGATGAGAAATTTACCTTCTACCAAAATATGATAAAGGTTCACATTCGCTCCACTTTTGGTGTAGCCCAAACCAATGAGATAATTGTCGATCCTGGTGTACCAAGAATGGGGTTCTTTTTTGAGACTGTACAATGCTTGCTTGAGTCTTTACCCAGGAGACCCTCAATCAATTTGGTGAGACCTGGTATTGTATCAAGAGTGTTGCAACACCCAGAAGCTACTCTACTTTACTTTATCAACTCGAGGTTCGTACAAACTTGGAGGTGATAATGCTATATACACAACAGATGCATTCTACTCATGCCATCCTCTTCTGAGTCCTATGAAAGGGTGCTATTGCTAGGGTTTCTAGGTGAATTCTGTCACACTTCTGAATTAGACCTAGAAATACAAGTGACTCAAAACCATTACTCTATTAAACATCAAAGTAATATTCTTAAGAAAGAAAATACATCTAGCTATTTTGCATGGAAAGGAATCTACAATTAAGCTATGGCAAGAAATAGAAGCAAAATAGGCATCTTCATGTCGTAAATGGTTGAATTGAAATTGTAGAAAGAAGGCTAATCTACTCACGTATTGTTGGGCCAAATGGATAAACACACTCTATCTACTTCATGCTTTAACTATCATGCTTTTAATCATGCATCTAATCATGACCTAATTATGCTTGTAAATCCACTGTTTTGCAGCAAGAAGGAGAAGGCGCTAAGGTGTCTTAGGAAGGTTTTAACTCATGGATGCAGGGGTGAAGGTGCCTTGATGGTTATGGCAGGTCTAGATGAGGATGATGATGGTTTCTGGGCTTAAGGAGAGGCTCACTGGTGCTGCTATAGGGTCTACTACAAGTTTCTTGTAGTGTTACAAGAAAGTTTTGAATTACTACAGGAAATAGTCTGAGGGCAATCCAAGGCCAAAAATGATGAAGAAAAGTGTATGGGCAGTGGAATGAAGGCGTACTTGGATGAATGGAAGGTGATCAACCCCTTGGCCAAGCTCAAAATTTTTTGAGAAGCATGTCTTGCACCTTTAGGGTTTCTCACGGTGTGAAGGTGAAAATATAAAAAACAGGGCTGAAGGCGATTTGATGGAAATACGGTTGATGATGGGTGAGAAATGAAGCTAGGGGTGCCGGTGAAGTCCTCCTTTGTTGTGCCACTTGGACCTGCAAGAAACTATCTGTTCATGTAACAAATATTTTCAAATCTATTATTTCCAAGAAATCATAAACTAAAGAGAAAATTTGGGCCTGTGGTGAAGATCTTCCCTCCTCAAGCTCCAATGAAAGAGATGAGAGAGGGAGGCTTGACACACAACTTTTCTGAGTTTATATGCTATTCTACCAAAATTTATGCAAGCTTAACTACGTCAAAGAAAAAATGGAAGAAAACTAAAAACATTGACTTGAAATGTAAGAAAACTAGCTAAAAATCGTAAAGCAAACTAGCTACAATGGAATAAAAATAAGCATGAATACACAAGAGAGACTAAGACCAATGGATGGCCATAACCCACAAGCCTAGCCCTCTGAAACTAAATCAATGAAGGACAATCTGAATACTCATATTATTGCAGAAAATAGTCTCATCACATAATCATAAAAGTCTCAAAAACCTATTACAAGACCTAAGAGTCTATTAGCTTCCTTCAAAGTTCTAATCTTAATGAGCTCTTGCTCAACCCTATTTAACCTAGAGGGTAGCTACCAACATCTCCCTAAAAAGTAGGTTATGTGTCCCCTTTGACTGCAAGAGAAGTTGAGCTTTGGTGCACTTGATATCCCACTTGCTTGGCTGACTTTGATTCCGAGATGTTGGAGGGAATCTCGAGGATCCCTTGTCTTCCTTTGGGATTTAAAGAGGTCCAAAATCCTCCTAGAATCTCTCCTTGTTGTCTACTCCGAGCTTTAATTGCCAAATCTTCATCAAAAGTGAAATATCTTCGCGATTATCCTGCATTTAACCCATATTAGGCATTCAAAGTATGACAAGCCTTAATCACCATCTACACTAGCAACATATGACCATAATATAATTAAAAGTGTTAAAGAGAGACTAATAAGGCTAAAAAGGTGACAATTAACCCCTCCAATTATATCTAATGATGGAGCTTATCAAAATTGTCTCAAAACCTTCTAGTTTCTCGATGTACACCTCTTCCTCAATAACCCCATTGAGAAATGTTGTTTTTACATCCATCTGATGAATCTTCCACCCCATATGTGCAACTAGTGAAAGAATTGATTTAATGGATGAATAACTCTTTGTAGGAGCAACGGTTTCTTCATAGTCAATTCCCTTAACTTGAGAGAATCCTTTGGTCACAAATATGTCCTTATACTTATCTGTGCTTCCTTCTATTGTATGCTTAACCTTGAATATCCATCTCGAACCCACAACTAATTTATCTTCCAGTCTTGGGACCACTTCTCAAACATTGTTCTTTATAATGGATTCAAATTCTTCCACCATTGAATCAAACCAAACAGGTTTCTCAACCGCTTCCTTGAAGGAGGATGGCTTAGTCTCTAAATGATCATAATTTGGTTCAGGGCCTAAAATTAGCTAAAAATTAAAAGTGTTTAAAATTGTTTTAGACTTGAACGATCAGATAGATTTCATCACCAGGATTCTGGCACAACTTGTTTCATTAAAATCTGAGTTTGTATGAGTGAGTTATGTTCTGTTGTTCGCTTTCCAAAATAAGTAAAAAATGGGCAGAACAGGTACTGGGATGATGTGGCAGCCCATTTAGCAAAAAATAATCTTCAGGGCTCTGCCAATAAGACTGTGATAAGTGGCATTTTCAGATTCACCAATTTGATCTATGAAGGTAAATTTCCTAATGTTTTTAAGGTTAGAAATTTTTTTTAAAATTAATTAATATTTTTAAGATTGGATTTTTTTTAATTATTTATTATATATATAATTATTTATTTTATATATATATATATATATATATAAAACGTATTTAAATGATTATTAAAACATATTAATTTACAAGCCAAGGTCCGTTGAAAAATGTTTGAATTAAACCATACCATAGCCCACGTATTATATATTTCGTTGGTTAATACAAATGGAAAAGTCTAGTTATAATTCTGCATAAAGACTAACGTTTATGCACACGACCAATTTCCTTCAAAGTGACTGCCCTTTCAGTTAGTTTACCTGAAAGGTCTTGTCAAAATTGCAATGTCGCCCATTGTTAAGGAGCCTTATCCGACGGTTGGGGCTCTGGAGGGGGCCAGCCCCCTCCCATGCGGCCAGGTGCTGAAGACCAGGCGCTACAACAAATTAAACGGCGGAAATTTAAACCAAGGTTAAGCCACGATTACATGATAATTACCACTCAGAGCGCTTAAAACGAAATCGCGCTTATCTTATCCACTAAGCGCCGTTAACGGCTAATTAACCTGCGTTTAGTCTGGCGGAATTTTAGGGAGCGCGCCAAAAATGGCATCTTTGCTATTTTTGGAATGTTAACTGGCAGTCTCCCCAAATTTAGTGGAGGAAATTGGGGAAAAATTGATTGTGTTCTATGCTGAGCATCACTCAGCCAAATTTTGAAAATGAATAGTCATTTTTTACTGTATTGGAACTTCTAAAGCCATTGGTGTAGTTTTCAAAAGCATTTGGAGACTTCTAAGTGAGAGTTTGCTTTAGGGAATTTCCAAGGAGCCTAGGGCCACCAAGTGTTGGAGGCATTGCCAGGGAGCCAGAGGTCATTTTGAGAGAATGAATAGGGAATTTTGGATAATTGAAATATTCTGGAAATAGTGAGACAGGTTTCAGGAGTAGATGAAGACTTCTAAAGGTGTTTTTTCCATAGGATAGCTCAGGAAAGCACAAGGCCACCAGTGGAAGAGATCATGCCCAAGGGAGACATGGTCCATTTCCAGTGATTGAACAATCAATTTAGGGGTATTTTGGCATTCTAAACCCATTGGTACAGTATTCAAAACCAATGGATTTGAGCATCAACTTTTAAAATAATTTGACCATTTTAATCCCAGAGAGCCTAGTCCATTGATGGAGGCTCCAGGAGACGTAGCCCAAGTGTTGAGGGTGAACTCCTTTATTACTTTGATGTTGTGAGTTGCTAGTTATTTTTCTTCAAATTATGTTTGTTTTTCATGCCTTTAATCAGCTTAAATAATTGTTAAATTTCTCACACATAAAGCACTTAAAACACACATAAACTTGACACAAGAATTATGTTGCACAATTGGATGTATGATCACGATCCTTAAGTTGTTTAAATGGAATAGAAGGTGCTTGCACAGAAAAAAAGGACATCCACCTATTTCAGACCACTAAAAGTGCAGTCATTAGAGCCATGTAGCCATTGTACCTCTTAGGTGACCTCCTTTGCCTGCGCAAATTTGAAAGAGCTCCCAGATTCTCCCTTAATTCAAACTTTCTTTGTACCCAAGCTATTTAATCTAATAAGATTTTGTTTTTCGGTTGGCTAAGCTCAGTGATAAAACTTAATTATTTTTATTAGTCACTTGGGTTCTCATTGTGGTACACTTAGTATTTTTCATCATCATAGCCTACATACTCATTTTCATGATGGCAGTTCACCCTCTTTTGATTTTTCTCATACGGGCAATAATGGTCGCCCTACTATGTCTTCCTATGCCATTATGGTTGCCCTACTATGTCTTCATCATGATGGGGCACTTGGTAATTTTCAACATGGCAGCTCACCCCAATATGATTTTTCTCATAGTGTCTTGGTAACCTGGGCCCCTCTCCAAATTACCTCCTAATAGTTACCTATGTCTTCATGGTTGCAGCTCACACGCCAATTTTCAATATTGCAGTCCACCTAATTTCAACATTTTCAGTTCACGAATAACCAAATTATATTTTTTCTCATCCCAATCTTGGTAACTTGAGCCACTCCAACTCACCTTTTCAAATGTCTACAGGTATACCCTGGTATACCCTGCAGATACACAACACCTCTACAAGCTTTAGGGAAATACACAACAACTATACATAAATTTGGCTGTGAAAATGTAGCCTGCCAGAGCAATTCTATACTACTAAGTGAGGCTTCCGAAGCAGCATCTCAAGTAGATTCCACAGTTATAATCGTAGGAGCAGACCAAACAGTAGAAGCAGAGGGGCTTGACAGAGAGAGCCTGTTATTGCCCGGACAACAGGAACAACTGGTATTAGACACAGCAGATGCAGCAAGAGGAACAGTGATATTAGTAGTAATGTCAGGGGGACCAATGGACATTTCATTTGCCAGAGATGATCCGAAGATATGCAGCATTCTGTGGGTGGGATATCCAGGCCAAGTTGGAGGAGATGCATTGGCAGACATAATTTTTGGTCAGCGCAATCCAGGTATATTGAAATGCTTATTTTGATCTTTTTATACTAGCATAGATTCATCTTTATCTCAAACCTATTGAGTTACCAATATCTCAAATTCTCATAGATGTCAATTTTACAAATTGCTTCTTGAATTGTATACAGGTGGGAGATTGCCTGTAACATGGTATCCAGAAGAATTTGCAATAACAGTACCCATGACAAACATGAACATGCGTCCTGATCCTGTGACTGGTTACCCAGGCCGAACTTACAGATTTTACAAAGGGAATTCAGTGGCTATGGACTGAGTTACATAACATTCTCTCATTCTCTGGTCCGTGCACCAAAGTTGGTTTCATTGTCCCTTCATGAAAGCCTATTTAAGTCATGCCCTGGAATGAACAATTCCTGCGCTTCGGTCGAAGTGGAGAACACCAAGTGCCAGGGATTGCTCTTTGACCTTCTTGGGGACGTGCATAACACAGGCAGTAGAGATGGAGATCATGCTGTGCTCCTGTTTGCCAGTCCTCTTGCTATTCAGGGAATTCCACAGAAGCGCCTGATGGGCTTCAGAAAAGTCCATGTTGGAGCAGGAGGCACAGAAAGAGTGCATTTCAGCATTGATGTGTGCAAAGATATGAGTATCATGGATGGGAGCGGTGTAAGGCAATTGCTTTTGGCTTCTCACCTTCTTCATGTTGGTGAAATTGAATGAATATATATTTCAAAAAGAGTAAGATCCTAAGTGGACTGTCTGAGGTCAGAGGTCAGAGTGAAATTATTGAGCAACAACTCCTAAAAGTTGGGTGTGGTTGCTGTGGTGTAGTTTAATAGTTTGGAAGCTTGTGCAGAGTTGAGTCAGTGGAAATTGGTGGAGCTTCATTGTTGCCTCTGCATGGAAGTCTGCAAGGAGTTTTGACACAACTCTAATCGAAAAAAAATAGGTAGTGTTGGCTCTATGTGGAAACATGCAGGACTTTTAGTTCCACTCTAATTGAAAACACGGTTGGGTGGTTCTTTTAAACAAAACCATTGTTATTGGTTTATTATTGAAAAACCAATGTTCCTGATATATATATGATGTAATGCATCTTCATGAAGTCAGTTGACAACAAATTGATGAAATATGTTTGCCCTGAATGTAAGGCAACATGTTTGTTTTTTTCCTTGGTCAATAAACTTAAAAGAATTGTCTAATTTCGCCCGCCTTTCATAATTTCACTCCCCTATCATGATGGGCAATCCTTTTTCTGTGATGCTTTTCAATTAATTTTGAAGTAATATTGGATGAAATCTCTGATTGTTGTCCTCCTCCGTAGTACATTTTTTCTCAAGAGTATTGGATAATTTTTTTATTTCTATAATACTTTTTAATTATTTAGATAACAGTGAATGAAATCTTTGATTAGTGTACAGTTTAATAATTTTTTAATATTTTTATTGTTGGAGTTTTATAATTTTAATTTTATCTATCTTTAACAATTGGGGGATTTATGTAAAATGACATTTCAAATAAAAATAAAAATATAAGTTTATAGATATAATTTTATAGAATAAAGATTATAAATATATAAATATAATTTTATAGATTAAAAGTATAATTTTAGTAAAAGTATATAAATTAATATATGATGATGATAATGATGGTGGTGGTGGTGGTTAACGTCCACTGAGACCAAACTTTGGTCTATCGGACCTATAATTTTCTTAGTTCTTAATTTTCTCGTTTCTCGTGTTTTTTGGCAAGATTGGTGTTGTGGCTTTCTTTTTCTTCTCTACGGTCTTCCAACTTCCTTTATCTTGCACCTCCTTCACCTCTTCTAATTCCTGGGACACTGGTGTCTTATCTTCGGGATTTGGGAGATCTGCTTTGCTGCTAAGTGAAGATTTCTTTTTCACGGTATTCAAGTCCTCATAATTGTTGATGCTTGAGGGGTTGTCGAGTTCGTTTTTGTTGTTGTTGGGCAGGGCTTTCCCCCTGCTTGTCTTGAGGGTTGTTTCTTCCTTGCCTGATTTCTTGCGATTCAGAGTTTTCTGGAGTGTATTCTTCCTTGATGACAATGAAATGTTCCTTTTGTGCTCCTTCCCACCATGTAGATCTATGGTGATTCTTTCTAGCAGAATTTTTCAGGGAGACTTTTGGGCAATTTTTGGCTAGATGGCCTATCTCAAAGCAAGATCGACATCTGAAGAGGACACTTTCATAGTCGAGTTTCTGGTTCCATACATAGTCTTTTCTTGTTAGTATTATTTCAGCTGGGAATCTGATGCTGAATTCCATTTCTACACAGATGCGTGCATAGGTGGTTCTGACATATTCCTCTGTTTCTGGGCACCTGCAGTAAAATTTCCCAATTGTATTTCCAATGGCTTTTATATATAAAGAAATTTAAAATATATATAATAACTATTTTTAAAATTATTAATGAAATAATTTTATGAATTCATTGAATTATAATTATAATTTATAAAGATGTAAATCATAGATAATTAAGAAAGTTTATTTGTTAATAACCACATTACATTATATCACACTAGTTAAATAATGTTAGAAAGTTTGAAATATATATATATATATATATATATATTGTATTTATTAATGGTTTTTTCATCACAATTTATTAGTTTTATTTTCCAAATAAAGTGGTAAGGGAAAACAAATCTTTTATTAATTTAGTTTTCCATATGGAGTGACAAGCTAATACATTTCACATCTCCTCCAAGACTCCCATATTCTACACCTTAGATGGGAACTAACAATGGTTTTTTTGGTGATTAGAGGAATTGGAAATTAGGCCAGTCTCATACTTGCTTGATGGAAACCAACAATGTTGAAAACTCTATGGGTGAACAATAATATATTTGATAATAAAGACCCCCCCCCGGATAGCTTGTTGAGCAAGCAATCAGTAACCCACTGAAAAAACAAGGATGTCTCTTCCAATTTGATATCAATAAGGCTTAACCCCCCTTAAACATTGGAAAGGATGACTATTCCCATGTGACTGGAGAGAAGTTTCTAGCACCTCCAAATATAGACTAAAGGAAGTTCCTTAATAATTTCTTCAGGTAGGAAAAATCAAAAGGAGGGAAATAGAAGGAGACACTATATATAAAGACCATGCATATCCTTACTCAGAACAATAAACTTTCTTACAAATAAAAAACTCTACCACAAATGCTTAAATATGAACAAAATAAAATATCTCATGTGTTACCAAGGATGAGTTAACTATGAACGTTTAACTTTAACACTCGTTTACTAAAATTAATCTGGTTAACATGAACTACCAACTTAGTGGCAATAAAAAACTATTTGAAACAATCCAAGGTTGTGTCAACAAAGCCATTGGAAAGTTGGATGGAGGGAAAGGAATCATCTACAAAAAGAAAGAAGTTTTTGTATGATTTGAAGTTGTAAATTAAAGATTTTTGTTGGCATTATGACTAATATGTTGTCCTTGATTGAAACCCACTTGTAACAGGACAAGTATGTGTTGACATGATGCTAACAGGATGATTACATAGGCTAGTTCAGATATGACAAAGAAATAAATACCAGTCAAAGACAGAGAAATAATGAAGGTAAAGTTTGAGAAAGTATATGCAAGTTCTATAAAGCAAAGTTGTGTACATACGCTAGTATGATGAACAGAAGTTGTGTATACACATGTTTTGTGAAGAAAAACCATGTAGATGCGCAGGTATGATGAAGAGAAGTAGTGTATATGCAGGTTTAGTGAAGCAAAGTCGCGTACACATGCGAGTATGGGGAAGAAAACACGCATACAGTTTGCACACTATGGTTGTTGTGAAACCAGCTCCAAAAAGAGAAGAAAAGGGATATCGACGCCTTAGAAATAAGCCACTTCGAAGGGGCAACCTCTAATACATTACATGAATGAACAATTCTTGGATGATTCAAATTACAAAACCTCCTTTCTATATATAGGAGTCCATGGGGCCACAATGTAATCCTAGTGGGGCCACAATGCAATCCTAGCCGACCTAACAATAATAATTTAAGGGCACAATAATAACAATATGGGGGTTACAAGGGTACAATAATAATAATAAGGGGGTTACACTAAGAACAATAAGGGACTATACTAGTAGTATAGGGACCTAACATGCCCCTCTCCTTCAAAAAAGTGTTGTCCTCAACGCTTGAGTAGCTCTGGGTGCTTCTGTATAAAATTCTCATCCTCCCATGTAGAATCTTCAGTGGATAAGTTCTTCCACTTGATGAGATACTATGAAATTGATTGATTTCGTAGCTTTCGAGTTCTTGTTTCCGTGACCGCTTCAGGTTCCAATATGATTTTTCCTTCCTCATCAAGTTCTGGCAATATTGTTTGAACTGGAAGATTTTCACCTATAACCTTCTTTAAGCATGAAACTGTAGAAATTATATAACTAATGCGTTATACATCCAAGATTCTCCTGATCACACACTATTTGACTTCATGCATAATACAAAATCTCTTCTACTATTGATCATTACTTGCGGAAATTAAATCAATTGCATGCACACATTGAAACCATAAAAATTCACACATATGAACACACTGTTTTAATAGAAAATCCTAAAGCTAAAAACCCCAACTATCTGTATATAATATATGTCATAGAGATCATGTAACAATCCTCATACAAAGCTGATCATATCAAGCTCTCAGTACAATACAATCGCTACACACTAATCAGGCCCGATCTAACAAATCCATGCACCGATCTCTGCCACCTGCTAGCCTGCCTCTACTGCGCAATCCATACTGAATGTTGGCTCTAAATTAACTCGAATTGGTCCAACCTTGCTCATGCAATCCTCATTGGAATCTCCATCAATGTGTGGTGCAAACTCATGCAAAACTATAGTCACAACTGATAGTCAACCTGCTCTTTCACCTACCTCTCCACTGGTCTCCACTGAAACTATCCATGCACTGTAGTTAACTGATGTATTATTCAGTTGATTAATGAGTTAATATTTATTGAATTAATTAATAATTAATTCACACCACTCTCACTAGTGTATCAATCAATTAGACTAGATACAACTAGCTCAACTGTGTCTAACTGAGTTAAACTGAATACAACTCCACCAACTACCTCAAAAACTCCACCAAACTTTGTCACATGAGTTCTAACTGAAGTTTCCATGAAATAGCTCCACTTAACCCTTAGGAATAGTGTAATTCCTTCTGTCAGCTCCTGTGCCACATCTGTGCACTTAACTGAAGTGCTCCAAGAGAATAAGATAATGTTTATAGTCCAAATATTATTAAGAGCTAATAATATTCGACATATATATTTTTAGACTGGCAATATAAAAATAGATTCCACCCAATATGTCTAAAAATAGAAGTCCATCTATTTTTTCCAACTTGACCAACCATCCACAAATAGCATCCTGCAACTCATAGAACATGATCGACATGTCTAAAAATAGACATAGTCTAAAAATAGACTTGCGCTAAAAATAGCCTGCGGGCCCACTTAGTGAAGGCGACTCTTTTCACTAAGCTCATCATCTTGTTGCAATCTCAACACTCCCTCTCAACAAGACAGGGATTATCTGCCACCCCGATCCTGCCTCTATGGTATTCGAATTTGCTCCTGGTGAGCGCCTTCGTCAAGATATCAGCATCTTGATCCTCCATAGGAATGTAAGAAAGTAACATGACCTTCCGCTGCACACAATCTCTGATATGATGATACCGGATGTCAATGTGTTTAGATCTATCATGAAATACTAGATTAATCGAGAGTTTGATGCAACTTTGATTATCACAATATATCACAGTAGGATCTAAGTGTGAACCGAAAAACCCGACCATGATCTTCCTCATCTATATAGCTTCGCATGCAGCCAAACTTGCTGCCATGTACTCAGCCTCCATTGAACTGAGTGCCACGAATCTCTGCTTCCTACTATACCAAGAAACTGTTGTCGACCCGATAC
Source organism: Pinus albicaulis (assembly GCA_034641835.2). Lineage (NCBI taxonomy): Eukaryota > Viridiplantae > Streptophyta > Pinopsida > Pinales > Pinaceae > Pinus > Pinus albicaulis. Next base: position 1,296,242,272 of record CM076574.1, on the reverse strand, counting down.
TGAAAATCCCTCCAGATGTGCTCTTTCTGTCCATTGGGCTCCCTACCCAATCTGCATCCGTGAAGCCATGAAGCTTCACCTCATCTGACTGTCTGTACCATAATCCATATCTCGATGTGTCTCTAAGATATCTCAATACATGCTTCCCTGCCTTCCAAAAGAGCTTGGTAGGCTTAACCATAGCTTGTGAAAGATGGTTAACAGCGTAGCATATATCAGCTTGTGTATTGACTAGATACATAAGCAACCCCACCAACTGTCGGTAAACAGTGGCATCCACTACCTCTGTTGATGTAGCATCCTCTTTCCTCCAACCACCAAGAAGAGGAGTGCCGATAGGCTTGTAGCCATGCATGTTGAACTTCTCCAGTATCTCCCGGGCATACTTGCCTTGAGACACAAACAATCCATCACTGCGCTGCCAAATTTACAATCCTAGGAAGTAATGAAGGAGGCCCAAGTCCTTCATCTCAACCTCTTTTGCAAGATCAACCTTGCATGAGAGTATCAACTATTCATCACCCGTCAGAATCAAATCATATACATAAAGTAAAATGATCAGCAACTTACCCTCCACCACAATCTGGTATAGGTTCGGATCCGCTTCACTCTTGGTGAATCCAAGACCGGTGAAATAACTGTCTATCTATGTGTACCAACCACGAGGTTCTTGTTTCAACCCATACATCGCTCTTTTGAGCCTGCACACATGCAACTCACTGCTGAAGATCTCGAAACCTTCGGGCACATGCGACTCGCTGCTGAAGATCTCGAAACCTTCGGGCTCCTCTATGTACACCTCCTCCTCAATGACTCCATTGAGGAACGCAGTCTTCACATCCATCTGATGAATGTGCCATCCCATCTACGCTGAGAGAGCTAGGATGCTCCGTATGGAAGAATACCTTGCGACAGGTGCAAAGGTTTCCTCATAGTCAATCCCCTCAATCTGTGAGAAGCCCCGGGAAACAAATCTTGCCTTGTACTTCTCGACGCTCTCGTTAGCTGCTTGCTTAAGTTTGTAGATCCATCTCGAACCTACCACTGATTTCCCTTCCGGCCTTGGGACAATCTCCCATGCACTGTTTCTAACAATTGAATCATACTCTTCCACCATGGCGTCTACCCATGCAGGGTCCTCCACAGCTTCCTCGAAAGAGGATGGTTCTGTCACGATACACTTGCTCATTAGAGCCATGTATCCAATATATCGGTCAGATGGCTGTCTCTATCTGCACTGTGATGTAGGTGCTCCTACAATCTTCTCTGCATCAAGATTCAGTCGCTTAGCTTCTGTAGTGCGCTTCCGCCCTCTGATGGTTGACGCTGCATGAGTGGTTTCTTCCACTCCATGAACCTCCTCTTGTGGCTGATCCACATCCTGAGGCTCATCCTTAGGAACTGATAGCTCCTCATCTGCATGCAAGTGTGCCTCCCTCTCAAGTGAACACTTCATGGCTTTCTCCTCATGAAATTTGATATCCCGTCGCACAACAGTCTTCCGATTGTCTGGAAAATACACACGATAGTTGTGGGGTGTTTATGTGTACCCCACAAATATCCCAACTTCTGTGGTCAGCTCCAGCTTCTTCCTAGCATCCTTCATCACATGAATGTAAACAGGTGAGCAAAAAATCTTCAAATGAGAGATATCAGGCTTCTTACCATAAAATGCCTCTTCGGGTGTACTCATGCTAAGTACTCTGTGAGGACAACGGTTTTACACATAAACCGTAGTATTGCATGCCTCAACCCACAAGTGTATGGGAAGGCCCTGATCATGCAAAATCGCCCGTGCAACACCCACAATCATTCTATTCTTTTTCTCAGCAACCCTATTCTGCTGTGGGTTATGAGGCACTATGAGCTCTCTTCGAATTCCTTCTGCGCTGCAAAAGTCCTTGAATTCGCCAGAGATGCATTCACCACCATTATCGCTCCTAAGAGCCTTCAACTGATTCCCCGATTCTTTCTCTACCAGTGCCCTAAACTCACATAACTTAGAGAATGTCTCGCTCTTCTTCTGCATGAAGAAGATGTAGTACTTATGAGAAAAATCATCAACAAATATCACATAATACCTGTGCTTTGCTGTTGAAGCTACTGAGAAAGGTCCACACACGTCTATGTGAATTCTCTCAAGGATCATCGTGGCGCGACTATCCTTCTCATGAAAGGTGGCTTTCACAAATTTTCCCAAAGTACATCCCTTGCACTGATCTGACTGCGCAATTGTACCTTTAGGAAGCCCGGTAGAAATCTGCTGCAAAATTTTCAAAGCACCATGGTGAAGATGGCCCAATCTCCTGTGCCATAGCTCGCCCTCATCCCGGCTCACCATTCCTTCTGCCTTGCCTGCCGTTGCTGCGCAGCCATCTACCTACAACTGGTAAAGGTTCTTAACTCGAACCCCTATCCTCCGGGTTTCACTAGTTGCCTTACTGCATAGGAAAGCCTTTCCCTCGCCAAAGACAACATCATATCCCTTGTCTTCCAACATCGCCACAGAGATCAGATTCTTCTTCAATCCTGGAACATGCATGACATCCTTCAAGATGAAAGGTTTTCCAGACTCCCTCTCAAAGGAAATGGTCTCGATACCAGTCGCACTGCATCTACCATCATCACCCATCTCGATGTGCACTCCAAGATCCTTCTCATCCATATCAGTAAACAAATCTTTGTCTCCGGTCATATGGAAATATGCACCACTGTCAAGAAACCACACTGAACCCATCATACTTGAGACCAAGCATGCGATCAACAAAAAATCCAGCTCAAACTGTGAGGCTAAGGTCTCTCCAGTTGCAGATCTAGCAGCCTGCTTATTTTTCTTCTTATATGGACAATTAGTGGCATAATGTCCGTGTTGGTGACAGTGAAAGCACTTCACCTTGGACATGTCCTGCTTCTTGCCTTTCGCACTGGATTGAGAAGTATTATTCTTGCTCTTCCCCTTCCTTGCTTTGGCATCCAATGTGAAATTTTCTTCATTTTAATTCTTCGATGAAGATCCGTCCCTGGTACTCCGCCTTATCTCTTCTTGCATAAGATCCGACCAGATTCACTCCCATCCTGGCAGTTTCTCTTGACCATTGACAGAGTCCTCATAGGAATGCCAACTCTTCGGAAGCCTAAGGAGAGCCAGGCTCACCAAGTCCTCTTCATCTACAGTAACCCCCACAATTCCCAGCTCATCCCTGCACTAGACAAACTTCGTGAGGTACTTGGGTATACTGTCGCCTTTCTCCATTTTTATCTTCCTGAGTTTATCCTTGAGCGCCAACTTCCTCTGGTCACCCTTGATTTCAAACAAGTCTGTCAAATATTTTCACATCAAGAATGGAGAAGATTTACTATGAAGTCTGGACACTATGTGATCCTTCACACCTTCCAATAGAATCCTTCGACATTTTTCTGTCTTCTTTTGCCATGCGTCAAGTGCGGCAGCATCGCTAGAAGCAGGTTTTGGAATTTCTGCATCTATGAACTCCTTCAACCCATTATCCTCCAGCACTGCCTCCATCCTGTCCTTCCATGAAATATAAGTCGAGCTTCCCTCAAGGGCATACTCCAATCGCAATCTGTTGAAAGACATCTCAACTTCGACACCAACAAAACACTGCTGCAAATTCGAATTCCACCAGCACAAAACTCAACTGCTTCAATGCTTTGCAATTGCTCCAATGATCAATATTCCTCTGATACCATGTAGAAATTATATAACTAATGCGTTATACATCCAAGATTCTCCTGATCACACACTATTTGATTTCATGCATAATACATAATCTCTTCTACTATTGATCATTACTTGCGGAAATTAAATCAATTGCATGCACACATTGAAACCATAAAAATTCACACATATGAACACAATGTTTTAATGGGAAAGCCTAAAGCTAAAAACTCCAACTATCTGTATATAATATATGTCATAGAGATCATGTAAAAATCCTCATACAAATCTGATCATATCAAGCTCTCAGTACAATGCAATCGCTACACACTAATCAGGCCCGATCTAGCAAATCCATGCACCGATCTCTACCACCTGCTAGCTTGCCTCTACTGCGCAATCCTTGCTGAATATTGGCTCTAAATTAACTCGAATTGGTCCAGCCTTGCTCACGCAATTTTCATTGGCATCTCCATCAATGTGTGGTGCAAACTCATGCAACACTATAGTCACAACTGATAGTCAACCTGCTCTTTCACCTACCTCTCCACTAGTCTCCACTGAAACTGTCCATGCACTGTAGTTAACTGATGTATTCTTCAGTTGATTAATGAGTTAATAATTAGTGAATTAATTAATAATTAATTCACACCACTCTCACTAGTGTATCAATCGGTTAGAATAAATACAACTAGCTCAACTATGTTTAACTGAGTTAAACTGAATACAACTCCACTAACTTCCTCAATCAACTCCACCAAACTCTGTCACATGAGTTCTAACTGAAGTATCCATGCAATAGCTCCACTTAACCCTCGGGAATAGCATAATTCCTTCTATCATCTCCTGTGCCACATCTGTGCACTTAACTGAAGTGCTCCAAGAGAATAAGATAATGTTTATAGTCCAAATATTATTAAGAGCTAATAATATTCGACATATCTGTTTTTAGACTAGCAATCTAAAAATAGATTCCGCCCAATATGTCTAAAAATAGAAGTCCATCTATTTTTCCAACTTGACCAACCATCCACAAATAGCATCCTGCAACTCATAGAATATGATCGACATGTCTAAAAATAGACATAGTCTAAAATAGACTTGCGCCAAAAATAGCCTGCGGGCCCACTTAGTGAAGGCGACTCTTTTCACTAAGCTCATCATCTTGTTGCAATCTCAACAGAAACATGGAAAATTGGATGCACTTGTGAAGAAGCAGGAAGCTCCAATTTGTATGCCATAGTACCAATATTTTGCAACACCTTGTAAGGACCATAGTACTTTGGCGATAATTTATTATCCTTCTTAGCTTGCTTGAGGGACATTTGTTTGTATGGTTGTAGCCATAAAAATACCCAGTCTCCTACATCAAAACTTCTCTCATTGCGATGTTGATCTGCCTGTTGTTTCATTCGATTTTGTGCCAAATTTAGGTTATCCTTTAAGAGTTGGAGAACTTCTTATTGATGCTCGATGTGATCTTCCACTGCTTGAACCTTAGAATTTTCTCTTAAAGATGATGTGATGGATGGTGGATGATATCCATAAAGTGCCATAAATGAGGTCATTTTTGCTGCAGTATGGAAGGAAGTGTTATACCACCATTCAGCAAGAGGTAACCACTTGACCCATTGTGTTTGTTTATCAGATAGAAAACAACGAAGATATCCTTCCAAACATTTATTTACTATCTCAGTTTGACCATCAGATTGAGGATGATAAGATGAGCTATGAGCTAATTGAGTACCCAAAAAAGAAAATAACTTCGTCCAAAAATTTCCAGTAAAAATGGGATCTCTGTCGCTCACAATAACCCTTGGGTTTCCATGTAGCTTTTGAATTGTGTCCATAAATGTAGTAGCATCTGTACATGCTTTAAATGGATGAGATAATGCACAAAAGTGTGCATAATTGGTAAGTCTATCAACTACCACCATGATGACACGCTTTCCTTCGGACTTAGGTAAACCTGTGATAAAATCCATTGAAATATCCTCCCAACGTTGACTTGGAATGGATAAAGGTTGTAGAAGACCCGGGGTCTTAATTATCTCAACTTTATTCTGCTGGCAAACCAAACATTCCGCCACAAACTTTTGAATATCAGATTTAAGCCCATCCCAAAAAAATTCTTTCTTCACCCTGTGGTAACTTTTTAAAAATCTCGAGTGTCCTCCTCAAGGAGAAGTGTGCAATTCCAAAATAATCTTTTCTTTTAGTTGGGAATTATTACAAATATATAAGCGATCTTTCTACCACAAGGAATTATTTTTCCAACTATATGTATCATATGTACTAGGATCTTGTTGCAAATTTTGAATGAGTGTCCAAACTTCTTTGTCCTTCTTCCATTCTTCTCTTGCTTTGGTTATCCAATCTGGTTGGATAATAGAAATGGCACAAAGCAATGCTTCCACCTCTTCATTCTTTCTTGAGAGTGCATCTGCAACACAATTTAGCTTCCCTTTTTTGTATATTATTTCAAAGTCATAACCCAACATCTTTGTGACCCATTTTTGCTACTCTTTTGAAGATAGTCTTTGTTCCAAAAAGTGTTTAAGACTATCATGATCAGTTTTTACCTTGAAGTGTCTTCCCATTAGGTAAGTTCTCCATTTTTTTAGTGCATGCAATATTGATAACATTTCCTTCTCATAAATAGGTTTCTGTAAATACTTTCCTTTGATTGGATGAGTTTCAAAAGCAATGGGTCTTCCTTCTTGCATTAAAACAACACCAATTCCATTTCCTGAGGCATCACATTCCACAATAAAGGTTTTTGTGAAGTTTGGCGTAGCTAAGACTGGTGCTAGGCACATTGCCTCTTTAAGATGTTCAAAGGCCTTAGTTGCTTCAGGAGTCCATGAAAATGCATCTTTCTTCAATAATGTTGTCAGAGGTGCTGCTATTCTCCCATAATTCTTAACAAACTTTTGATAATACCCTGTTAACCCAAGAAATCCTCGCAACTGATTTATGGTTGTGGGGACTTCCCATTCCTTAATGGATTTAATTTTTTTAGGGTCTACCTTAACACCCTCGTGAGATACAATATGACCCAGATATTCTACCTCTTGTACTCCAAAGAAACATTTGGATGTTTTTGCATAAAAATGTTTCTCCTGCAATAGTTTGAGCACCCTGTCAACATGTTGAACATGATCCTTCCAAGACCTGCTGTAGACTAGTATATCATCAAAAAATACTAGCACAAATTTTCTAAGGAAGGGTTTGAAAATAGAATTCATCAACCCTTGAAATGTAGAAGGTGCATTGGTAAGGCCAAAAGGCATGGCCAAAAATTTATAATGACCCTCATGAGTTCTAAATGCTGTTTTCAGAATATCTTCAGTCTTCATTCTAATTTGATGATACCTTGAACGAAGGTCCAACTTAGTAAAATAAATTGCTCCATGTAATTCATCCAATAATTCATCAATCACAAGAATGGGAAATTTATCTTTAATGGTGAGCTTATTGAGCTCCCTATAATCCAGACACATGCGCCATGATCCATCCTTCTTGTGTACCAATACTACAGGAGCAGAGAAAGAACTTTGAATAGGTTGAATTATACCCGCCACTAACATTTCTGCAATCATATGATCAATTCGCTCTTTTGGACATAAGGATATCTATAAGGCCTGATGTTTGGAGGAACACTTCCTGGAATCAAATGAATAGCATGATCATGATCACGAATAGGTGGGAGTCATTTGGGAGTTTCAAAAACCTTGGAATGATTGTCCAATACTTTTTGGAGATCTGCAGAAATAGATGATTTTGATGTTGGAACTTCTAGTGAGCATAATTGTGCAATTATGCCTCGTTGTTCTTTCTTTAGAAGCTTTTTCATGACATTAGAGCTTATTATCTTTTTTGGCTTCCCTGCAATACCCCGTAATTCGACTTCCTTTCCTTCTGAAAAAAATTTCAAGAAAAGTTCTTGAAAATTAAAAGCTATCTTTCCCAAAGATTGTAACCATTGTACTCCTAGTACAACATCAGCACCTCCATAGGAATTGAAAGCATTGGACTATTCAATACATATTCCCCCATAGTTAGTTTGATATTATTTTCTAGAGAAATTTATAGTTTCTCCATTTGCAACCATCACTTGACATTCTGGTGCTGGGTATAGGAAATAATTCAATTCCTTGGCTACCTTACAATGAATAAAATTATGGGTACTACTTAAATCAATCAACACTATTACCTTTTTCTTCTTGATATGTCCTTCTATTTTGAGATTTTGTGGAGTGGTCATTCCTGCCAATGCATTACACGATATGGTCAGACTCATTTCTTCCTCTTCTTGGGTTGGTTCCTAGTGTATATCCTCTTCTTGTTCATTTTATTCTTCCTCTTTACAATCTATGTAAAATAATTTCTTCTCAGCACACTTATGACCTTTAGTGTATTTTCTATCAAAACTGTAGCAAAGCCCTTTTGCTCTTTTTCCTTCCAATTGTTGTGGTGTTAACCTTGTAGGTTGTGGAAATCTAGGAGTAGAAACACTTCCCTCTTTATAGAAGTGAGTGGTAAGCTTCCTTGTCGCCATAATTTTACATTCAATTTTTCTTGCCAACCTGAATGCCTTCTCCAATGAATCAGGTTCCAAAACGTGAACTTCATGTTGGATGTTATCCTTTAAAGTACCTATGAAGAGATCAATCCTATGTTCCTCTGGAATATCAGTTACCCTTATATTCAATTTTTGGAAGTCATCAATGTGCTCCCCCATTAAACCCTTTTGTTTGAGATTTATCAATTGGCTAAAGAAGGTGTTGCTCTTTGTATCCTCATAATGTGCTATCATTTCCTCCGTAAAAATTGACCAAGTGACAATTTTTTTACGAGAGCAAAACCATCGATACCATACAAATGTATTTTGTTCTAAATGTAAAGTTGCAATGCGTACCTTTTTTGTGTTTTTCACATTATGGAGATGAAAATATTGCTCCATCTGTAGTATCCATGTTACAGGATCCTTTCCATCAAACTTCCTCATATCCATTTTTGGAATATGGTGGTTCTTCCCGCCAACATTAGATTTTATGAAATCACGATTAGCATTTATTTTGTTCTCATCATGAGTTTCCTCTACTATATTTTCACCATTAGGAAACATTTCTTGTATCAACTTTGTCAAACCTTCCATGTCTGCTTTTAGATCATTCTTCATGTTTTCCATTTTCTCATCGATCTTAGCTTCCATGTCATCCATCTTAGATTCCATGCCAACTTCCATGCCATCTATCTTAGATTCCATGCCATTCTTCAAACCATCCATCTTATATTCCACGCCTTTCTTCAAACCATCCATCTTAGTTTCCACGCCTTTCTTCAAAACTTCCATGTCATTTTTTGTTTCTCTTTGCGAAAGCGAAATTTGTTGCACTTGCTCTTGTAATTTTGATATGTCATGTTGCCATTCTTCGTCTTCATGAGTCATAGTAGAGCTTTCCAAAGGCTTAATGGGTGTTGAATTCTTTTTAGGGGCCATTTTAGAATCCAATAATGATATCTATTCTACAATATGCCCTTGCAATCAATTCAACTTGATTCTTCAAACAAGACTTATGCAATTCGGAAAACAAATACACACCTTTTACTTGCTTTTTAGGAGCTCGATATTGAAATTGAATTATCTCTATAATTGCGGATCCTCAATATTTGAAATTGACCTACTGTAGTAGCCCTCGAAGCTTCTTTCAAATGCCACAGTGCATTGTTTGGATTCTTCAAAATGCAACATGGAAAGTCGTACAAGTTCACTCTACTGAACCAGTCCAAAATTAGGTCATTGTGGGAGATTAGACATAACTTTTCCTTGAAGAATCCAAATCAGATCAGAATTGTGGCATTTGAAAGAAGCTTCAGAGGGCTACTACAGGGCTGAATTTTAGATATTGAGGATCCACAATTATAGATATAATTCAATTTCAATATCGAGCTCCTCAAAAGCAAGTAAAAGGTGTGTATTTTTTTTTTTTTTTTTCCGAATTGCATACGTCTTGTTTGAAGAATCAAGTTGAATTGATTCCAAGGGCATATTGTAGAATATATATTAGTATTGGATTCTAAAATGACCCCTAAAAAGAATTTGACACCCATTAAGCCTTTAGAAAGCTCTACTATGACTCATGAAGACGAAGAATGGCAACATGACATATCAAAATTACAGGAGCAAGTGCAACAAATTTCGCTCTCGCAAAGAGCAACAAAAAATGACATGGAAGCTTTGAAGAAAGGTGTGGAAACTAAGAGAGATGGTTTGAAGAAATGTATCGAATCTAGGATGGATGGTTTGAAGAATGACATGGAATCTAAGATATATGGCATGGAAGCTGGCATGGAATCTAAGATTGATGACATGGGAGCTAAGATCGATGAAAAAATGGAAAACATGAAGAAGGATCTAAAAGAAAACATGGAAGGTTTGACAAAATTGATACAAGAAATGTTTCCTAATGGTGAAAATATAGTAGATGAAACTCATGATGAGAAAAAATAAATGTTAATCATGATTTCATAAACTCTAATTTTGGAAGGAAGAGCCACCATATTCCAAAAATAGATATGAGGAAATTTGATGGAAAGGATCTTGTAACATGGATATTACAAATGGAGCAATGTTTTGATCTCAATAATGTGAAAAACACACAAAAGGTACACATCGCAACTTTACATTTAGAACAAAATACATTTGTATGGTATCGATAACTATCCCCCGTAAAAAAAAATTGTCGCGAATTCAGTACACGGAGAAATGATAGCACATTATGAAGATACAAAGAGCAACACCTTCTTTAGCCAATTGATAAATCTCAAACAACAGTGTCTAGTGGGGGAGCACATTGAGGACTTTCAAAAATTGAATATAAGGGTAACTTATATTCTAGAGGAACACATGATTGATCTCTTCATAGGTACTTTAAAGGATAACATCCAACATGAAGTTCGTGCTTTGGAACTTGATTCATTGGAGAAGGCATTCAGGCTGGCAAGAAAAATAGAATGTAAAATTATGGTGACAAGGAAGCCTACCACTCACTTATATAAGGAGGGAAGTGTTGCTACTCCTAGATTTCCACAACCTACAAGGTTGACAACACAACATTTGGTATCAGAGCTTTGAGATTCTAGGGTGTTGCTGCTCCAAACAGGTCATCGTGGAATTTTTGCTATAATTTTTTTCTACGAAGGTTCAGAATCTGAAATTTTTAGAGTGCGAAGCCAAAAACCTGAGGAACATCGTCGCAAAATTTCAGAGCTTGGTTCACAATATTTTTAGAGATATGATCTGTGCAAGTTAGGTCATTTTGCAGGCTCCTAAATTTAACCTAAACAGGTCATTGTGGTATTTACGTAATAAATTTTTTTCTACGAAGGTTTAGAAGCTGAAATTTTTAGAGTGCGAAGCCGCAATCCTGAGGAACATCATTGCAAAATTTCAGATATTGGTTCACAATATTTTCGGAGATATGATTTGTGGAAGTTAGGGCTTTTTGAGGCTTCTGAATTTCATCTCAAAGAGGTGATCGTGGGAAAATATTCATAGCTCTCTCTCTAAGCATCGGATTGGAATGTTGTAAAAATTGGCCACAAGTACACGGAATTTAGTTTTCAGTCTATCAATTTTAGAGCTGAAGGAGGAAACAGTGACACGTGTCAAGTCATACAATTTCACTCTATCGAACCAGTCCAAAATTGGGTCATTGTGGGAGATTGGACATAACTTTGCCTTTAAGAATCCAAATCAGGTCAGACCTATGGTGAATATTTAGAGGGATACCTCAACGTCAAATTTCATATTTTAAAGATCCAAAATCATAGAGATAATTCAGTTTCAATATCGAGCTCCTCAAAAGAAAGAAAAATAAATATATACTATGACACATGAAGAGGAAGAATTGCAATATGAGATATCAAACTTACGGTACCAAGTACAACAAATTTCAATCTTACGAAGAGCAACCGAAGATGACATAGATGGTTTAAAAGAAGAAATGGAGGCTAATTTGTATGGTTTTAAGGATCAAATGAAATCTAATATGGATGATAAAGAAGTGGAAGATCACATCGAGCATCAACAACAAGTTCTCCAACTCTCAAAGGATAAGCTAACTTTGGTGCAGAATCAACTGAAACAACAAGAATATCAACATCACATTGAAAGAAGTTATGAAGTAGTCACAGAAACAAGAACTTGACAAGCGTGATCAATTTCAGAGTATCTCAACAAGTGGAAGAACTTTCCTGTAGATGTTTCCACATGGGAGGATGAAAATTTTATACAGAAGCATCAAGAAATAATCAAGCGTTGAGGACAACACTTGTTTGAAGGAGAGGGGCATGTTAAGTCTCTATATTACTAGTATAGTCCCTTATTGTTGTTAGTGTAACCCCCTTATTATTATTGTTGTACCCCTGTAACCCCCATATTGTTATTATTGTGCCCTTACATATTATTTTTAGGTCGGCTAGGATTACATTGTGGCCTCATGGACTCCTATATATAGAAAGGAGGTTTTTCCATTTGTATCATCCAAGAATTTTTCATTCATGTAATGTATTGGAGCTTTCCCCCTCGAAGTGGCTTATTTCTAAGGCGTTGATGTCTCTTTTCTTCTATTTTTGGAGCTGGTTTCACAACATTTGGTATCACAGGAGCCTGCAAAATGACCTAACTTGCACAAATCATATCTCTGAAAATATTGAAAACCAAGCTCTGAAATTTTGCAAAGATGTTCCTCAAGCTTTTGGCTTCGTACTCTAAAAATATCAGGTTACAGACATAAATAGAAAAAAAGTTATATGAAAAATACCAGATAGGTCTTTTACACGATTTAGACGGTGAAACCCTAGAATCTCAAAGCTCTGATACCAAATGTTGTGAAACCAACACCAAAAAGAGAAGAAAAGAGATATCAATGCCTTAGAAATAAGCCACTTCGAGGGGGCAACCTCCAATACATTACATGAATGAAAAATTCTTGGATGATTCAAATTACAAAACCTCCTTTCTATATATAGGAGTCCATGGGGCCATGATGTAATACTAGTGGGGCCACCAATGTAGGAATGTAAACCTAGTCGACCTAACAATAATAATTTAAGGGCACAATAATAACAATATGGGGGTTACAAGGGTACAATAATAACAATAAGGGGGTTACACTAACAACAATAAGGGAATATACTAGTAATATAGGGACCTAACAATGGTTTACTAAATACCAAGGGTCCTTACCATGGTATTAGCCCATAGTAATGAGCATGTAAACTGATATTTGATCCCGCCAAAGAATACCATCGACATTAGTGTGGTTTTGACACATGGTATGGGCTAAGGCCTAAGCTATATAAGGATATGAAAATCCATGTGATAGGGCGTGCAACAATGAGGTTGAATGATGAATACCTCAATCTAATGTAAGATTGCATGGAAGCGATTATTAATAAGCGGATGATCTAAAATAAGTGTGCACCTGGTAATACAATGATGAATCAGGATCATTAGACATGAAATGACTATGTATTGTATGACCTATTTATGGGTTGATTAGATTTGTGGTATGACACATGTTTATTATTGTGTATGTCATGATCTGGGTATGTCTGTAGTTCTGAAATGTAGCACAACTATGAGTTTGGTAATTGTAGATATGTATGCGGATTTGTCTCTCGTAAGGCGCATACATACATGGATAGTATTCTGAGTAGTAGTGTATCAATTCTGCAGTATGGGATGATCTGTACGCGGGTTTTATTCCTAAAAATTGTGTATACACGCAAAACTACTTTATGATAAGCGTGTATGAAAGATAGGATTTCTGTTGACGAATATGTATGATAAGTCTAATCAGTATTGATATGTTTTTTCTATGTCTCAATGAAGTCTTCATGTTGATCTACATTTGATAGTGATGTCTTGAGTATTGATGATTCTACTAGTTGTATGTGATTGAATATTAGTCATTGGTTGTTTGATTCAATGATTTAGCTATTGGTTGAATGATTTAGTACAGTGATCAGTTTCAGTTTGATATATGGGATTAGGCTTAAATGATGGTAGTGGGTCCAATCTAAAAATTTGATGAAAAGTGGCATACAGGTTGTGTTGTGTTGAAGTAGGTGGATCCAGTGTGAAAATTTGTGAAACATGGTCCACGATGGTACTGGGGGTTGGAGCTGATCAGAACTGGATCAAGGACCTAAGGATTAGCTCAAAATTCAAAGTTACAGGATTGGTTTGAAACCAATATGGTTACATAGGTCTCATCTTCCTGATTCTGTCGCTACAAACAGTTCGAAAAATGGACACCGTACGAAGAAGTTATTAGACTTTAAATGCCGAGTGGGTTCATCGGAGCATAGAGGGGCCAACCCTCCTCCCATGGAACCTCATCATATGACCAGTGTGGGAGCTTAATGTTAAGAGTGCTGAAGGAGCCTAATCTCAAGTTTAATATTTAGTTAAGTTTCAATTAAGTGGAGTTTAATATGGCAGAGATTCTGGAGCCACTCCCAAATTTAGGCGGACTTCCACTTTTAGTGGAGTTAACTGGCAGTTGCCCCACATTTAACGGAGGAAATTGGGGCAAAGTGTTTTTGGTCATAAATATCTCATTATTGAAATGAAATTGGATGAAAATTTGGTAAATTTTGGGTCTCTTCAACCTCCTAAACACTTTGGGATAGGTTTAAGGTCGAATGGAGGTGATCTTCAGAGGTGTTTGCTTCAGGGAAGATGGAGGAGCCATCAGGGCCACCATGAGACAAATTCAGTTTGAGGCCTAACCAGGGGAGTTAGAGTCCTTTTATAGAGTTCCAATAGGATAAATTGGATAATTTAGATGTTATGAATCTGATGAAATGATTTTCAGAGCCTGTAGAGAGCATTAGAAAGACAAAAAGCTTCATTTAAGTTCCAGAGGCCGTTTTTGCTTGCTTTTGCCAACGACGGTGTAGGACCTAGACAGAGGAGCTAGAGACCATTTGAAGTGAACCAGTGGTCATTATTGACTAGAAATTTGATTCTGAATCTAATGACAGAGATTTCATAAAGTTTGGATAACTTCCAGAGGTCGAAAACACAACAAAGAGGTTTTCTTTGACCCTAGTGCTAGGGGGTGCCGACAGTGTATGGAGGCGAAATCAGAGCAGCTGGAGGCCGTTTCTGATGAAAAAATAGTCGAAATTGGCTATTTAAGACATTTTGGAACCAACGGAAGTGGTGTCAAAACATTTTGAGAACTTCTTCAGCTCAAGAAGTTGATGGGAAGTTTTGGGAAGCCTTGGGAAAACTGTGGAGGATAGCATATTTTGGGGATGCTGTGCTTGATTTAAGAAATTTATCAGTTGAAATTTGGTTTCTGATGTTTTTTGGATACAATAGTAGTGGTTTTGGTGATTTAAACAGAATTACGAGGGATTTTTTTTCCATTTAGAAGCTCAGAGAAGCTTAGTGCACCGACAGAAGGAAATGTGTTGACAGGAGCCTAAAGCTGTTTGCAGAATTTGGAAAGCCATTAGAGGGATGCTAAATGGTATTCTCAACCCTTTGAATCATTTTTTTATTCATTGGTGTTAAGCATGAAACTTGTAAAATAACAATTACTTTAATCCCAAAGAGTAGAGTCTAGTTGACAAGACTCAAAGGAGACAAAACCCACGAGATTTCGGGTGAACTCGTATATTATATTGCTATTGTGTTTAATGGTTTTAATTATGAATTATGTTGCTGTTATACATGTTAAATTAAAGCAAGAAAAAATAAAATTAGGACACATAAACATTAAAAAAAACATACACCACTTTCAAGCCAAAATTCCGCAAAACGTCAAGTTCAAGCTAGATCATTTTAATTAAAACTGAGTGGTAGGTTCTTGAACTCCATACAAGTTATCCATACCATTTTCAGATTAGGTTGGTATTAGAGCATAGTTGCTTGCTTGACAGAGCATTTGGTTTCTTGATTGTATAGCTTGAAAGGTGTTTAAACAGTGTAAAAGATTGACCGTTTTACTGTTTGCAAACTGATTGTTGTTTGAGTTTTCTTGAGATTTTGGGATAGCTACTGTTTAGCTAAGTCACGGAGAGGAAAAAAAGGAAGAAAATGCATTAAGGCATATTCCTTACCCCAAGGGACCTCAAGGTCACTTTTGGAACACAAACCCTCTTGACGATTGTTTGTTAATAAGCTCTTGAAGTTTGTTTGTTGTTTGGATGCTTGAATAAGAGTTTGTCTTTACAACCATCTGGTTAAAAAATATTTTTAATTTGTTTTGAAAGCTTTGAGAACTTTTTTGAAGTTAATTTGTTCATTGACATCATAATGAAAAATTCTACAAGTGAAGTTTCCTCCTTCACAAGATTCTTCGATGATGATATGAAGCATGACTTTATTATGTTGAAGGACATGGTGCTGATTTTGTTTGAGGATAAACGAGAAAGCAATGAACTTTGTGAACATTTGTTTGCCATGAAGGAAGATAAGGAATAAATTCTTCAAATATTGCATGATATGGAGAGGCAACTCCGTCAAGCCCAAGACGATTTGACCAAGAAAATGCATGAGGAAGAGGTAATCAATTCTAACTTGTCTTTAGTTTCCTCATTAGAAAGATGTGTTGGTTCTTTCGAAAAACATACAAGGGGAATAGGGTCCAAATTAATGATTAAAATGGGCTATGAAGGCAAAGGATTAGGCAAGCATGCACAAGGCATGGTTGAACCTGTTTCGGTTGAGGAATGACCCAAGAATCTTGGTTTGGTTATGTGCAATTTAATGGCGAAGACTCCAAATCCTTGGAGGCATGTGAGGCTGTTTCAAAGAGAACTTTTATTCCAAGTTCTAAGATGAAAATATGTCAAATTTGTTTCAAAGATGATTGCCATTTCTTTAAGCCTTTGTTGTAGCAAGAAGATGGTAGACATGCAGCTTATGGCATGCATGCAAGTTCATACAGTTTTCAAGACAAGAACGATGATGTTAGTCTGAAAATGAAAGTTGTAGCCTCTACTAGTTCATATTCTCATGAAGACAAAAAGGATGAACATTCAAAGCAGTACAAGAGATATAAATATTCTCATGATCAATTTGATTGTGTTTATACAAGGCATGATAATTTTGCATGCTTAAATGGAAGAAAGATTTGCTGTACATATTGTGGTGGATTTAACCATGTTGTTTCGAGATGCTGGATGAGGAAGAAAGCATACATGAAGCAGATGAGGCAAAGACAACTTTCTAAGAAGGTGCATAAGTTTTGCACATATTGCCAAAATAAGGGACATGATGTCTCTCATTGTTGGAATTTGCATCCAACTAGTAGTCCAAAGCACATGCAGCAAGAGGACAGAAATATTGGCACAAGTGGAACTATGGATTCCATTATCGATGTGAAAATGGAAGATTCACATGAAGAAGTGTTGCAGCAGCAAAAGTTGCCATGGAGGTGGCTTGGAAAGAAGTGGATGGACTTCTTAAAGCACCAACTTGGATCATTGATTAAGGCAGCGATGTTCAGATTCCTTTTGCAAATTTATCGCCAGAAATTTTCTGAGTGGGTGCAAGAAAGGCAGTTCTTGACAGGAGGATAAGCACATCGAGGAAGGGAAGTGTGAATTGCTTTCTAGTTGTGGTTAAAAGTCACTAGCCATGCAAGGAAAGTGTTTGGAGGCTAAAGAGAAGAGGGTGCAGTACTCTAATTTTCTGTACAGATCAGCTTCAGTAGTCCAAGAGAGCTTTTGGGTTCCAAAAGCTTCTCATTTGGTTGGTGTGATCAAAACTGGATCAAGGACCTAAGGATTAGCTCAAAATTCACAGCTACAAGATTGGGTTGAAACCAAGATGGTTACATAGGTCTCATCTTCCTAATTTCGGTGCCACAAACGGTTCGAAAAATGGACACTGTATGAAGAAGTTATTTCACTTTGAATGCCGAGTGGGTTCGGCAGAGCACGGAGGGGCCAACCTTCCTCCCATGGAACCTCATCATATGACCAATGTGGGAGCTTAATGTTAAGAGTACTTAAGGAGCCTAATCTTAGGTTTAATATTTAACTAAGCTTCATTTAAGTGGAGTTTAATATGGCAGAGATTCTGGAGGCACTCCCAAATTTAGGCGGACTTCCACTTTTAGTGGAGTTAACTGGCAGTTGCTCCACATTTAATGGAGGAAATTGGGGCAAAGTTGTTTTGGCCACAAATATCTCATTATTGAATGAAATTGGATGAAAATTTGGTCAATTTTAGGTCTCTTAAACCTCTTGAACACTTTGGTATAGGTTTCAGGTCGAATGGAGGTGACCGTCAGAGGCGTTTGCTTCAGGGAAGATGAAGGAGCCATCAGGGCCACCATGAGACAAATTCAGTTTGAGGCATAACCAGGGGAGTTAGGGTCCTTTTCTAGAGTTCCAATAGGCTAAATTGGATAATTTAGATGTTATGAATCTAATGAAATGGTTTGTAGAGTCTGTATAGAGCATTAGAAAGCCAAAAATCTTCATTTAAGTTCCAGAGGCCATTTTTTCCTGCTTTTGCCAGCAGTAGTGTAGGGCCTACCAGGGGAGCTAGAGGCCATTTGCAGCGAACCAGTGGTCATTATTGACCGAAAATTTGATTCTGAATCTAATTAAAAAAGTTTTAGAACTTTTGGATAACTTCTAGAGGTCGAAAACTCAACATAGATGTTTTCTTTGACCCTAGTGCCAAGGGGTGCCGACAATGTATGGAGGCGAAACCAGAGCAGCCAAAGGTCGTTTCTGATGAAAAAATAGTCAAAAATGTCTATTTTAGACATTTTGAAACCAACGAAAGTTATTTCAGAACATTTTGAGAACTTCTTCAGCTCAAGAAGTTGATGGGAATTTTTGGGCAGCCTTGGGCAAACCGTGGAGGATAGCCTATTTTGGGGATGCTGTGCTTGATTTAAGAAATTTATCAGTTGAAATTTGGTGTATGATGTTTGTTGGATACATAATTAGTGGTTTCAGTGATTTAAATAGAATTATGAGGGAGTTTTTTCCATTTAGAAGCTCAGAGAAGCTTAGTGCATCGACAGAAGGAAATGTGTTGACAGGAGCCTAAAGATGTTTGCAGAATTTGGAAAGCCATTAGAGGGATGTTAAATGGTATTCTCAGCCCTTTGAATCATTTTTTATTCATTGGTGTTAAGAATAAAACTTGTAAAATAACAATTACTTTTATCCCAAAGAGTCAAGTCTAGTTGACAAGACTCAAAGGAGACGTAGCCCACGAGATTTCGGGTGAAATCCTATATTATATTGCTGTTGTGTTTAATGGTTTTATTGATGAATTATGTTGATGTTATACATGTTAAATTACAGCAAGAACAAATAAACTTAAGACACATAAACAGTAAAAAAAACATACACCACTTTCAAGCCAACATTCCCACAAAACGTCAAGTTCAAGCTAGATCATTTTAATTAAAACTGAGTGGTAGGTTCTTGAACTCCATACAAGTTATCCATACCATTTTCAGATCAGGAGCCTTCAGTGAGTAAGTGATCTAAAAATGAAAGTATTTGTTTTGCTGTTCAAAATATTCATTTCCATTAATTTAAGTGTGCAAAGTGTTTGAATAGTCTTGCAAGTGAAACAAAGTGTTTTTGATAACTGTTTATGAAATTTGGTGTGAGGGAGTGTTGTTTTCATTTACTGTTTAAAAACTTTAATTTGAATAACACAAAAAAATAACTTCACCATAAACACACAAAAACATGATGAGGCAGTTCACCCCTCCTGGGCTACATCTGTCGAGTCCAAGGCTCCCAATGGGAATGTCCTTGATACATTATGATGCTCAAATTGGTAATACAGTGATAAAAAGGCCTAAACAGGCCAAAAAAAATTGTGAAAATGAATTCAGAACACAGAAAGAAGCTAAGAATGACTCTAATTTCACCTAAAACAGTGAAGTGTAGTCCAATGCAGCTCCATTTCCCTCAAGGCCCTAATGGCTTCCCAAGCTTCTCTGAAGTAAAAATGGCTGAAAGAAACATTTTTTGGCTCTAAAACCTATTCCAATGGCTCCATAATGCTGAGAATACCCGAAATAAAAAAAAAATTCTCTCCAAAAGGTTCAGTAAATCAAAAGTGATGATCAAAAGAAGATTTGTCCAGTTTGGCCTAAAAATCCTCCACCAAACTTGGGAGGACTGGAGTTAACTCCGCTAAAATGGAAAGGATGCAAAATTTGATGCAAAACGTGCCAAATTTGTCACGCGGTTTATGTGGCATTAAATTTATAATGGTGGAGCAGTCACATTGTAATGGTTAAGGCCGGAACCGTCGGCATGACTGCTGGACGGTTAAGGCCCGGGTTCCGAGATGTAAGTTCTATGCAAAGGGCGTTAAAACTGGAGCTAACTTCCTGTTCAAACCTGCAACTGAGCCACTACATGGTGACCCGAACGTGTTCGGGTCGGGTTGTTCATCGCCTGACCGACCCGTCGCATTCAGTGCTAACCCCGCTGGTTCTTCGTGCAGTCTCCACCTGCCCGTTCACGGGTAGACACCACCCAATACTGCGTTCAGTCATCCCTACTGGCATTCATTTCCAACCATATTTTCATGCATGCTCGTTCAGTGCTGACCCCGCAGGTGACTTGTGCCCGTTCGGGTCGGGTCGGGCCCGACTGACCCGTAGCGTTTAGCTCGGGTCGGGGCTGAACCAAAAATTTCCAAACACCAAATTTTTAACACAGCTTTGAACCTTTACGCCTGGGGAAACGTGGCAGCCTCCGATAAGGCCACATGGCACCCACTGATAGGCCATCCCTTTTTTTTATAAAAAATGAAAATTTCCATTTCACATAATTTCTGAAGATGCCATATTTTTGAATTCCAAAGTGTTGTTTTGAAGGTTATTGGACAAATTAAAAGTTGAATATTTTCCACATCCAACATTGGATTTGAATGCCATTCACAGTGTTAGGATTGTAATGACGAACACTATCTGGTCGATCAATATATTACCAGTTCCGAGCAGTTCCAATTTTAAGCATTTTTTTCACTTAGGACATGATCACCTAATCACACCTCCCCATTGGGAATATTTTGGACCCCAAAAGCCTTCAATTACATGTTAAGAAGATAAGGGTATAGCTCCCTCACCTTTTCCACCTCAATCCACTTTGCCTTACTCGGTTTGCTGCCTTTAAGACTAACCCGAACATAATCAACATTTCCCCTCCTTGAAGTGCATGTCCTCTGTCAAGGATAACATCCTCTTTC
Source organism: Pinus albicaulis (assembly GCA_034641835.2). Taxonomy (NCBI): domain Eukaryota; kingdom Viridiplantae; phylum Streptophyta; class Pinopsida; order Pinales; family Pinaceae; genus Pinus; species Pinus albicaulis. Next base: position 1,296,221,321 of record CM076574.1, on the reverse strand, counting down.
AATTCATCCAAAAATTTTGGTGAGAAACCCTCTATGGATGGCAGCTGAATGTCTCTTTCATAATTAATAATTAAAGGAGGTTCATAAAAACGTAAATTTTCCACATTTACAACGGAATACATTTGCATGTATTAAGGAAAATCTAATTGAAAAGCACTATTTCCAACTTGTTTAAGGATCTTGAATGGACCATAACGAATAGGCTTCAGATTTTTACCTTCTCCTTGCATTATTTCCTTACTAATATGAAGCCATACCTCATCCCCTTCTTGAATCTTATGATCAATTCTGTGCTTATCATGCCTCTCCTTGTACTTTCCTTGACGTTTTTCAAGCTGTTCTTGAACCTGCTGATGTATGAGCCGAATTCTTTCAATGAACATGCAATATTTGTAAATGTCATTATGACCATCAATGGCCACATCCTTCTCAAGAATGAAATCTAAAGGTGACTTAGGCAAATACCCAAAACAAGCTTCAAAAGGTGAAGTATTTGTAGAAGAGTGCTTGGTCTAGTTGTAAGCATGCTGAATGTAATGCAAGTGCTCATCCCAAAGCTTGGGATGCTTGCTGCAATAATCTCTCAGAATATGTATAATGGTTCTGTTCACTACCTCTGTTTGGCCATCTGTTTGCGGATGGAAAGCAATACTCTTCTTCAACTTGGTGTCCATCATCTTCCATAAATTGGACCAAAAATTCCCCACAAATCTGGAATCCCCGTGACTAACAATAGAAGTAGGAAAGCCATAATGAACCCATACATGTTGAAAATATAAATCAGCAGTTTTTTCAACAATTATAGTTTTCTTACATGGCATAATAATACACATCTTGCTGAAACGATCAACTACTACATAAAGATAATCATGTTGCCTTCTAGATAATGGTAGCCCTCCAACAAAATCCATAGAAACACTTTCCCATGGTCTAGAAGGTACCGGCAATGGTGTATATAAACCAAGCTTCCTATTGCAAGGCTTTCTTGTAGCACATAATTAAGAACCTCTAATGAAATGTGAAACACTATCTACCATGCAAGGCCAATATCAATACCTCTGTAAATGTGCCACCGTTTTGCTTACCCCGAATTGTCCAGCTATGAGAGAAGAATGAGCTTCTCTCATGATGCTTAGTCTCTCCCCCTGTGGTATACATAACTTGCCCATATGAAAAAAAAAATTATTATGCAAATGATAATCATTCTCCTCAACATGATTCCCTTCACTCAAGTTAGCATACACATCCTTAAAATCAACATCTGATGCATATTGTTCTATGTAGCTCTCATGTACAATAGAATCATTCTTAAGTAAATTACTAGCACTAATAATAGGCCTTGAAAGCATATCAGCAACCTTATTGTAAATACCTTTATTGTACCTTATTACCAAGTGAAATTGTTGTAGAAATCCCATCCATTTGAAATGTCGTGACTGTTGCAATTTACTTTGCGATTGCAAGTATTGTAAAGGCTGATGGTCGGTATGAACAATTGTTTCTTTTCCCATCAAATAGTGTGTCCATTTTTTGACACTTCGTACCAATGCATACAAATCTTTATCATATGTAGGATAATTCACAACAACACCATTAAATGTCTCAGAATGAAATGCAACAGGCTTACCATGCTGTAAGAGAACTGCACCCATGGTGTAATCACTAGCATCTGTCTGAATCTCGAATGGTTGTCTCAAGTTCGGTAATGAAAGTACTGGAGCTAAACTTATCTTCTCTTTCAAAGACTCAAAATATTTATGTTGCTTTCCTCCCCATTGCAAAGCACACTTCACACTAGTCACTGCATGCATAGGAGCTGCTATGGCAGAGAAGTTAGAAATAAACTTCCTCCAATATTGAGTTGCACCCAAAAAACTTCTTACCTCTGTAATGGATTTGGGAGTAGGCCAATTCAAAATCGCTTCTAATTTGGAAGGATCAATTCTCAAAGCACCTCCTCCTACTATGTGTCCCAAATAAACCAAAGAAGTCTTTCCAAATTCACACTTTGACATTTTAAGAAATAACTGATTTTTCTTCAAAATATCAAGTACTTTCTTAACATGCATGACATGCTCTTCTCTAGTCTTGCTGAAAATTAAGATGTCATCTAAGTAGACAATAAAAAAATCATCAAGAAAATGATGTAAGACATCATCCATTACCCGCATGAAAGTTGCAGGTGCATTGCATAAACCAAACAACATAACAAGCCACTCAAAAAGTCCTTGTTTGGTTTTAAATGTGTCTTCCAAATGTCACTTTCTGCAATTCTAACTTGATGATAACCACTACGTAAGTCTAACTTAGTGAAATATTTAGCATCTTTCAGCTGATCCAACAAATCATCTATCCTTGGAAGTGAGTAACGATTATTTACCATTATTTTGTTCAATGCCCTGAAGTCCACACACATGCGCCAAGTTCCATCTTTCTTTGGAATCAACACTATTAGTGACCCACATGGCGAAGTGCTTGGTCTTATGAATCCTTTGTCCAAAAAGTCATTAATTGATTTCAACATTCTCCATCATAGACAAGTGGTACATGCCGATGTTAGGAAGAGGAAAATTTTGATGTAAATGGATTTCATGTTGAATCTCCCTTTTAGGAGGTAAACCTATCGGTTCCTGAAACATCTCATGATGTGCATCAACTACATCATATAAATCTGATTTATGATTTGAATCAAAATTTTCAAATGACTCATGATTCATATCAACCTTGGGCTTAACCATAAGAAGTACAAAACTCTTACTAGAATTTACTAGCCTTTTTACCTGTCCCACATTTACCATCGCTATATTTTCCTTCTTGCGATGTGCTCTGAAAATGAACTCCTTGCCATCTTTAAAGAGATGATATTTATTTTCATGGTGATGGAAGATCGATTTCCTGTAAAATAAGTAAGGACTTCCCAAAACAATTCCTGATATATCAAGCGGCACCACATCAAGTTCAACTGTGTCAATGAAGTGTGCAATTATGGCGAATTGCAATATGCACTTTATTGAGACTTGTAAGTTTGCATCCTTGCATATCCACCCAAGTGGACAAGGCTTTGGATTTGGAATGGTCTCAAGTTTAAGCTGTTTGAAAAAGTCTTCTGATATGAGATTTTCGTGTGAACCACTGTCAAACAGTGTGTCAATTTTAGTATGTTTTGAGACTACCCTCACATGGAACAATTCAATTCTTTCTTCCTCATTAGGAGCTTGTACATGATAGTTTGAAGAACTAGTGCTTGCTTTAGTTTCAGTTTCCTTTCCCTTCATAATTTTCAAACCCATGGATGCAATTTTGGTTTCATCCCCTGAATCATCACCTAAATCTTGAGGTGTAGCTGTAGTAACTGCAGCTTTCTTCTTTCCTTTGTTTTTGTTAAACTGATTTCTTTTTTCAGGATGTAATTTCCAATATTTTTTCTCTTCATGGCCCTCTCTTGAACAATTCTTACAAATAACTTTTTCACCCTCTTGTTTGATAGATGCATTATTTTTTCCTTTTCCCTTAAAGGTTTTATCTTTGTTCTTCCCTTTAAAAGGCTTGTTTCTACCCTCATTAAAAGTATTTTTCCTTCTAGCCTCTAAATGCGTAGCTTGTACACAAACTTCGTCTAGACTAGTAGGATTGAACATAAGGATAGTATGTTTAAGGTAACTGTGCAAACCACCTATATATTTTAGCAAAGTATCTTGACTTTGTAAGTCTACCCCTAATAAGAGTGCTCTTCTCCTAAATTCTTGGGTATAGTCTTGCACATTCTGTCCCTTAGGATGTCTAAAGTTTTTCCAATTCATTATAGCCTTTTGTAGATGAGCTAATGGATAAAATTGCTTCTTGATTGCAGTAATAAATTTAGTCCATGATAAAGTAATATTACCATGTTTCCTAATTTCATCCTTGGTCTTGGCTTTCCACCATACCAATGCTGCTCCATCCATTCTTAATGAGGCTAATTGTATCTTGGTGTCGTCATCATGAAGGTTTTTAATCCTTAAATAAACTTCCAATTGTCTGATCCAATTGTCAAGTTTCTCTGCATTGACTTCACCGTTAAACATAGGCAATTCTGACATCAAGATTTAAAAAAGGATTTTTACCAGTGGTTTTCGACTTATGAGACTGATTTACCGAAGTCGAGGAAGGCGATGTAGAGGAAGAGGATGAATATGGAGATGGTGGATCACCAGTTCCTCCATGTCCTTTATTTGACTAATCATTACTCTTCTTTCCTTTTAAGGAACCCTCTCCTTCTTTTTGGTTTTTAGACCCTTCTCCAACAATCCTATCATTTCTTTCTTGATAGAGTATCCTTACCATCTTAGTCATATCCAAGAAAGCTTTCCGGAATACTCGTTCTTCTTCCTTGCGATCCATCTCTTCAGGAGCTTATCCTTCTCTTGAAGACATGCTTGTAGCTACTTCTAGGGCTCTTGGAGGTGGTTCTCTGACCCTTCTTGGTTGTGGATTAGTTTGTGCACTAACCAAGTTTCCTTCACCTCTCTTGATTTTTAGCCTAGTAAGCATCAAAACTTGCAAACAAATAACTTAATCTTTGCACAAAAAAAATGTTGAGTAAAAATTCTAGCTTCTAAGGCTCTAATCTTGAGCTATGATACCAACTGATTTGAAAATGATTTTTTTTTTTTTTTTTAAATAATTTTTTTTTTAATTTTTCTGTTCAAAGTATTCATTTCCATTAATTTAAGTGTGCAAAGTGTTTGAGTAGTCTTGCAAGTGAAACAAATTGTTTTTGATAACTGTTTATGAATTTTGGTATGAGGGAGTGTTGTTTTAGTTTACTGTTTAACAACTTTAATCTGAATAACACAGCAGAATAACTTCACCATAAACACACAACAACATGATGATGCAGTTCACCCCTCCTGGGCTACATCTGCTGGGTCCAAGGATCCTAATGGGCATGTCCTTGATATATTATGATGCTCAAATTGGTAATATAGTGAGAAAAAGGCCTAAACAGACCAAACCAATGTGAAAATGAATTTAGAACATAGAAAGAAGCTAAGAATGACTTTGATTTCACCTAAAACAGTGAAGTGTAGTCCAATGCAGCTCCATTTCCCTCAAGGCCCTTATGGCTTCCCAAGCTTCTCTGAAGTAAAAATGGCTAAAAGACACCTCTGTTGGCTTTGAAACCTATTTCAATGGCTCTAGAATGCTGAGAATACCCGAAATCAAAAACAATTTCGCTCCAAAAGGTTCATTAAATCAGAAGTTATGATCAAAAGAAGATTTGTCTAGTTTGGCCTAAAAATCCTCCACCAAACTTGGGAGGACTGGAGTTAACTCTGCTAAAATGGAAAGGCTACCGAATTTGATGGAAACACACCAAATTTTCCACGTGGTTTATATGGCATTAAATTTATAATGGTGGAGCGGTCACATTGTAATGGTTAAGGCTGGAACCGTCAGCATGACTGCCAGACGGTTAAGGCCCGGGTTTCGAGCTGTCGGTTCTATGCAAAGGGCGTTAAACTTGGAGCTAACCACCCGTTCAACCCTGCAACCAGGCCACTACACGATGACCTGAACGCGTTCGGGTCAGGTCGTTCACCGCCTGACCGACCCATCGCGTTCACGTTCAACACTTCCTGCCATTCAACTCTGTGTTGCATTCAGTGCTAACGCCGCAGGCTCTTCGTACAGTCTCCGCCCACCTATTCACGGGTAGACACCACCCAATACTACATTCATTCGTGCCTGCCAACATTCACATCCAACCATCTTTGCACACGCATTGGTTTAGTGCTGACCCCGCGGGTAACCTGTGCTCGTTTGGGTCGGGTCGGGCCCGACTGACTAGTAGCATTTAGCTCAAGTCGGGGCTGAACCAAAAATTTCCAAACACCAAATTTTTAACACATATTTGAACCTTTATGCCTAGGGAAATGTGGTAGCATCTGGGTAGGCCACGTGGCACCCACTGATAGGCCATCCCCTTTTTTTATAAAAAATGAAATTTTCCATTTCACATAATTTTTGAAGATGCCATATTTTTGAATTCCAAAGTGCTGTTTTGAAGGTTATTGGACAAATTAAAACTTGAATATCTTCCACATCTGACATCAGATTTGAGTGCCGTTCATGGCGTTAGGATCATAATGACGAACAATATCCGGTCAATCAATTTATTACCAATTCTGAGTAGTTCCAATTTTGAGCATTTTTTTTCACTTAGGACATGATCACCTGATCAAGAAGATGAAGCTTCCTTCCAATAGTAGTTGGTGATTAGATCGGGGAGTTGTAGCTTCCTTCCAGTGGGTGTTGGTAAACGAGATAAGGGGGTTGGACCTCCCTTCTAGTGGGTGCTGGAGAACAAGTGAAGGTTGTAGTCTTCTTCAGGTGGGTGCCTACGTGTTGGTATGAGTCTGTAACAATACAAGATTGTAAGAAGTTTTCATTATAATAAAATTGAAGACAGAGAAGACAACATCATTGGTTTTCTCCCACATTGGGTTTCCACCTTAAATACCAGCGTTCATGTGTGTTTCTTATGTGTGATGTGTTAGAGTTCCTTAGTTTCGCAAGGCTGAGAAAGGAAACCAAAGAGGTTTATCTCTCTATGGGTTTACTAAAATTTCAAGAAAAAACACTTGTTGGATGTAGATTTTGATTCCTCATCCAAGGAGTACCAATGTTGCATACTTTCGATAGACCCCACTACACAAAAAATGAGAAATACATAAAAAAACATGATTGCAATCACATTTTTTTATGTATTTCTCATTTTCATGTAGCAGGGTCTATCGAAAGTATGCAACATGGGTACTCATTGGATGAGAAATAAAATTTTTCATGTAACGAGTACTCCCGCTCAAAATTTTAGTAAACCCTTAGGGAGATAAGTTGAAGATACGAGTTGAAAAGGTAGTTTTATTATATTATTAATTTTTTTATTTTTTATTTTTTACTCCAAAAATGGTGAATCATCCCCCATGGTTAACACCATCATCTTGAAAACTATTGGTTCTTATAAAGTCTATTTTGGTTGTACATTTTTCCTAGGAGGCCCATTTTATACCTCAAAATTCCCTTAATGGAGAGAGAAGAAAAACTTGGAGGAAGAATAACTAAGAGTAGAGAAAGTAGAACAAGAGCTAAGGGAAGAGAGAGAGTTAAGAGGAAGAGAAAACAAGGAGAAGCATAAGTAGGAAGAATAATAAAGCCAAGGTGACACAGTGGAAGAGACGATACCCATATAGGTTGAAGAGTAGGTACAGGATCATCCAGCAGCGGAACGAGTGAGAGAACAAATGAAAAAGCAGGAGATCTCTTAGGATATTGAGAAATTGATTGAAGTGGTGGACATTGAGTTAGGACTGGGGTCGCAAGATGAAGATGTGGGCCTAACGCCTAACGCACCATAGGTCACCATTCATACTCCACCACATCTAGCCATAGAGCTAGACCCAAGCGAGGAAGGGGAGGTAGTTCCCCTTGATGATGATCTAGTGATGGATGTGTATAGTTTGTCATTTGATGAACTCCATAAGAAGATTGTACAAGCGCAAAGAAATAATTTCACAGATGATCATGCATCACTTGCATTCATTAGATAAAGGGTGATAGTGGTAGACACTAGAAAGAATCCAAACACTATTGTTGATGCCAACTTGGCCTTCGTAGGTGTAGCGGGATCTAAACTCAGTATTTATGGGTTGATAATAAGCAGTTGGTGTAGAATCTATAGGCACTCCGGTAAGAGAATGAGCAACTCCATGCAACAGTGCAGAATTCACCATCAGCATAGGTCCACCTAGAGGAGATGAGATCAACGATACTTTCTAAGGTATCCACACTTGGAGACACAATGTGGGACCTTTATGAGGAGTTTGCAGCCATACAGAAGGAAGTTTTTTGCTTACATGACTTGCAATGGAAGAGCAGAGAGTTTTTCAATATTCTTAAGAATAAGAATGTACAATCTTCCATCATCGTCATGCATGAGTGGACAATGAAAAGTAAGGCGACACCGCTTACACTGGTGAAGAAGAGGAAGCCGCAGGTGGAGCTAGAGAAGGGAAGAGTTTGGATGTTGATCCAGAACAAAAAGTAGATCACTTCATTCATTGAAAACATTTAGGCCTCATATGTATGGATATATAGCAGTTTGGAATTCATGGTGAGAACCCACCGGATCCCATCATTTGGTACACTCATTGAGATCAAACACAAATGACAAGTCTGGCAGGAGATAGATTGGTACTTGGAGGAGCTAAAGAGATGTCCACCCAGGAGGATTTGGAGATGAATAGAAAGAACATGAAAACCTACATCGGTGGCCTGGTTCATATTAGAAGAATGTTTCTCCTAATTCAGGAAGAGGTTAAGAAGAGGTTCCCCAAGATGTTGTACCCAGATGCTATGAAGGTAGGAGAATGCTTCCATCCTGACACTATCTCATAGTTTGGGGAGACCATCTAGAAGTATCACACTTGGTATCAGTATGTGGCTGAGAGACACCAAGTCAAATTTGCTCGGCTTGATTCCACCTCAACTCCAACATCATAGTGCTTTGTCTTATTACGATATCAAGTTGTATCTACCATGAAATATTATTTGTAATTATTGTAAAAGTGATATTCCAAGTCTCCTTGATGGACTGTGAAAAGTCATATGTAATAAGTCGAAGAGTCATGAGGGGAGTCCAAGAGTCATAAAGGGGGCATGACAAGAGTCACCCCCCTTTTGGGTTTTTGGGAGCCATGCTTTTGGCTTGGCTTACACTTAGAGAGAGCTTGGGAGTTTTGTGTAATCCTTGGATTATTCGTAACATAGAGGGAGTATACTTCTTTGGAGGAGCAGGTGCTTTGGGCTTCACGTTCCACTATTGGGGATAGTGGCTTATCATATGTTGTATGTATGACTGGAACTATCACTTTTAATAAAACTTAGAGTTGGCACGCTTTCATGCATATATTGTGAATATAGTAGGCCTACTCTTGTTGTTTGTTACACATATTCCTATGAACTACTTTGTTTGCATTTGTATGTATCTTGTTGGATGTGTGTTGATGTGTTAATCCAACACCTTAACTTGTGGAATATTCCTCTTGTTAGTTCATGTGATGTATTTTCACTCTTGTGTTCCTTATAAGCTGCATACTATTACAAGCTTCCAAGGGGATCACTTTCCTTTCCCTTATTGTGTTGTAATCGTCATACGTTGTACTTGACTCTCCATAGGGTCACACACTTGTTCTCACCAAAGACAACTTGCACCACTCTATGCATTTTTCAAACCAAGGCAGATAATTAACACCCCACTGTTGGGACTCCTAGTCCAAACGATGTGAGGCCTACATGGGACTTCAGATCAGGGAGATCCCGTCAATTTTTGTGGGTCTAGCACCATCAACAACACATTTCTTGGAAACTTTACAGGTAACTGGAAATCTAGAAAAGTTAAAATTTGATGAATTAAGTGAAATTCTAGTTTAACATGACAAAAGTTTTGGAAAGAAGAAACAGGTTGGAGAAGATGTCTTCTTTACAAAAGCTAGCACTAGTAAATATTCAACTGAAATTTATATTAGAGAAAGAGGGCACACCAATCAAAATCAAGGAACACATAGAGTACAAGGTCATGGTAGAAGTCAAGGAAGAGGGAACAACTTCAACCGGGGCAACAGTTCTGACAAAGGAAACATTCAAGGCAGAGGAAATATTCAAAGAGGAGGAAACAATCAAGGAAAAGGAAAAATTCAAGGAGGAGGAAAAAAAAAAGGTAGAGGAAAAAGTAGAGGTAGAGCAAAAGCTCAAGGTATAGGAACATATTTCAATCAATTTGTTTGTAGAATATGTAACAAAGTTGATCATTATGATGAGCATTGTCGAGCTTATATTGAAAAATTTCCAAAGTTTCAACAACACTTGGCACAATTTTCTAATGATCAAGAATATGATGGCTCAGAATATGTCTTCGCTACACTTCAAAGTTCAGAATAAAAAACATTACAGGTCTCCACATATCTTAAAAGTGATTATGAATATGCATGGATCTTAGATACATGGTCAAAACAACATATGCCTTTTCAACGTGACTTTTTTTTTACTTTTCAATAATGCCAAATCAATTCAATCTTTCTTATAGATCATGCAAGACAAAATCCTCGTGAAAAGGTTTAGTAAGGATTTCTCTTCCTAACATTGGAGAAAAACCAATCTCAAATGTTTGGTATGTACTGACTTTCAAGAAGAATTTGTTGTCATTAGTCATGATTCGACAAGCTGGGCATTAGGTTGTTATGAAGGATGGATTAGTAAAAATAAACTCCACAAAATAGCATAAGAAGGCATTCATGATAGTATATGAAGATGGAAAATTTCTAAGGATGAAAGGAACAATCATTCTATGAAATTCACATTTTACAGGAGAAACAAATACAAAAATTTCACTAATAAGGTTGTGGCATGTTAGACACGAGAATTTAAACTTTAAAAGTCTCTCTCAACTTCAAAATCAGGGAACTTTTAAAGGAATTCCAACTTTTAAGAAATAAAATGCAAGATGTGAATATTTTTTTATGGGAAACAAAGTCGAGAGACTTTTCCAACAAGTTCATGGCATGAAAAAAAGTGTTTTCAATTGGTTCACAATGACATTTGTGGACCTCCATAGACTTCTCTAGGAGGTTGTAGATACTTTTTACTCTTGATTGATGATTTTAGTAGAATGACTTGGGTTTATTTTTTGAAACAAAAGTCAAAAACACTTGAAAAGTTTAATACTTTTTTCCAACTGGTTGAGAATGAAATTAAAGAAAATATTGGCACTCTCAAGACAGAAAATGGAGGGGAATTCACTTCCAATGAATTCCAAATTATTGCAGGGAAAATGGTATTAAAATAAAACTTAATTTTTTTGGGGCGCTTTGTTGTTCCTAAAATACCAATTGACCTCTACACATTAAATCATCAACCCAGAGTTTCGTCTGTCTATTTCAAGGTTTTCCACATAGTTTGTGCAAGAAACAATGTTAATATCACTTAACTTTCATGAACCTAATGAAAAGTAAAATAATATGAATGAAAAGAAAAACTCACACTTAATGAAATAAAAAACTCAAACTTAGCTTATAGACTTCATTTAAAAAAAAACAAGATTGCTAAAGGAATCAAATCGTTAAGACTCCTACCAAAAATTGTGAAGAAATCCAACCAAATACAAAGTTGTTTCTTAGGGAACTGCCTCTGTAGGAAAGGAACAACACTATAAATAGAAATTAATTCGCCATAAATTATATCAAATCATAAGAATTAACAACTCTACATTAACCAACAGGAAACATCTAGGAAATATAACACTCCAAAGAAGCAATTGCAGTAAATCTAATTCTATGATATCCAACTGTGACTATTGCAAAACACACACTTTAACAACAAATCTTATTAACAACATGTATATCTAGAAAACAACTAAATAATTGAATAAAAATAACTGAAAGTGGAATATAAACTTAATGATATAAGAAATTACAGTATTGGGTCCAGGACTGGGCCCAAAATCACTGGAATTCAATTTCCTTGTAGCTAACTTAGCACAACAAGTTAAAATTTAACACCAATAGTCTCCATTAAATTAAGAAAATTAAATTACAGGGAATGTTTGCAGATATTTAAAATGTATATCAAGATGATTACAACTCAAGTTAAACTATTGAGGTTCAATCCCTCATTTTAATATTAAAAAACATGTGTATTTTAAAATGGAAAGTGATCCTGAGAATCTAAAGATTCTGAGGATGATTTATTCAAATTACAAAAATATCCCTCGTTTCCCAGAATAGCAGGGCCAAGATTTGTTCTCCAATTGATCCATCTAGGATAGATATCAATCTCATTCAGTTGGCTATAATTAACTTGAACAACCCCAAATAGTCTGTTCTTCCTTAGCTATTATAGGGAAAAACATCTGATATCAGATATCCCTGTTCAAATAATGGTTAAAATCACAAGTAATCATGCCTTTAATAATTTAAATCAATTCATTAAAGAGATAAAATAATGAAAATCTATTAACTCCTTTATAAAATATATATTGCGCAAGTTACCACATTCTACATACAGAAAGGCTTAGAAAATTTGTACAAAAAATAAGAAATAAGGTAAGAAAATTGTATCAATTATGAAGCCCAACATAAATGTATACACTCCGCAACAAAATGGAGTAGAAGAGAGAATGAATTGCACCTTGTTAGGAGTGGCAATATCCATGCTAAATTTCAAAAATTTAAGTCCTTTATATTGGGTAGAAGAAATACATATATCAGTCTACTTAAGGAACAGGTCTCCTACTACTTCTTTGGATGGAATTACACCATATGAAGAATGCTTTGGTTTCAAACCTCAAGTAAAACATCTTATATTTTTTGGTTCAGTGTGTTAGGCCTTAGTTGCATAATAAAATCAAACTAATATTGATTCACGAAGTTTGAAGTGTACATTGATTGGGTATTATGCTGAAAAGAAGGGATATTGTCTTCTGTCCAATTGAAAGTTTATTGTTAGCAGGGATGTTATATTGATGAAACAGAAAGCAAGAGAGCCACAAAGATAGAAATTATTCTGCAAAAATTGGAAACTAAGGGAGATAAAAATAAAAGCAAAATTCAAAATCAACCAAGTACAAAACATTGGTATGATATTGAATTTCCTTCATCAGAATCTGGTTCATCCATCTCACCTACTTCATCTAGGACCTCTAGCTCTTTTAGAAGTTCATATGACAATGAATCTCCACCCCCTGAAACTTCAAATGATCGAAGAACATCTGTTTATATCAATCTAATTTATAATGATGGTGATTATTAAGATCCATAAACAATTGAACATCAACTGCCTAAATGGGTCATTCAAATTTTGAAGGATGTCAGGCCAGATGAACAAAACAAAAAAGGAAGATGAAGTTCACAAAGAAATGATTTTTTTTTTCCTTAATAACAAATGGTTTTACTGAGCTCTCCACATAAAAACAGGCAGTAAAACATATTGAATGGAAAAAGGCAATGGTTGAAGAATATAAGGAAGTGATGGAAAACAACACTTGGAAACTTGTTGACTATCACAAAAATGTGAAACCCGTTGGATGCAAATGGTCTTACAAAATTAAGTATAAGCCAGATGGATACATTGAAAAGTACAAAGCAAGGCTTGTTTCCAAAGGTTTTACACAACAAGACGAAATCGACTATGAGGAAATTTTTTCACCTACAACAAAGTGGAACACCATCATATTAGCACTTGCATTACCAACTTAAAAAGGATGGAAAGTACATCAGATGGATGTTAAAAGTGCCTTCCTCAGTGGAGACATACAAGAAGAAGTATATATGAGTGTTTTGAGATTGAAGGGTAGGAACACAAAGTATGAAAATTGATCAAGGCTTTATATGGATTGAAACAAGCTCCATGATCTTTTTATGCAAAAATGGATGAGTACCTTCACAAGGTTGGATTTCAGCGAAGTGAATTTGATGATACTTTATATGTGCACCAACAAGGTAAAAATCTGGTGATTATAGTTATGTATGTGGATGAATTGATCATTACTGGAAATAATAATGATGATATTATGCAGGTAAAGAAGGAGTTGCAGGTTGGATTTAAGATGACTGATTTGGGATTACTTCACTATTATCATGGATTTAAAGTATTCCAAGACCTTAAATATATTTTTATTAGTAAAAAAAGTATGCATCTAAAATTCTTCAAATATTTGGAATGCAATATTGCAAGCATGTTTTCACCCCAATGGAACAAAACTTAAAACTTTCAAAATTTGAAGGGGCGGAATTAGTAAGCAGTACTACTTATAAACATTTTATTGGTAGCTTGATCTATCTAAAAACCACTCATCTAGACATACCTTAAGCAGTTAATATTCTCTTGTGATTCATGCATGAACTAAGGAAAATTCACTGGAATGCAGAAAAAGGGTCCTTGTATATATCCAAGGGACGAAAGATTTTGGCCTTCTTTAAAAAAATACTAAGAAATTTGTACTTGGTGGGTATTCATATGCAAATTTTGTTGGAAGTATTGATGATCAGACATCAAAATCAGGTTATTTAATGAACATGGAGTCAACTTCAATTTCTTATATTTACAAGAAGAAAGCTACAATGACCACTTCTTCAACGAAAGAATAATATATATCAACATGGGATGCAGAGTGTGAAATTGTTTGGTTGCACATAATTTTGCAGGATTTAGGCATTCCTCAAGAAGATGCCACATATTTATTCATCGACAACTAGTCAGCCATGAATCTTGCCAAAAATATAGTTTTCCATTCAAAAACAAAACATGTGGATACAAAGTATCATTACATCAGGACACTCATCACAAAGGACGTCATCAAACTAGTATATTGTCCTTTAGAAGATCATATCTCAAATATTTTCACAAAACCACTTGGCAGGATCAAATTTACTAAGTTTAGGGAATAGCTTGGTATTTGTTGCAATATACCTTTGGATCAAAGGGGGGAATGTGTAATGTTCCCAATTTTAGCCTCAAGCTAAAATGGAACATTATAGTTGCATATTTTCATTTTGATGAATAAAATTGGGTAAAGTGACCCATTCATGAAATAAATAGGAATAAAATCCATCACAATGTGAAAAGGGATCATCATGGAGCTGGATTTCACACCCTCAAGTGTGAAAGGAGTTCAAATGCAAATGGACAAGGCCTAATTGACCAAGTCAAACTGCGTTGGCATGAGTTGGAGAGCACTAAGTGGGACAACACAGTTTTAGTGGAGGAATATTCCATGAGGGAGGAAACTTCTAGAGGAAGGAAGGTGAAGGCTCATTGAGTTTAAAACAGGAGCAAGGTAGCCCATTGATATTATCTTGGATCATTTGATTATTTGTCTACAGAGGAAAATTGCTGCCTCTTGCTGTTCAGCAGAGCTGCAGTGCCCTCGGGCACGAGGGAGTCCTGTTTAGGATTTCCTCTCATTCTTGAGTAGCTCATGAAGGATTGCACTCATCCTCCATATTCCAGCATTCAGGCCATAGCATTAGCCTACTTCATCAACATAGTTCCTGTAGCAGATTATTGGGCATTGTTGCAGGATGTTGCTGGGAGGTTTCCTAAAACACCATTTTGAGTTGATCTTTCAGAGGAGGGAAGTTATCTACTTCTGGGAGATTAGTGAGAATGGTTCCAGAGCTTATTCCACCATCATTAGTAGGAGGCCAACCATTTCCATCAGTTACAACGCAGACCCTCCCATAGACTGCGTTCTAGTAGGAGCATATTTGCAGTGAGGGTGTTGCAGAAATTTCAGAGGCTGAGATCTTTGGTGTAGGGATCAGCGTTGCACTTCAGATTTCCAGAGGAGAAGGGATCTTCATTAGCTTCAGCCATTCAACCTTCTCCATTCCATTCCATGTATTGAGTTGCTGCAGCTACCCAAAAACTCTGGCATTTCAACATTTTTTCATATTTCAGCCAATCCTTCTAGGATTGACTTGAGGTAGTGATTGGGAGCTTAGATATTCTCTCCCGACGATGTATGAGCCATGTATATGTAGATCAATGATGTTTATCATTTAGTACAGTAGTCTCCTTTCTATGACTGCGCAGTTCATATTCATGGGCATTCTGCTATGAAGCAGCACTTTGTATTTTGGCCTGTGTTTTCATGAAAGGCTTCTTGCCTTATCCTTTTGACATTCATTGTACCATTTTATGCTGTTATTTCATAATAAAATGGTTCAAGGGTTTTCATAAATTTGGGCATAATTTTATTCACTACTATTTCCAGTTTATGTCTTTATATTTTTGTAGCTGCATCTTTGGGTTATCTTGAAAGATTCCCAATCTTGTTGTATTCCCTCTTGGAAATATTGTCCCTCGACAACACTCTATAGACAAAGTTTGATAGTGGGCCAGGAAGCCTTTGGAGCTCATCCTTCTTTATGAAGGTGAAAAATCCAGTAAATGCCCCTTCCCTCTATCTCTGGAATAGATTTTCTTGTCGATTGACAATGTTTCTGAAAAAAGGAACCTTACAGTGGTATCAGAGCATAATCTTGGCTCAGCCTATGGATCTTCACCAAGATGCCATATAAGAAGATGAAGAAGAAAGAAAAAGGAGATGAGCTAGCCAAGCTTCTCCCTCAATCCACCTAGGGCTTTCATGGGAGCCACAAGCAAAAGAGAAGGGAGAGATTTGAAGAATCTCCACAAGGGTTTGAAACAAGAACAAACTCTAGGGTTTCTGATGAGGAATGTGAACATGCAGTCACATCCTTTGATGCACATCACAGTCACATGTGTAGCTTTGTCATGAAGATATGGGAAAAAGGAGGAGAGGTGATCAAGAGGAAAACTCTTGAAGATTTTCAGAAGGAGTATGAGTCTCAAACTCCTGCATTTAGAGATCATCTCAGTTCATGGAATTTTGAAAGTCTAAGGTGAAGGGAAGCCAAAAAAAAGATATATTTTTTCTATCCACTATCAAAATTTCACCTACATGTTCAGCCAAAGCATGGGTAGAGGAGTTGAAGACCATGTCGCAACAGCACAAAGTTTACAAAGGAGATGCTATCAAATTTGCAGCGCTGCACTTGAAAGGTAAAACCTATGCATGTTGGATATTTGAGTCATGTTCTTTAGAGGATGCAAATACTTATTTATATTTCAGATTCATTGAAGCAATGATGAAAATATTTGGTAGGAGGAAATCTGAAACACATGCAGAGAAATAAACCAAGAATTTTCATGTAAGGGAAGGAAACATAGACTCAGATCCACTTCAAAGCATTGTTGAGAGGGATGGCATCTTGCATCACACCTTGTTGGAGGCAAGGTATCCATCTCACATTCTTGCATAAGAGAGCATAGAGGTCTCTTTTTCAAAAGGAGATCAAATTTTGGATAAGTTGCCCCTACGTGTTGATGAGGAGGAGGGCAACTGTGCTGGGATAGCTAGAGTTGATCCAGTGCCTCATGCAGAGGTAAGAGGAGCTCTTGCTCCACATAGAGGGATTCTTGTGTCTTTGCAAGAAATTCCCCAGGATCTCCCATGTATATATCAAGGCACAAATCATGATACATCTGTGCCATTGGCAGTAGGGTGTAGAGCTATGAAGACAGAAGAAGAGAGAGGGAGGATGATCAGCATCATGTGATGAGGAGCACACAACCTGTCTATTTTATGAGGTTGATGCAACTAAGATGATGATTGCATTGTGCAGTGGAAGCATGGAGGGTTTTCTCCATTCATACATTTAGTCATCTCTTGATGATGGTGTTTCACTACATGGAGACATTGCACCAAGGAGACCACTAAATCAGCAGAGGAGGTTGGATGCTCTATATTTGGGGGCCTCACACCTTAATTTCAGGAGGTGGAAACCTTGGGAGAGTTCAACACAGCGTAGAGAGTTTGGGATGGACACAAGGAGGAGGGAGACACTCTCTCATTTTCAGCATCACCCACTCTCATCAGTCATACTGCACTGGCAGATGTTGCTGCAAGGATAGAGGATTGCATCTTCACGATGCAGGTTGACTACTCCATAGATTTTGTGAGAGAGATGATACTTCCTTTGAGGAAGGAATCTTTCATGCATTGGAGTAGATGGAGGCCACTCATGCTTACATTTCCTAGGATCAGGAGATTCTTTGGAGGTGATAGTATCTCATGGGAGGCTCATTTTTAGAGAACATCATTTCTATTTGAGCATGAGAAGCTGCATGATGGGCATGGTAGCAACTTGGAGGGTAAATTTGGCATGAGGGGATGTCAAGGTAGCAAAAAACAGTGTGATGGAGCACCATATTTCAGAATACCAACACTTTCTTGGTGGAGGATTGATCCAGGATGGAGGACTCAGATTTGGTTGAGTATTCCCCAAGATATTGATGCATGCATGCTTCCTGGATGGCTTTTGTGAAGATGGAAGTTACTCAGTGGATGATATGATCATCTATCATCATGGCAGACTCTTCTTGGCTAGAGTTTCTAGTCTCAAGGAGAAATTATTTGCTTGCAGCATGTGAGGACTTCCTAGCTATGCATTTGGATGCATACTTTCCTTTGCTAGAGGAGTTCACTTGGAGGGCATTCAACATGATCTACATCAGCATATGGGTAGATGCACAACCCAATTTTTTTTGGAGAGGTTAGCACAACCATTCCCTTACTCATTGGAGGAAAGGGAGAGCACTCAAATGAGCCATTTCAGCTCAAGGTCTCAAGTACATGGTAGAGAAAGTATAATTTCACATTATGTACCTCTTTACTTTCTATGAGCAGTATATTGATCAAGGAGGATCATCCCTTCTTGAATTTTTTATGATGTACTTGCAGCTACTTGTAGCCTTGATTTTGGCTATTTTGTGATGGTTGTGGGGGAAGCCACATACTTCTTGGTGTGCACCATTGGAACCAAATTGTGATTTCATGTTTCATCTTATGAGGAGACGTGGTGGCAGCAAACAAGTGGCTAGTACAACACTTGTTACTTTTGATTTTGAGGCAGGCTAAGGAGGCACTACGTAGGTTCCATGAGTGGAATTTGGAACCACTCTCTGGTTGTCATTTGACAACTTACTTCTATTTCGTATTGCTCCTTATGTATTTCTGATGTTGTATGTCTATTTAGGAGCTTTATTTGGAGAGAATTATATGAAAAGCCCATTGGGAGCATGATTCTCCCCATTGTATATGTTTTATCTTGCAGGAGATACCATGGGAAAACCATGATTGCCACATTTCTACTCGTACCTTCTTGTGGGAGGGACCACTTGGAGAATTTGTAGAGGCATTTTATGGCTGATTTTCTTAATGGGGTAGTTTTGGCCATTCTTGGAGGCTGTACTATTTTAGCCCGAGGATAGAGGCTGCCCCATGAAAACTTCACATGGAGAGAGGGCCATCTTGAGGAGCACAAGCACACTCTCCATTCAGCCCCAACACATTGCAGAAACTGGGGGTTGAGATTTTCATTGGATGATAGCATGGATGAGAGGATCATCATTGGGAGCAACATTATCCCATGCATATCATCACTCCTACCTTAAGGAGGCCACATTCTAGCAGGAAGGATTCCACTACATCTTCTATCTTTCCATGACGAACATCATATTTAGTTTGCATACTTGGGAGAGAGCATTGGAGGGCAGATTTGTTGTAGCATATTTGAGCAGTGGTGGGACCATGGATGAGGAGGCCACAAGAGAAGGAGGAGGAATTTTGTTCTCTCTATGTAGTTTCTTGAGGACAAGCAACATGTGGGAGGGGAGGACTGTAATGTTCCCAATTTTAGCCTCAAGCTAAAATGGAACATTATAGTTGCATATTTTCATTTTGATGAATAAAAGTGGGTAAAGTGACCCATTCATGAAATAAACAGGAATAAAATCCCTCACAATGTGAAAAGGGATCATCATGGAGTTGGATTTCACACCCTCAAGTGTGAAAGGAGTTAAAATGCAAATGGACAAGGCCTAATTGACCAAGTCAAACTGCGTTGGCATGAGTTGGAGAGCACTAAGTGGGACAACACAGTTTTAGTGGAGTAATATTACATGAGGGAGAAAAATTCTAGAGGAAGGAAGGTGAAGGCTCATTGAGTTTAAAAGAGGAGCAAGGCAGCCCATTGATATTATCTTGGATCATTTGATTATTTGTCTATATAGAAAAATTGCTGCCTCTTGTTGTTCAGCAGAGCTGCAGTGCCCTCGGGCACGAGGGAGTCTTGTTTAGGATTTCCTCTCCTTCTTGAGTAGCTCATGAAGGATTGCACTTGTTGATCATATGGTTAACATTCAATGCTATTCCTAGTTTTGAAGCCTCTCTGTTTGTGAAGAAGAATGCCCAAAAAGCCTCTTTTCCCCCTATTTCACACCTTTTAAACCTCTGTTTTCATCCCCTTGTCTCCCCTTCTAATTCCCTTCTTACCCTTCAAAATCATCCTATTTCCACTTTAAACCTCACAAATACCCTTTGTTTGGCTTAATATCCCCCTTTTCCTCTCTACTGTTACCCCTTTTTGGCCGTAAAACGCATTGAAATTAGGCCAAAAACCCACCTTTCACATATGAGGCTTAGCCCCTTTTCGGCCAGCCCCCTTAACCACTTCCCCATATGCCCCGTGCCTATGACCAAGCGCTTAAGGCCTGGGTGCTAATCGCATCGGAGAATTGGAGCGGAAACGTCTTTTTCCTTTGTAAACCATGAAAGTCCCAATGCGATAGTGTTAAGTCTGTCATTCCTTTGAAGCAATCTCCACCATCGATCTTTTAAGATCTGACAGCCAACACTTGTCCCGCTTGCGCCCATCGCCCCGATCCTTTCACCCCTTCGATTGCATATCAACCTTCAATCTATCAATGGATCGGACGACCACCACACCATTGCACCGATCGCAATCGCAACTTTTAAAGTTTGCTGCCCGTTGCACTCCCCGATTGCGATCCTCTGATTGTAATCTCCGCCGTCGATTTCCCTTAATCCAACAGTCCTTATTTCTCCTGCTCCACTCCTTTACCCCCATCCGTCTCCCTGCTGATTGAGTCTCCGCCATCGATCTTGTTCCAGATCGGACGGTTGGTGCTCAATCACGCATCGCCAATCGCAAGTCCTTAAATATGTCACCCACTGCCTTCCCCGATTTTGATCTGCCGATCTAATCGTGACCGTCCATCCAAGTTAGATCAACAGTCCTCATTGCATCGCCCTGTTCATTCATATTTCTTCATCAGAGTTCCGGCCTCACTTTGCTCCGATGCGATTAGATCGCAACCGTTGATCTCTCGAGATCTGACGGTTCATACCTAATCGCCCCCCGTCATGCTGGGATCCCACCACTTCTACTGTGTTACAGTCATTATCAGGGTTCAAACTCCATGTCTCGTCAATGATTCATAGGCATTGATGTCCTGTGAGCCCTACGCAGCACTGCACATCAACAAGACACACGAGATCACGTTAAAAGAGTATCAGTGTCGAAGACCCGCCATGGCAGAAACAGGAAATTGGAGACAATTTGGGGATTATGGCTAAGATTGATTATCAAAATCCCATCCTCCAAATTAAATCAGAATAAAAGAAAATCATGAAGATCTATAGACAGAAAAGCCTCTACTGCCACATCAGAGGCAAATCAATTCCTCTCAGCCAACATTCTGCCATCTGTGACAGCGACCGCCTCAACTCCACCTCGTCAGTGAAAATTGTCAATTCATGATTCGGCCCTAGTGGCCTTTTAATTTCATTTTAGTTTGTTACTTTTAAATTTCAAGTGGAATTCACATTCCACTCCTGCATTTTACTTTATGTCAGAAACTGTTGTTTAATATTCTTGGTTTAAAATGGCCGTGAGCCTAACTGTCAATGATGAGATGCCCCTATTCCTTAGCATGAATTTTGGTTATTTTTGATGGAGACCTCAAACTGATTACCAGCACACGAGGAAGATATTTTTCCCAAAAATATCTTCTCGCTCATGTTTCTGAGGCTTGTATATAAGCAGCAACTAAAGAGAAAAACGGGTTCCAGATTTTCTGAAGAATTCGCTGTGAAAGAGTTTCTTGTATGCAATTTGTTGAAGTTTTAATACAAATGTGAGGAGCTCGTTGGGTCTCAACAATAAGAATTTTTACCTTTAATGAGGATTCTAGTCTTGATGCTTTATAGTTTGTAATTCTATCTTATGTGATATAGTTTAGCTATTCATTTCACTATTTCCATCCTTATTTTATCATGCTCTGGAATGCGAGTGGCTCACTGGTTTTGGTATGAATTTATCACAATTGATACTCATGCTAAACCTGTCTAGCACTTTAAATATGGCTCAGTCATGATATGCTGTTTCATTTTCAACTTCATCCACGTTTCTTCTATATTAAGTGCTATGGGATGTTATTTTTTGAAAGCTATGGAAATGTATGGATTCTTATTATCTTAAGCACATCTCGTGTTCAGATATGTTTATGGAATTTCATCTCATTAGTAGTTAGTATTCTTTCTATATTTCTTACACAACATGCCATCTGATTTTCAATCTCTGTAAAGCATTTTTAGAATCCAGCCCTCCTTACAGCAAGATGTCTTTGAGTTGTCTGATACATTTATATTGAGAATTCACTCCTTGCCTCTGCAGTGTTTGTTATAGCATCATTTCTCACCTTGACATGATTCATGATTGCTTCATGGCTTTGGGCACCCATTCCTATGGACTTGGACAAATTCACTTAAAAACGCAGTGTAAAATTCCCATACGCGACTATGCCGTACTTTTCCGGGTGTATACGCGAGTCCAGCTAGACTTTTTCCGCGTATGCCATTAAAATGATTAAAAAATATATAATTATTCCCTATTTTCGGGCTGGGTCGATGGTTACTCAGGTAGTTCAACCACCCCAGCACGTGGCCAACTGTTTCCAACTGCTGAAACTACTTGGAGGGACTATAAAAAGCACTCATGTGTATGGCCTAAGGGGGAGAGAGAATTATTGATATTATACTCTGTTGGTATTCCCTATCCAAGTCTGATTCCCCGTGCCTCCTGCACTTTCCTAGTTCATTGTAGGAAACCCTTGTTTCCTTGAGATGCACATCCCTTTATATGTCATCTCGTATGCACCAGTTTGGAAGGAGTCTTAGCGAGGCAAGGGCTGGACGGATCCGGACGACGGTCTGCGAAGGCCTTGGAAGGATCAGGTGATCTCTCCACGTGTTACTTTTGTACATGCTATTTATAATACAGAAGTACCATGCTGTTCCCAAAATAAACGTGTTAGTGTATGCTTTTATGTATGAGAATATTTGTTATACAAGCATTCATTATGATTTATTTAATGTTTTATATGAATCTCACTAACATTTAGAGTAGATATATGTTGTACAACCTGTCCTTTGTGCTGGTTTCTTCTTGTTTTTCAGGTTAAGAAGGAAGGATGGTTGCTGGGGGTTTGGACCCCACGTGGATCTACTTCAACCGTAGGACCTACGGGTAACTTTCTCATTCTGCTCTATTTGGTTTTTCTGAACGTGCATGGTTGTGTGAGTCTCTGTTAAGTAGCATGCCCCTGCTCTTGGAGGTTGTACCCCAACCAACCTCTAGGGTGAGATTTCCCCGAAACAGAACTGGCGACTCCACTGGGGATCACACTTTTGTGATTCTCCTGTTGGGTGGTTTCAGCTGTTTGGTAGGATCCCAACAGTTTTAACTTTCATTTGCAGTCCAGTTTATTTTCTTGCAGTTAGTCTGAAGTCTTGGTGTCTTTTCCAGGCTTGTTATTTTTGTTTTTTTCATTATTTACCTTTGCATACGCACCTTCTTTTGCACACAGTCGCGTATACACGCGAGTTTGTCTGAAGGAAACCGCGTATATGCGAGTTTCCCTTAGAACAGACGCGTATGCACGCTGGTTGCATAGCTGTGAAGTAGCGTATACCTAGGCAGATTTTGAATTTTTGAGTTTCTTGACTTTTTGGTCCTTTCTGGCTGTGGAGGCCTGTTTCTACAGAGTCTCTGTACTTACTAGAGTGTGAAGGAAGTGGTTTCATGTCTTTTCTCTCTTTCGTTTGAGTGAAAACTAGTCTTTTTGGCAAAGTGTTGTTTCTGGTGCTGGCACTTCTAGATTGAGTTCCAAGATCGCTTTCTGAGCATTCTTGGTTGTTCTGCTTTATCAGAACAGAGAGCTTCTGCTCACTGACTCGCTCCTATCTTTGTGTTGTGCTTTGCATTGCGATTTTTTCTTTGTTTTCGATTGGTTTTCTTGAGTTCCATAGGCTAGGGTTTTGTTGCAATTTTCGAAGAACTTTTCTTGCTTCTTTGGAGTCTTTTGTTGCAGCGAGTTTGCACTATTTGTCTAGGCTGATTGGCTGAGTTTTGGTCTTCCGTTGCTCTTATTGATCTTGCTACTGTTAGCTTTATAAGGTTTGGGAGCATTGTTGAAGTTTGTGCTTGAAATTCGGTCTCGTTTTGGTTTGGATTTTGATAGTTGTGCTTGGTCTTTTCGAGCTCTTGCTTTATAAAACTAAAAAGCCCAAAAAACATTTGTTTTGCTTTTTGTTTTTGCATTTCAAAAACTCAAAAAACATTTTGTCTTGTTTTTGTTTTTGTTGTTGCATTTTCATTTTCGTTTTGCCATATCTTTTGGAGCTTTTGTGAAGTTTCTTGCTTCTAGTTTTCGGCTTGATTTTGAGGAGGAGTTGTCATTTGATTTCTTCTTCTTGCTTTTAAGTGTTTTGGTGTCTTATATTAAGAGTTCTTGTTTTCGAGAACTAGCTTTTTGGGCCATCAAAAAGGAGTTAAAACTGAAGGAGCTTTTTGGGAAATTTCACTCTGTTTTAAGAGATTTTTGCATCTTAGGATTTACATGCTTGTAGTGATTTGCATTAGGTGCATTTCAGCATTTAGTTAGCTTCTTAGTTTTTGTGAGTGTGAGTTTGATTTTTGAAAAGAAAAATACAATTTTTAGTCTCGTAGAACCTGTATAGAGATTACTTTTCATCGAAAGACAAAGAACTGCATGTGCATGTAGTTAAGTTTTTATTAATTTCTTTTGCGTCAAAACACCATTGGTTTCATCTCCATATCCTTGTGACTTAATATAACAACCCATAAAATAAGCGATTTAATCTAAAATCAACTAGCAAGTTTTCTAAGTGTCAATCACCAACTAGCTAGGTTGTAGGGCCTTGGAATAGGTGAGTGGAGAGTTAACTCTCCAAGGCCGCTCAAACAAACATAGAAGTTGATTAATTGAGCGAAATCCAACTCTGTGAGGTGGACTGGGAAAGCTCTCATCCGAGAGTCAAGCGCGAGGGGAAGTGAAGGCTGAGAAGAGGGATACCCCCTCTCCGATTGGCTGAATCTGACCTCAAGACCATTCCGCCCAGCTTCTGATATGGATTGGTGTCCATAGTTGCCACTCCTAGGTTCCACACAGGTGACTGCGGGGGGGAATACCCGTGGTACCTGAGGCAGACGTCGCATCACTTTCAGCAGTACTTCTGGGGGGTGCCCTTGCGAAGCTTGGGTGCTTGAGCCGGCAAAGGCTGTCGTTAGGAGGTCGGCGTAACTGTTTCTGATACCTTGGCTAGTTGTTCTGGGCCCTAATCATCCCAGACTGCTTTCGGAAGGCCCTATACTTCGCTTTCCTGTATTTTGGTGTCCGGTCCTCATCACCCGGAGCGGAAATACTTGGAGGCTGTTTGCTTGCTATTTCTCAGGGATTTTTATTTTAGTGAGTGCTCTTTGCTCCTAGCTTGCCTAGCTTTTCACTTTTTTGAGTCTAATATAATAAATCTATAAAAGTGGTTGATCAAGCGCCTCGACGTTCGAGGATAATCCGGGGGTTATCTCCCGAGAGTGCAGAGCCTTCTTCGAGAAGGTGTAGGAGCGATTTAGCAGGTGGTTACCACCCTGTGGATTCTGACGCTGTGGAGAGAGATCCTCCACCAAGGTTTGAAGGTTTCGTTGCTGATTCCGGTGTCGGTTCCGAGAGGAGCGTTCCGCTCACCTCGCGAGTGTTGTTTCCTCAGGAAGAAGATTTTCAGATAGAAGATATACCTGAGCCTCCTGCTACAGGTCCATCTCCTCTTCCTCCTGATTATTCGTTTGTTGTTCAGTACATCGGACCGGAGTCTGAGAGACCGCCGGATCTTCCGTATCATTCTTATCTTTCGATGGCCACGACTGGGAACGCGGCTTCTACCGTGAGTGCTGCAGGCATTCAGACCCCTGATTTTGTCGAGGCAGGGGGCACTATTGCTTCATCTTTGATTGCTTCTAGTGCTACTATGTTTGGCTCTGGGTTCACCCAAGCATATGCTTCTCATTCTGGTCCCTTCTGTTCAGGGATGTCCATTAGTGGAAATCCCTCTTTTTCCTTTTCCGCCGGTGCAGCTGGATCTACACCTATGTCTAACATGGCTAGTGGATCAGCTTCATTTCAGGGTTTCCCCTTTGGGACTGGGCATATTCCCAGTTCCAATCCTTCTTTAAGGTCGTTTCCTTTTACGTCCCAGACCCAGAGTTTCAACCCTTGGTCTGGGGGGCAAAGTTCGACTACTTTTATGGGATGGAATCCTGTGTTTACAACGGCTGGGGCAGGGAATCAGTTCTTCGCGGGTCATCAAGGGAATGCTTCTTTCCCTTCATCGAGTGCTTATCAATCTTTTTCTCCTCTGTCTAATGCATGGAACCCCTACCAGGGGCTTTCCTCTTCAGTCAATACTTCAGCGGGGGGAACTAGTCTGGGTTTTGGTAACTCGGCGTGGGGAGGAGGTTCTTCTCCGTTTTCTACGGGTCCTTTCTGGCAGCCTGGTGCCTCATCAAATCCAAGCTATTCTTTTCAGAATGTTGGAAATCCATCCCATCAAGGATGGAATTCTCAGGCTCCGCCTCGATTACCATTTCTGGCAACGTTAAACTTGCCAGACTTGTCGAAGTTAACTAATGACCCGATTCGGTATAGTCCGGGGTGGCCTCCGGTCCCAACCAAACTTCCTTCAGACATTCCAAAGTTTGAAGGTAAGAATGGAGAGGATCCGGCGGACCACATCACCACTTTCCATTTATGGTGTTCATCGAATTCCCTGATCGATGACTCGATTAGGTTGAGATTATTTCAGCGCACCTTAACTGGAAATGCCGCAAAATGGTATATAGAGCTCACTGGGGGCAGTTTTGCCACATTTGGAGAACTGGCTGTCACATTTCTTAACCATTTTCAGTTGCCTGTCAGATATGAGGCTGGGACCGAACTCCTGGCTAATTTTAAGCAAGATGAGGCAACTCACATTTCTGATCACATTCAGGAATGGAGGAGAAGGAAGAGGCTTATCAAAGCCCATATTCCAGGTGAATTCCTTCTCGAGTGGTTTTTGAAATCTCTGCAGTCAGACATTTCAAAGGATGTATCCCTATCTGGGGTATTTTCCGAGGAGCAGGCCATCTTTAGGGCCCAGCAGTTAGAACTGATCTATTCTCAGTCTGGGATGCTTTATAAGTATTTTCCCAATGCTCCTCGCTCCAAATTGGATTTATCGAAACCCAAACCTGGTCCGCATGGTGACGGGCTTGTCGGATCGGTCAATAGTAGTGCAGCCAGCCTACTTTCTCAACTGCAGCAGTTGTCTTTACAATCTGCTCCTTCTGGTCAGGTTGTGCCTGCTGATTCATCACCTTCCCAGTCTTTGTCCATAAATGTTGTCCAAGCTTCTAATCCCAAAGGAAATCAACAATCCGATGGGAAGAAGAAGGGACGAAATAACAAGAAGAAGGGCAAGAACGGGAAGGGCAATGCAAATAAAACCAACGAGCGTGTTGGTGAGGGTCAAAAGGAAAAAAAGAAAGTGAAGTTTCCATGCAAGCTTTGTACTGGAGACCATCTCACACACCTTTGCCCGAAAATTCAGGATGCTCAGCGCCTGTTATCTCAGCAGGGTTCTTCTAGTTCCCAGGTTGTGCTAACAAACCCTTTTCCCCAAGGGCAGCAATTAGTTGTTGGCGCGAACCAAAATCCTGGGGCTTCCTCTGGAGGTACCCAGGAAGGGGAAATTCCATCGAACATCTTTATGATGAGTGCTCACGCGGATATCGCTACGAGATCCCGTGATTATGGCGGAGAGGAATCTTCAAAAGCTAAGGAAGTTCCTGATGCTACTGAGCCACTTCACATTACGAAGCCAACTGTTGAGTCTATGCCTCGGATGCCAAAAGCATCTTCTAAGCGGTCAACGATTAATCCAAACGTGAGGGCTGCCCAGAACTACTTGATTGTAGAAGATCTGGCGCAGAGTCCTTGTGCTATGTCAGCTTTAGAGGTACTCCAGTCTTGTCCGGCTCAGCACAGTGCTTTGCTCACTGCCATTGGGGCTGTTGATCCGAAAAATTCTCTTCTGATTACTTTTGATATGACTAATTTTAAGAAGAGACTTCCTCATCACATGGCTTTTCACATTAAATCGTCGTATCGAAAGACCAATATCTTTCGAACGGTTGTTGATGAGGGTGCTTCTACTTGCGTGATGTCTCTCGCATGTTGGAAGACACTTGGATCTCCCAAAGCTGTTCCATCTAGCACTGTTATTACTGCATTCGATGGTCATTCTCACAGACCCCATGGTATTGTCCCGGCTTTGCCCATCTGTGTTGGGGGCAAAACCGTTAACATAGAGGTTGAGGTAGTGGATGCAGCCTTGGACTACAACCTTCTGTTGGGGAGGAACTGGATTTATGAGATGGATGCCATTGCATCCTCACTATTTCGAATTGTATGTTTCCCCCACGAAGGGAGGATCGTTACAGTGGATCAACTGGACTGTCCTCCTGTAGACCTGGATGCGCCTTCTGACTCATCTGTTCCTAATTTGGATAATACTAAGGCGCCTGTTGAGAATCTAGGAGTTGGAATGTATTCCTCCTTGATGGGTACTTTCGATCTTCCTCCTCCTAAGGTTCATATTAATGCTATTTCATCCTCCAAGGCTCCCCTTCGAAGAGAGTTCTTTCGAACTCATTATTTTTCGGACCCTTGGACCTTACCTTCCCCTACTGCCACATTAGCGGAAGGTCAAGTGGGTGGAATGGCATTTCCGATTTCTGCAGCTGAGATTGCCTATCAGTCTATTGTTGACACTGCAGAGTCTGATCCAACTCCTCTTTCGCCGGAAGAGTTGGATGGTGATGTGGCTCCGGCTTGGACGCTTACTTCTTCTTCTGCCCAGGATTTTCTTGATACCACTCTTCCATCTGAAGAGGCCATCCTGGAAGCGATGACAGGTATAGATAGACCATGGGATGATTTGCATCATCGGTCTTACTTCCTACCTGACTTGAGCGAAGTCGAAACAAGTTTTCCAAGTCCTCAGTCTCCTGGACCTGTTCACCCAGTCTTGAGCCCTTTAGCACCAGCACAGGTTTATGCTGAAGGGAACATGGTTGTGATCTCTCCTACTATCCTGGTGAACATCTCCAGGAATCCCAACATTGTCGAGAACGTTTTCATTGGAGCTGAATGTTCCCATGAAGAGGTTCAAATCTATACCGAGCTC
Source organism: Pinus albicaulis (assembly GCA_034641835.2). Taxonomy (NCBI): domain Eukaryota; kingdom Viridiplantae; phylum Streptophyta; class Pinopsida; order Pinales; family Pinaceae; genus Pinus; species Pinus albicaulis. Next base: position 1,296,192,256 of record CM076574.1, on the reverse strand, counting down.
TTCAAAGAGTATAGGGATGTTTTTGCTTGGTCTTATGAGGAAATGCCTGGCATAGACCCATCTATAGTCCAGCATGAGATCAAGACGTATGAAAACGCTAAGCCGGTCAGGCAAAAACTTCGTCCGGTTAATCCTAGGAAGGCAGCAGCTATCAAAGCTGAAGTTGAAAAGCTGCTTAAGGCGGGATTCATTTTTCCAGTTCCTCTGACTGAATGGGTTTCAAACCCCGTTCCGGTAGATAAAAAGCAAGGAACGATTCGAGTGTGCATCGATTTCAGAGACCTAAATAAGGCATGTCCTAAAGACAATTACCCCACACCATTCATCGATCAGATCATTGACGAGTGTGCCGGTAATGAGATTTTCTCTTTCATGGACGGTTTTTCCGGATATAATCAAATTACTATCCGTCCTGAAGATCAACATAAGACTGCATTTATTTGTCCCTGGGGTACGTTTGCATACAAGAAAATGCCTTTTGGTCTTAAAAATGCTGGAGCTACCTTTCAGCGGGCCATGTCTTACACCTTCCACGACATCAAGAAGATTATTGAGGCATACTTAGATGATCTAGCTGCTCATTCTCAAAAGAGGATGGATCATCCTGGTCACCTCCGACAAATATTTGAAAGATGTCATTTTTATAAAATTCGATTGAATCTGAACAAGTGCGTTTTCGCGGTTACATCCGGTCGGCTGTTGGGATTTATCGTGTCTAGGGAAGGGATAAGGGTAGATCCCTTCAAGGTTGAGGCAATATTTCGGTTGCCTCCCCCGTCTTCAATCCGTCAGCTTCAAAGTCTCCAAGGGAAGTCTAATTTTCTTCGGAGGTTTATCGTCAACTATGCTGAGATTACAAAGGGATATATGAGACTGTTGAAGAAAGGAGTTCCTTTTCTTTGGGATGACTACGCTCAACGCTCATTCGATGCCTTGAAAAAGGCATTGACCTCTGCTCCTTTACTGAGTCCACCCGATTATAGCAGAGATTTTCTTTTGTATCTCGCTAAATGAAATCTATGGAGTAGCAGTTCAGTTGAGAGGATGAAGATGATGCTCTTCTTGAGCATGTCCATTTACTACCTTAATTATTTGTGAGACACTACAGGCTAGCAGTACACCGAATGAAAAGTTAGCCTTAGCAGTAGTTCATGCTGTACAGCGACTCCGGCAGTACATTATTCTTCGCAAAACTTATGTCTTGGCAGCTGCCAATCCATTTCAGTTTGTCCTCAGCAGGCGAGTGATTGGGGGCAAATATAATAGATGGATTGTGATATTACAGGAATTTGATCTAGAATTCATGTCTGCCAAATCCAAGAAGTCATTAGTCTTTGCGAAATTGATCTCCGAGTTGCCTTGTGGAGAGGAGATGATCTATGATGAGTCCTTTCCGGACGAACACTTGTTTCTAATCTCTCCACAAGATCCTTGGTATGGGGATATCATTGTGTATCTCCAGACTGCGAATTTTCCCTCTTCTTTTTCGAAAGATGAGCGTCGTAAGCTGCGTCACTTAGCCAAGAATTATCTAATTATTGGTGATGCTTTGTACCGTCGAGGGGTTGATTCAATCCTAAGACGCTGCTTAACTTTCGAAGAAGCTGAGGCTGTGCTCAATGATTCTCACAGTGGAACTTGTGGGGGTCATTTATCAGGGCTTGCTACAGCCCAAAAGATTTTGCGTGCTGGCTACTTCTGGCCCTCGATTTTCAAAGATTGTATTGAATCGGTCAAGAAGTGTCATCCTTGTCAGGTGTATACTCGAAAAATGCGCGCTCATCCAGCTCCGCTTTTTCCAGTCGTTACTGTTGGACCCTTTACAAAGTGGGGTATGGATTATACTACTTGTAACCCGCCTTCGGCAAAAGGTCACAAGTACATTATCGTAGCAGTAGACTACTTTACGAAGTGGGTCGAAGCTATGCCTACTTTTGGGAACGATGGTGAGACTGCAGCTTTGTTCCTTTTCAACCAAGTTATTTCTCGTTTCGGTATACCTAGAGAGATTGTCACTGACCATGGCAGTCATTTTCAGAATAGTATGATGGCTGAGTTGGCTCTCAAATTGGGTTTCCGGCAGGAACATTCATCTCCATATTATCCTCAGGCCAATGGGCAAGTGGAAGCCGTGAATAAATCCTTGAAGACAATTCTTCAAAGGACAATTGATAAACATAGATCCAACTGGCATATTATGCTATATCCTGCACTTTGGGCATATAGGACGTCAGTGAAAACTGCAACTGGCTTTACTCCGTTTCAGCTAGTGCACGGGTTGGAATCCGTATTTCCCATTGAATGTGAGATTCCTTCTCTTAATTTAGCTGTTGAACTTCTTCCTGACACTTCTAGTCTTGAAGAATGTCTCCTTCATCTGGAACATCTCGATGAGCAGCGTCGGGATGCCGCCACGATGAATGAAGCGCATAAAAACCGAGTTAAAGTTCAGTACGATAAGGCGGTCAAACCCAGGGTTTTTTCGAAAGGTGACCTTGTTTTGGTCTATGCCCAAGAAAAAGATGCCCTGGGGGCAGGAAAGTTTAAGTCTATGTGGTATGGCCCCTATATCGTTAAAAAAGTCCTTAAGAAAGGAGCATATACCTTGGTTGATTTCGAAGGGAACGAGTTGCCAGAGCCCCGAAATGGGCTCTATTTGAAGAAGTATTATGCCTAGGCTTTGGCCTAGCATATTGCTTTTGTATATATTTGTAGTTTTTGTTTTGTACATATCTGATTGATTTTCGATTTTTGATGAGTTGGTGATGTTTTTTGATCTGCTTTGGCAGGTTGTGTTGGATGTCATGAGTCATTTTGGTTTCGCCGATGGTGCTAGTGGACACACCCAGAACTTAGCTTCCACGGCTTGGGTGCTTCATTATCCTTCCAGTCAGTTGTTGGTATCAAGAGGGGTCTGCATTGGTCCTGCTTCCAATAATGTAGCAGAATACACTGCAGTCATTCATCTACTCTCGGAGGAAATATCTTTGTGTGTTTATTCGTTGGTAGTTTTCTTGGACTCTCAGCTGGTGGTGTCGCAGTTGAACAACACTTATCGGGTACGAGATCCATTTTTATTACGATTGTTCTTGAGGGTACGTTTGTTACAAAGGTCATTTCAATTTTTAACATTCATTCATATTCCTCGAGCTGACAATTGGTTTGCTGACTCATTAGCTAATCAAGCTTTAGATTAGCATATTAATCATTCAATACAATAATTTTTAATCATAAAAAACATCATACATTTGATACATTTATCACATCACATCAAATATCGCTGTATATATATCATCGGAGTGTCAAAAAACTTTACAAAATTTGGATCCATAATCTCATACAAAACTTGGGCTTATGCCCCATCATGTTCAGTCTCAAAAAAGAATATATAGTCATCTAATATATAATATCTATCTATTCCTGAGGACCCTGCCCAGAAGTCGTGTTCCTATAGAACGTAACTGCAATGGCCACTCGGCGGAATAATCTAACCCAGTCTCGGGGTACTCCTACCACCCGTCTCTGGATGGCTTCAGGCAAGTCCTCCATGGTAGCCATAGGGATTTGGCGGGTCAGTCCCTCCAAGTTTCTCTGCACGGCTTGGAGAGTCCTGTCTGAGTCCACTGTCTCTGCCTTGCCCCTGCGACGCTTATGGCGCGGTAGGCCCTTAGGACGAACTGGTCCAACATCTGAAACGTGATCATTTTTTAATTTTCAGTCATTATGAATCCAATCAAAAACATGTTTTTTTTTCATTTTTTCATACATATTTGAAAAAATCCAAAAAAATTATATAAGTCAAAAAAATTTTCAAACTTACCGACTGCTTCCCATGCTGTGCCAGGTGGAAGAACTAGATCCGGATCTCCACGAAAGTCCATCCCGGCATAGGGATAGTCGTCCACTACGATGATTTGTTCTCCCCACCAAAGGAAGAAATCATCGTCCCATGTGGTCTGGGGTACCTCACTACCCCCCAGTCTCTTCATCATGTCTGCCCAACGGGCAATTCTTGGGTCCCGCGGGCTACTGATAGTAGAGATGACTCTGGGTCTCAAAGCTGGAATCCTCTCAAAGAAGAATGTTGTCAAAATGGTCCCATAGCCAAAATGTTTAGTCTTTTCTTGGCGAATGGAGGTCAGCTGTTGTTTCATGTTCAGTAGCAGGGCTGTGCACCAATCGTAAACATGAGTCAAACACTCTACAGCTATACTCATTTGCGTCCTGGACGCCTGATGTAGTGAGGCAGATCCTGCCACTCTGCTGATGGTGAAAAGGAGGATCTTCATGTGCAAATCCCTGATATCTCTAATGGCAATCTGCGTTCCAACCTTTTTGGAATTATCTACGCAATATACGTGGACATAATCTTCCACGGTTAACCCTCCTAGGGGTTTTTCGTGCAGGTCTACTGGTTCTCCCCTCCTGGAGAGTCCAGTGATGAAATATATATCCTCCACTTCAATGCGTAGTGGCATCTGATCAATTATGAAGCAATCCTGATCTGGTTCCCAGTAATTTACAAGCATTTCAAGCAACCGCACATTACTTTTCATATTGGGCATTTTAAAGAATTTCAACAATCCGCAATTTCGGAGGATGTTTTGCGATGCGCGGTCCTGCATGACCTCTTGGTCTACTGCGCTGTGCTCACGTTCCCTCCATGAGATGGTCATCTTGAGAAATTTCATCAAATTTTGCATTAGCCACACTTTTTTACAATCGGACCTGCGCATACGCGACTTTTCCTGTGCACAGTCGCGTGTATACGCGACTTGCCTTCATTAAACCCGCGTATGCGCAGATACGCAATTTTTAGCAAGGGTTTCAAAGAAAAAAATCACTTAATTTTAATTTCCAAACGGACAAAATGAATAAACAGGATGATTAAGGAGCCTACCTGAAGTTTCGCTGAATTCCGACGGTCGGTTGTTCCTGATTTGACGAAAGAAGTTTTTAGCTCCAGAGCACTTTTTCCAAATCAGCTATGTAATAATGAACCAAATGAGAGGTAATTTGTCTATTTATGGCTAAAAAGTTGAAAATTTTCGCAAAAATTCCTTATGCTTATTTTTTCGATCTATCTTATGCTGTATAACTCGATTGCTTGGAAGTGCCCAGGCACATTTTGACGATTTTGAGATTTTTCCCGGTTTTTGATCCATGATTTCCGACTCGTCACGGCAGGTATATGATCTTCACTGGCATATAGGTTAGGGAATCACTTTCCGTTGCATCTTGCATACTAGCCTCCATACTGATCACTTGCCTTAGGGTCGATCCCATCAGGTCATGAGTATTACACCCTTTTCACTCGCCGATTATTTAATCATGACTTGATGGTAGAGCCTTCCTTTACATGGGCTTCCTAGTTAGTTCCTCGCTATCACTTGTTGCCCATGCTGCTTTTTATGTAGGCTCGGGAGTCCTCTTTAGTCCCGCCATGTCTTCTGTGTTGAAGCTTCATTCTTCTCCTTCATCACTTATCATTTTTCTGGCTTATACCCTAGAGGCTCCCTGGTGTCGTTAAGTTGTATTACTGCATTGCATATTGGCTACTTGTTTATCCCGGCCTTTAGCCGGCTTCATTTGGACTCGATGTTTAAGCCAACTTTTGACCTTGACTTTCTGTACAAGTTAACCATTGCATGCACTTAGCTATCACGACTTGACACCTTTGTACCCATGGATGGAACGTTCCTTTGAGTATCACTGACCAGTTTCCGCCACCTTGCATTGAGCATAGGATTGTTCCAATCCTAGGAACTAGTGCATATGCTTTCTTGATACTCGTTCTATCCATTGTACCATAGCATTCTTTTATTCTTTTTTAGGCTTATTATATGAAAAAGACAAAAAAAAATTAAATATAAAAAAAGGAGCGGGAACAGGATGTATCTTCATTGTTTTGATGGCAGTACAGAGTCAGTTTGTCGCCCTTGAACAAAGCACATATACTTATATATATCTCCTTCATTTGGGATGGTTCTAGTTTTTGACCTAGGTTCAGCCTTTACCATGTTTCACTTGTCAATTCTCCCCCGGTTGGTTATCTCTTCCAATCATATGGAGAGTTTGTTGTGCCTCCTGCATAACAGACTTATACAGTGTCACTTTTACTGCCATGGTCATCACAGAGTCGTGCTTTTGTTCAAGGGAAGTCTAGCCTGAGTCGGCCATTCTGCGGTGTCTCTTGACTCATTATTCAATCGGCCTTCCCGGTCTTGTCAGTATCATGTTCTATCACATCAGATGTTTTGGTCTTCTGCTCGTGCTGGTTTGAGAAGGTCCCCATTGACTTCTTGCCGGCGGGTTTGTCTCTTATCGACTACGACACATTGCTCTAAGAGCAAACCTAGAGCCGCACCTTGGGCCTATTTCCATTATTGATAGGTGACCTCGTGCTCAGCATTTGATCATCATCATGGGTCTTTGATTGAGTGGTTTCCCCTGTGTTCGACGTCAGCACACATTATCACACTTGGGATTCGTGCAGTACCTTGATTTCCATTTGACCCTATCGGTGGATTTCTCGCCTCTGTGTCAACTTTCATTATTGGTTGGTTCAGAGGGTTTCTTCCGTGTGCTAGCTTCATCTTGTGCATGTCGGAAACGTACTTCGGTTTTGGTTCCATCACTCTACTTCATCCGATTCCTTCCAAATCTTGGCCTGCGGGTTACACTCGCGCTGGACTGATGTGGGATGCCTTAATGCCTTCCTTCCAGCAGATCTTTTCCCATCGACTCCGACTCATTGCTCTGGGAATAAGGTCTATAGTCTTTTTGTCAGTACCTTAGGGTTTGCAGTCATCAGTGGCAGACTCTTCGCTATCGACAGTGGGGATTCATCATTGCCTCCTGATTGGTAGATTATTTCAAGTGTTTGACTTCAACTCATTCATTCACACTTGTTAGATTGTACTGGGGCACCTTGACACTCATTATCATTATCAGTGGGTTGTCTCGCGTTGGTTAACGGGATACATCATTTCCCGGTAATCCAACGATTTCTCACATGGTCGACTTCAGCTCATTTATTCCCATTGTGTAGAATTGTGCCATAGTGATCGGTGAAGACCTCGGGTTGTATCAGCATGTTTCGGTTCACTTTTGACAGTCCTTTCAGTATCTGCCAGTGATGCCGTCCACCCTTATATGTTGCAGTTCAGCACAGCAGCATCTTATATGTTGGTCCCCGAGTTGCGTGATTGTACCGTTTGATCCACCACTTATGATCCGGTACTTGGAGATTCAGTTACTTGATCAGACATCCAGTTGCACTATCTTTGATCAGTTTTCTATATGTGATACTTGGACATTGATTCAGACTTGTATTTCCGGGCCCTGCTCAGATGATTCACTATGTACTTTCAGTTCAGTTATACTTGTATACATGTTGGATCTATTCATTACTTTCTATATGATGTATTTTTGACTGAGCATGGGTATGCCCGCCTCAGCATGAGTTGACTCTCTGGTTTCTTTCATTGGTTTTTGGCAGGCTGAAATCTGGTGAAGTCCTCTCTTGTCCTTGCTAAGTTCTTTCTATGTGCATAATACATTTCGGCCATCATGTACCCCTTCTGACCTCATATATTAGGGGGCATCTGTTATAGCATCATTTCTCACCTTGACATGATTCATGATTGCTTCATGGTTTTTGGGCACCCATTCCTACAGAATTGGACAAATTCACTTAAAAACAGTGTAAAATCCCTCATACGCGACTATGCCCGTGTTTTTCCGCGTGTATACGCGAGTCCAGCTAGAATTTTCCGCGTATGCCATTAAAATGATTAAAAAATATATAAAAAATCCCTAATTTCACGCTGGGTTGATGGTTACTCAGGTAGTTCAACCACCCCAGCCCATGGCCAACTGTTTCCAACTGCTGAAACTACTTGGAGGGACTATAAAAAGCCCTCATGTGTATGGCCTAAGGGAGAGAGAATTATTGATATTATACTCTGTTGGTATTCCCTATCCAAGTCTGATTCCCCGTGCCTCCTGCACTTTCCCAGTTCATTATAGGAAACCCTTGTTTCCTTGAGATGTACATCCCTTTATATGTCATCTTGTATGCACCAGTTTGGAAGGAGTCTTAGCGAGGCAAGGGCTGGACGGATCCGGACGACGGTCTGCGAAGGCCTTGGAAGGATCAGGTGATCTCTCCACTCGATTACTTTTGTACGTACTATTTATAATACAGAAGTATCATGTTGTTCTCGAAATAAACGTGTTAGTGTATGCTTTTATGTATGAGAATATTTGTTATACAAGCATTCATTATGATTTATTTAATGTTTTATATGAATATCACTAACATTTAGAGTAGATATATGCTGTACAACCTGTCCTTTGTGCTGGTTTCTTCTTGTTTTTCAGGTTAAGAAGGAAGGACGGTTGCTGGGGGTTTGGACCCCACGTGGATCTACTTCAACCGTAGGACCTACGGGTAACTTTCTCATTCTGCTCTATTTAGTTTTTCTGAACGTGCATGGTTGTGTGAGTCTCTGTTAAGTAGCATGCCCCGGCTCTATGGAGGTTGTACCCCAACCAACCTCTAGGGTGAGATTTCCAAAGTCTACATCCTCAATTCCGTAGTCACGACCGCCTCCACCACCCTTGCGTCTGGTTTTCTTTAACATGTTTGTCGGTTTTGCAGGTTGCAGCGACGATAAATCGCCATTAATCTTTGCCTCCATTACAAAAATCGAAGATGCATCTAAAGATCGGCTTGCAGAAGGAGAATTTATGAAGAATATCCTGGGTAGTTGCAGAGATATGACTGCCATTTAAAGAGCAGAGATCGAAAGCTATCAAATCCTCCAGAGTAATTTAAAAGGCAGATTTCACAAATAGAAATTTTAATGGCGCAAACAAGAAATATCAGTGGAAGATGAGGAAATTCAACAATCAACATTCAATGTTTCAAGCTCAAATTTAAAGATTAGATGGTCGAGGGTACCCAGCATAGAAAACAATACCCTCCAGGTTTTATTTTCGGCCAAATTTTCTTCAGGAAAGGACAGAATATTCATACGAATCTATCTTTATACCATGTTCTTGAAGATATTTTCTACCTAGTGCATTTATTTCTGCAAGCAGATTATCAAGTATAGACAATATTTCCTAGTCATTCAGCAGTATGGGCGTGAATGTTTCCGCCATTTTGTTTTAATAAAACAATTAATTGTTTTCACCTACTTCTGTTATTAGTTTCTCTTCTCCTTCCTCTATAAAAGGGAGGAAGAAAGACATTGTAGGGGTTCCAGACTTTTATCAGAAAATTGTGCAGTGAAAGGCATTTTTGTACACATCTTGTAAAGTTTCTGTGTGAAGGCTCAGAGCCCATAGGGTCTCAGTGAGGAGGATTTCTATCTGTAATGAGGATTCTGGTCTTTGGTATTTCACAGTATGTTACTTTCTCTTATGTGTTTAATATAACATTTCATTTCATCCACTTTCTCGTATCATGTTTTGGAATGCGAGTGGCTCACTGGTTTGGTAAGGATTCATCCTAGTTGATGCCCATACTTAAATCAGTCAAGCACTTTAAATATGGCTCATGCATGATATACTGTTCCATATTCATCTCAACCATCTTTCTGCTATATTAGTTGCTTTGGGAGGGTGCTTTTAAAATTCCATTGTCATGTATGGATTCTTAGATTGATAAGCCCATATATGGTTCTGTTATGTATCTAGGTATCAGCCCAATGTTGACTAGTATCTTATTAACTTTTCTTTCACCGCATTCACTTTCTGATATTTGATTTATGTGGCATATTATTTGAATCGGCCCTCTTTATAGTAAATTGTCTCTTAACTGTCTGATGCTTTTGTGTTGGAGCTTTGCATTGTGTCTCTGCAACATTACTTTCCCTATGGCAGTTTCTGTAAGTTCTGGTCCCATTTAAAATCAATTTCCTTGTTTACAAGAGATAGCAGAAGAGCTTTTGGATTGACACCCAAGCTATATTATATGCTCCTTGCTATAATAAGATGTCCTAGGCACTGGTCTATGGAAACTCTAGGCTGTCTCTAGGAGTGACAAAAATTGTCGACAACATCTTTCTGGCGCCGTTGCCGGGGATGAATTTAAGAAAATCATTATCCCTGGGCCTCGACAAATCATATTCACTCTCTAATCAGGTGAGCACAGAGAGTTGAAGAGTTGTATATCTCTCACCTTGGCGACTCCACACTATTTTTTATTTGATAAATCTATTTGTAGTCATGGTGTTGGGTCTCAATCTAGTCTCCTAAACTGAGCTCATTTAATTGTCAACCAGGATTTGTAAACTGCTGAAGTGAAGTGTACCATATGTACCTAGGTGCTTGTTTCCTAATGCGTTGTTTGTAGTGTTTTGTGATGTTTT